>OY856412.1:505574656-505772156 GCA_963693085.1 Alisma plantago-aquatica
CTCCTCATGTTTCTTAAGTTGTCATGATGCAAAAGAAATCATGTTTTTATCCTACATCGGCATGCAACCCAAACCATTCTTTGACATATCACAAAAGATGATATGATCTTTCCTCTTTGCATGAATCACTAACACTGGTGCAGTGGCCAGCTTCTCCTACAATACCTAGAAAGAACACTGACAGTTGTGATCCCAGAAAAATGTCTTACCTTTCCCCATCAATTTCACTAGGGGTAACACTACAACACTAAAGTTCTTGATAAATATCTGATAGTAGCCTGCCAGGCCTAGGAAACTACAAACCTCCATTGGTGTCTTAGGATGCTTCAATTCTAGCACTGGATGGACCTTCTTGGGATCCCCATAAACACCTTTAGAAGATATCACATGACCCAGAAATGACACCTTCTTCAGTCAGAACTCACACTTGTTGAACTTGGCATACAACTTGTGTCGTCTCAATAAGGTCAACACTTATCGTAGATGCTGCTCATTTTGTTGGTTGTCTTTGGAGTATATCATGATATTGTTGATGAAAAAACTATGAACTGATCAACATATGGATGGAACACCATACTCATTAGATCCATGAATGTTGTTGGTGCATTGGTTTGTCTAAATGATATAACCACAAACTGGTAGTGAGCATACTGAGTCCTAAAAGTTGACTTCGCTATGTCATCCGCCTTGATCCATAACTAATGGTATTGTGACCTCAGATCTATATTTGAGAAAATTGCATCACCTCTCAATTGATCAAACAAGTCATCTATCTATGGCACAGGATACTTGTTCTTGATTATTACTTAGTTTAAATTCCAGTAATCGATGCATAACCTCATGGAACCATCCTTATTCTTAACAAACAAAATAGGATCAACCCAAGGGGAAGTACTCTATCTTATAAATCCCTTCTCTAACAACTCCTGCAACTTCTTCAACTCTTGCATCTTAGTTGATGCCATCTTGTACGTGTATGTTCTATAGGCTGTGTACTAAGAACCAGATTGATCTCAAAATCAATCTCTATCGGAGGGGGAACTCTGCGAAACTCATCATGATACACATCTTGAAATGCATAAACTACGAGAACCTCTTGAATACCAGGACTCCTCACCTTGGTATCCACCACATGTTTTAGAAATGTCTAAAAACCTTGTCTCATCAACCTCTCTATTGTCATCGCTAACACCAAACACGTCAAGAAAATCTTCCTATACCCTTGGAAGACCCACAAAACATCACCATCACATAACATAGCCACCTTGGAACTAAAATCAAAGACCACCTAGTACTTGTCCAAGGTATCCATTCCAAGGATCACATCGAATATGTGCATGCTAAGTGGTACAAGGTCCACTTGGATGTTGCATCCTGAGAAAGAAAGAACACGTCATGGGCACACCTCTCACAACTCAGAAAAACCAACCAAAGGGGTTTCTATGTGAAGACTATCACATCTATGGTTAATAGGAAAAGAACAACAAGTTATCACTTCTGAAGTTTAAAAAAAGAGTGTGTTGCACCTAGGTCAATCAAAATAGATATAAAGGACGATGCAGACAAATCATAATAAAATAACTCCATATGATCTGTCATGAACCGTGGATTGACCACTCCCTCTGGCTAACTCATGGCATTGAATTAAGTCATTGCCTATTGATGCTCCTATCCTCTACTGGCCTACCTATATGAACCAGCCTGCAATGCCTAACTGTGTCCTCTGCCACCACCACTACTGAACTGTTGCCTCTTGGAACCCTGCTAACTCTGTCTTGGTTGTTGCGTCACCTCCTCATCCTTCATTGGGTAAAATAACCTCGTATGCCCAATCTTTCCACATTTGTAGCAAGTCTTATCTTCATACCATGGCCTAGCCAGCCCAGTCACCGAAATGGACGTTGTACTACGAGCTCTTACCGGTGAAAAATTGTGGCCTCTTCCCTTTCTTAGTGACCATTGTGATGGCACTCCATATCTTTTTTGTGGTTGAGGTGATGAAAACCTAGGCTTACTAAAGCCTCCAGACAGCTATCCTCAAAAATGTATCGGTCTCTTCTTGGCATTAGCTTCACACTTTTCTATTGCTGACTGCTCTATCCTCCTTACAGACTCAACAAAGGTGGCAAACTGCTCTTGATTCTCCAACACAGACACATTCATTGTCAGCTCCTTACTTAAACCCTTCTCAAACCGCCTAATCATCTACTTGTCTGATGCTGCCATGTTAGGACAAATACTCAACAACTTCATTAAGTTGGCCTCATACACATTGATCATCATTGTTCCTTTCCATATTCCCTCAAAATGTGAGATATTTTTGTTCAGATATGTCTCTGGGAATTATCAACTCACGAACACTTATAGAAATTCTTCCAAATTGATCACCACTCTAGGCCTCTTCTCCTCCTCAATATCCCACCAATGGTCAGCACTACCCTTCAGTAGGTAAACTATGTGCTTCATGTTATCCTATTTAGGGATATTGAGTTTCATAAATGCCTTCTCCGACTCAATTTGCCACATATAAACATCTTTCCTATCCTCCTTACCCTAGTACTCCAATGCGCCAACACGTCACAGCCTCTCGAAGGTCTTCCCAGAACCCTGGGACTCTGCATTAGGAAAAACAACCCTTGATTGAGGTATTGGGACCCTATCCGCCATATGCAAAATTATGTCCATGAATTGTCCAAACATGTAATGAAAAGTAGGATTGGCCATGGTTGTTGGGTCAAAGTGAGGCACTTTAAGTAATCCATCTACTCTTTCCTATTCTAGAACCACCTCCTAGTACAACAACCCTACTCTTCGCATGTTCTTTGTGTTTTCCAGACATATCTTCTTCTTCTGTATAGGCAGAAGCTATGATCAGACATACTAGATAACACAAGAACAAACAGAATCTAGTCCTATGTCCCTGTACAATCAATGAACCAAGAACAATGATACCATCCAAATTGTGAAATACCAATCACATCAAAGTGAGATCACTCAAAACAAAATACAGAAGTATAAACTAACACCCACATTACCATAAAACTGGGTGAATTAAAATCAAACTTAGATAAACATCTCAAGTGGAAACATATACTTTAACATTCATAAACTATGCCACCTATATTACATATCATGCCACAAAGGTATTATATAACTTCATAGTGGCCATCATGCCACAACTTGAAACCTTTTACAAAGATAACATGTCCATAAAAATATAAAAGCCAAAGATGTACAACCATGGCATACTTCCAAAAACTTTGTACCAATGTACAACATCTAAAAAACACTCCAAAGGACCTGATATTACAAGGATGTACTCATAGGACTCAACTATACAACACTAGCAACATATCCAACCTTCAAGGGCTACTGGTCTCCTTTTTTCTCTTCCTCAACCGCACAATCTCTAACACATTGCGCACGACCACCTAAAAGATGTGGAAACTCATAGGTTGAGACCAACATCCCGGATAGAGATATAACTCTCCTTCGACAACTACTATAAACACATACAAATATATAATAGGTTAAGTAGTAAGAGAATATTTAGCTAAATGAATAATTAAAAACTAATAATAGATTAACCTATTTAACCAACTACAACTGATCAATAGAACATCATATACTTTTAGAAGGACCATGAATAACATCTATAACCATTACTAACTAAACAATATAAGAAACAAAGCAAGGCATCAACCAAGGTGAGTCGTATTTAGCCCAAAGCAGATATGCTACACGGTTGTGTTAAGTCTTTTATTATTCCCTAAGGATTTGAGTCGTACCACTCAAATTGAACTGACCACTGCTAAATCAAAATGAGTGCCATACAAGATCTATGGAAGAGTCAGAATCCGCAATCTCACCTCCACCTCCCAGTCAGTATGAGAGACACCACAGAGACATAACAGTCAACTACCACCAACGACATATGGTCAAGCTAAAAACACCTAGCCCTCCTTAATACATGTCACATTGCTAGACACCAGGGTATGAAACCCTACTACTGAGGTACAACCACAGTTGTCCTGAAAAATCAAATTGCATAATATAATCACCAAGATACGACCGCAGGCATTAACAAAATAGTTAGGGTCTGGATGAAAAGGATATTCTCCAAACACCCCACATAATCAACAATATGTGCTCTAAGTTTCATGTGGGAAGACTCGTTTCACCACCTAGCAAATTCTGACACTAGAATGGATCTATGGCATAGGGTAACTACATGATTAGGGTTTCACTTGATTAGTTATGAACAATTGAGTATCTTTTATTATGTATCAATTACGTTACATCATACAAATCCTAAATAGATTCTATAAAGATAAGGGTGGACTGCAATGTCCGAAGATATAACATGTCTTAAGCGTTAAGCTAATCACATCCTCACATGATATGTCTCACTTCCATACATAAGGATATCACCATTATCACTCCCCATAAGATAAAAAATCCCTCATCACATCACTAGAAGGTATCACCTCAAAATAGACACTAAACCATATCTAAGGTCATTAGACCATTCTCATAGTTCTTGTAAGAGAGCATTATCATTATAACACCATACCTCATCAAGGCTCATAATAACTACATATGTTTTCACACACATTGAACCACATTAATTATTAGTCATGATGCTCACTCAACTTGCATATTCAATTACAAAAAGTAGAGAGAAGAATACCTCATTACATGCTAGTCATTTGATCAAGATAAGCATTTCATCAAGTAATCAAGGATTAGGATTATCATTTCTTATAGTTATCCGATTAGGGTTTAGATTGTTGGTATGTATGCCTTGAGAGCCAATCATGGGATGATTGGTGGGATACATTAAGATTGATTTGATAAACATTAAAGGCAAGCTTCCAACTCTTTCTGGTTCAGTCATATGAGATAGTGATAGAACAGATTGAATGTCTAAAGAATGACAGTACTCAATGACGTATGCTTTCAGGTTGAGGACCTGAACGATGAGATCATACGGATGCTAAGAGTTTGTACATTCTTGTTATGTCCCTAGTCGGATGTCATTGTGGAAGGTAGAAAGACAGCAATGACACACAAGACTAGATTGTGGTGTTGGTTGATGACAGAATCTCATTAGTCATGATATAGAGATATCAAACCAAACACATAGGAACTTGTTAGAGAACAAGTGTACCGGACAGACCCACCGTGAGTTTGACACATGGAACCATGAGATGGTAGTCACAGTCAGTACTCACAGTGATGGTGGTGAGTGTGATTCTTAGACCTGAAATCACTACACTCAACACATGTCGTTGGGCACACTTTGACATCATCAAACGCAGTCCTGAAACATGGGTTGTTATAAAGGTGATGATTGGGTGGCTTTGACACATGGGGCTTTTGAGGGGTGAGTGATAGATATGGGATTTTTCCCTCCTGAGGGAGTTTGATATCCATGGCCACTTGATGAGTAGGATTGAGAAAGGCATGCACGCATGTGTGAATCAGTATGTGATACTGATGTCATACATATCTCTTCCAGTCTACTCTGAGATCAAGAAAGTGAATGAACGTTGACATGATGACTGTTCCATGCCTCGAGTTCATTCGGGATATCAGTGACAAAGGAATTATACACTTGTTGTAACACCATTCATGGATTGTAGGATGAAAGTTGTTCTCCAACTTTCTACTTTCACTTGGGTAGCAATGATGTGTGACTAGGAACCGCTCTTTGCTTGTGAAGTCATAAGTGTTATGGACTTTCACTGCCAATGTGAAATGGACCTGCAGGGTCACACACATAGGATTTAACCTGGAAGAGGAGTTTTGTCCACAAGCAACGTTTAGATTGATTACTAAAGGAGTTTAGTAGTTCAATTAAACACTCAATCAGTCGATGGCTCAATATCATATGGTTCAAGGTGTTTGACGCATTGATTGGAGTATCGAATTGATTGAAATCGCATTTGACTGATTCTGCACAACCTGCACTCCCAACCGATCGGTTCATGTGATGAACCGGTCGGCTGAGGTTGCTGAACCGGTCGGCTCAATTGTTGAACCGATCGGCTCATGCATAGAGTGAAACGACCGGTTTAAGTGTTGAACCGATCGGTTCAACTGGTGCAATCGAGAAACTTGGGAAAGTAGGATTGGTGAGAATTTTCCTTTCGTTTCAATTATCCAATTTGATTGGAAATAGGATTGGTATTCGATACCGATTGGAAACAAAAGAAGGAAAGTCAATCGGGAACCAACCTGGAACCCCAACCGACCGGTTCATGAGTGAACCGATCGGTTCAAGGGTCCCAAACGATCGGTTCAGTGGTGAACTGATCGGTTCAGGTCCCCAACCAACCGGTTCACTTGCGAACCGATCGGTTCAGGTTGCGAGGTGGTTGCTTTTGTGGAAAATTATGAACCCTTCTACTCCTACTTTTAGTCCCGCATTGCCCGGGATGGAGAACCCTGTCCCATAACCCTCCTATATATAGGGGTATTGGGGGCTTCTCAGAGAACAACTCATTGCAACCAGTTTCTCTGCAAGTTGTCGTTCTCTCTGGTTTTGGTAACCGCGAGAGAGCCCGAGCAAGTGCTTCCCGCAAAAGGGAGGTGCAGCAAGGGAAGGACAACTACAGTTGCAACAGGAGGCAGGAGAGTGTGTTGGCGACTAGTACGTCAACAGGAGGGTGCGACTCCTTCCACTTCCTTGTGGGACAAGGAGTGTGGAGTTCCAGGTGGTCCGTGTGGACTACTACAGAGGCGGGAGGACACTGCCGCTTAGGAGGACAACTGTCATCCGACAGTCCGATTCGAGTAGGAGTTGTCAGTCCCGGTGCGACCAGGAGCTGTACAGACGCCGTCAAAGACTGGAGTTGAAGACCGCGCATTGCGTGAGGTATTGTCACCGAGCAAGGCTCGGGATAAGGTATGATTCCACAAACCATCCTTTCTTATTATATAGACGTTGAGGCGTTTCCTTGGTATGGGTATGGGGAGAAAATTTTTTGTTTCCGCTGCCTTCTCTGTCTCCCCTAAAACCCAACAGTGGTATCAGAACCACGTCAGCTGCTCTATATTTTAGGAATATCACTATAATCGATTTTGGTTTGTCGCCTTTATTTATTGCATGCGATGCGAATAATATCGGCTTCATGCATGTCCAATCCTAAATCCACAAATCCCTAATTACATATACGATATGTATTATTAATGCACTCGATACGCGTCGCCCTTAAATGAGTTTTGTGGTGGATGTGTGTAGCATGATTATGGCCTATAAACCCCTATCTGTGTGTGGTTGTTTGTGGTTGCTTGCATCTCGGTCTGCGCACCGATCTTCCTTCTCCTATTCCTGATGTAACTCGAAATAATTCGAGATTCTTTCCTACCTTTGCTCCCCCGAATGTAACTCGGGGTTTCCCTTTTTTAAAGCAATGTAATAAATAGGATAGAATTTTATTTCTTGTTATGTTGAAGACCGGCGGACATCAAGACGACTGCTCAGACGATCGGTTCAAGGAGTGAACCGATCGGTTGATGTTCCAGACGGTCGGTTCAAGGAGTGAACCAATCGGTTGATGACCGGTTCAAGGAGCGAGACGAGCGGGTGGCGGACATGACGAGATGCACGACGACCAGGTGAACTGATCGGTTGGAGGAGCCAACCGATCGGCTGGTGGCACCCAGACAACCGGATGAAGAGTACAGATCATTCATGTGATGAGTTGATCAACTCGGATGGCAAGGCACAGATTTCATCTTGTACAGGTTGCATGTGATGTAGACCTAGATGACCGTGATTCCTCTTGGCTCGGGGAATCACATTTGGATGGCCATAATCATCGCTTTTATTGTTTGTGCATGTTTTCTGTGAGATATAGCATGTATATGATACATACTATGTATTGTGGTGATTGGATATGTATATGTATATAAAACCAAATCCCTCATTAAATATTAAGTTTTAGATGCCTTCCAAATGCAACACACGTGTAAAGCTTGATCGATCAAGTGTGGGCACGCCAAAGCGTGGTGCACCGTCTATCTCGTGGAAGCGTGAAGGATGAATGTGTGGGTCTGCCAAAGCAGGGTGCATATTCATCGTGTCTGCTTTGGGTTGGACTTAACAAGGTGACCTAGATGGGATCTAGCACCTTGAGGCATGGAGATGATCATTGCAAAGAGTTGTATATGACATCTTATCAATAGTTGCATATGATGCAATTGGCAAGAGTTGCCTACCTGAGAGATCTAAGTTGTGGGCGATCAGCCAAAGCTGACTCATGACTTAGAGGATTTCAGGATCTTGCCCACTAGAAGGTTGTACGCTGCAATCTTCTGAATTGATGGTGAGGGCTATCAATTTGAACTAAAATAGTGGGAGCGATAATTAATTAAAGGCCTAATTATATCGTCAAACTTTCAAATCAATCAAATAAGTCAAAAATGAGTTTTTGGACTAAATTGCATATTTTCCTTTTTGTAGTACAAATGGAAAGAAACAACAAGAACTTTTCTTTGCGGTCGGTCCTTGACAAGGACAAACTAAATGGGACAAACTTCCATGACTGGTATCAGACATTGAGAATTGTTCTCACTCAAGAGCGTAAGCTCTATGTCCTGGATACTCCAATTCCAGAGGAACCCGCTCCTAATGCACCAAGGACAGAAAGGGATGCTTACAAGAAGCATTCTAATGATGCCATTGATGCAAAGTGCTTGATGCTATGTTCAATGAACCATGAGTTGCAGAGACAGCATGAGAACATGGGTGTCATTGAGATGATTCAGCATCTCAGGAACATGTATGAAGATCAGGCACGACAAGAGAGGTACAATGTTTCTAGGGCGCTGTTCAAGTGCGTCATGACAGAAGGAGATCCAGTTGGTCCTCACACACTCAAGATGATTGGGTATGTGGAGAACCTGCAGAGACTGGGATTTCCACTGAGCCAAGAGTTGGCTACTGACGTGATACTGCAATCGTTGCCAGAATCTTACAGTCAGTTTGTGATGAACTACAACATGAACAACTTTGATAGGCCACTGTCAGAGTTGTTGGGCATGTTGAGGACAGCCGAGTTACAGATGAAGAAGGACAAGCCTAAGTCTGTGATGGTGATTACGAGAAAGAAAGGCAAGTCCAAGCGCAAGGGCAAGGGCAAAGCTAAGAAAGGTTCTGAAGCTAGCCAGGAGTCCAAGCCATCTTCAGCTCTTAAGGCCAAGAGAGGCGTGACCAAGAAAGGAAATTGCCACCATTGTCAAAAGCCAGGACATTAGAAAAGGAATTGTCCTCTCTACCTAGAAGAAAAAAAGAAGAAGGAGGCGACTGAAGCCTCTACTTAAAGGTGTCATGAAAGTAAACTTGTAACACTTTTGAGATATATGATATCAAGATGTAAAGTGTAAAGCATTCTTATTCGGGGCAAGTGTTGCCTTCATAGATAGGAGTACTTTAGTTTATTTTCAGCCTATAAGGCATGTAATACAGTTATGAACTGCTATTTCATACTTGCCAATAGATAGAAACACTTTATTTTTGCATATTGTATGACAATGATGGCAATTAATAAAGTTGTGTTTTCAATCTTAAAGATGTGATCTTTGTGGCTATGCCTTATTTATCTTGTGATATTTGATATTCATAAGATAAGATGATACCTAAAAGTTATAGATAACTCAAACAATCAAATTAGAATCAATCATGAGAAGTTCATTTCTAGTTTCCATATGATGGATAAATCTAGACTCTTTTGGTTAGAGAACCATCAAGAGACATGAATATCTTGAACATGATTAATCAATCTTCACTAAAGGTAGTGAGAGAATGATTATCCTATTAGGTATAATACATGTGATGTATTTACATACCTATTGGAATAAATGCTAATACTTCTAATGGTGTTTAGAGAAATACCAATATGAATATCTTGAAGTGTTCAAGATTATCATAAATGAAGTATAAATTTGGTAAAGTGTTAATTCTTGATGAGATCAAAGAATGAAATACTTGGACCAAATGTTTGAGATCCTTATGAATGATTATGATAGGGTATCATAGTGAACTCATGATTAAGGCATGGTGATGTTTGAATCAATAAGGAATCATACTCTAAGGAGTTAGAGAATGATTATCAAATAACTGAATTCTTCTTAATAAAAGAATACCCCACACTAATAAAGGACATTAAGAATCACAAGGGTTGTGAATTCTTATATTCTTGACAGATACACCTCAATTATCTATGTGATGAGTTGTTCATATGATGAGTCAACTATCTAGATGAATATGAGGAACCAAATATTGAGTTATGGTTTATGACCATTACATCCTAAATGACATCCATGTAAACCATAAGGTATGACCTTGATGGTAGCACCCATTGGATCAAATCCATAAGTGCAAATGAGTCTTAAATGTTAAGACACATGGATAACATTTTTAGAAGGATGATGCTTGTTGATTGCAACTTAATGACAAAGATATTTGTCATATGGATACTAAAACCGCATTCCTACGAGGAATAGCAATAAGGATGTGTATGTGACACAACCTATAAGGTTTATGAATCCACTAATGCAAATGATGTCTAAAAGTTACAATGGACTAATCAATATGATTGATTGAGTACAAGAAACTCAAAATTGGACCTTTACTTTGATGATATAGTCAAAGGGTTTGACTGGTATGTCAAAGATAAGGAAGGGATCTGTGATTTAGTGGGAGCGTATTCACATTCCACATATTGATGTGAAATGGAAATGTTCTAAAATGGAAATCCAAAAGTGGAAATTATCTTTAAGGAATATCGAGATGTTTCCTATATGATAGGAATAGAGATCTATAGAGATAGTTCTCGAAAAATCTCTTGACCTAGAAAGAGAAAGCATACATTGGCAATCTGTACTGAAGGATTCAGTATGCACAAATTCAGTGGGAGAAAACTTGTCCATGTTACATGAAGTTAGTATCCCAAGGCTAAGTGTCCAATTCTTATGAAGAATATGAACACTAAGAATAGATCTGGATCTATCATGTATGTAATCATCCCATTGTCTTGCATGTATGACATGGCAAGAATAAAATGCATTCATCATCTTGTATGTGGGACATAGCAATATGATGTGCTCATCCTGATAACTCGTATGTAGGACATGACGAGTGGATGTCTGTCTACTTCCAGTAAGGGTTACTGAAATACCATGAGAACTTGATAAGTACTTGTGAAGTACTAGTTCTATGGAGATAAGGAAGAGTTTGATGTAAAGAGTTACATTGATGTGAACTTCCGAAAAGACAGAAAATTAATCGCAAAATATACATAAGATGTATAAAAGTGAAAGTTTTTTGATTATTGGAAATGTTCCAATAAAACCATTTAAAAGGAAATGTTGAGTATCTGTGTGTTAGTGCACAACAGTGGATACTATATGGATCTGAAAGTTCATGAGATGAACTTATATTCCACTCATTGATGACAAGTCTGGAATCCTTGATCATGCAATATGGCTAAAGGTTAGTAAAGGAATACGAGATCGCATATTACGACAACTCCATCTCATACGTGTGACGTACAACGAAGAGATGTGAGACATGCAATTTGTACAGACTTTGGCAAGGTGTTGCCATTACTCACTATGTTGGCACTAGAGCACAGTAGCATGTGGGACATGTCTAAACATCACTATGAATATGATTCAAGAGTGATTGGCTTGCAGTGCAAGTGGGAGTCTGTTGGTATGTATGCCCTGAGAGCCAATCATGGGATGATTGGTGGGATACATTAAGATTGATTTGATAAATATTAAAGGCAAGCTTCCAACTCTTTCTGGTTCAGTCATATGAGATAGTAATAGAACATATCAAATGTCTAAAGAATGACAGTACTCAATGATGTATGCTTTCAGGTTGAGGACCTGAATGATGAGATCATACGGATGCTAAGAGTTTGTACATTCTTGTTATGTCCCTAGTCGGATGTCATTGTGGAAGGTAGATAGACAGAAATGACACACAAGACTAGATTGTGGTGTTGGTGGATGACAGAATCTCATTAGTCATGATATAGAGATATCAAACCAAACACATAGGTACTTGTTAGAGAACAAGTGTACCGAACAGACCCACCGTGAGTTTGACACATGGAACCATGAGATGGTAGTCACAGTTAGTACTCACAGTGATGGTGGTGAGTGTGATTCTTTGACCTGAAATCACTGCACTCAACACATGTCGTTGGGCACACTTTGACATCATCAAACGTAGTCTTGAAACATGGGTTGTTATAAAGGTGATGATTGGGTGGCTTTGACACATGGGACTTTTGAGGGGTGAGTGATAGATATGGGATTTGTCCCTCCTGAGGGAGTTTGATATCCATGGCCACTTGATGAGTAGGATTGAGAAAGGCGTGCACACATGTGTGAATCAGTATGCGATACTGATGTCATACATATCTCTTCCAATCAACTCTGAGATCAAGAAAGTGAATGAACGTTGACAGGATGATTGTTCCATGCCTCGAGTTCATTCGGGATATCAATGACAAAGGAATTATACACTCACTGTAACACCATTCACGGATTGTAGGATGAAAGTTGTTCTCCAACTTTCTACTTTCACTTGGGTAGCAATGATGTGTGACTAGGCACCGCTCTTTTCTTGTGAAGTCATAAGTGTTATGGACTTTCACTGCCAACGTGAAATGGGCCTGCAGGGTCACACACATAGGATTTAACCTGGAATACGAGTTTTTTCACAAAGCAATGTTTAGATTGATTACTAAAGAAGTTTAGTAGTTCAATTAAACATTTAATCAGTCGATGGCTCAATATCATATGGTTCAAGGTGTTGGACGCATTGATTGGAGTATCAGATTGATTGAAATCGTATTTGACTGATTCTGCACAACCTGCACTCCCAACCGATTAGTTCATGTGATGAACCGGTCGGATGAGGTTGCTAAACCGGTCGGCTCAATTGTTGAACCGATCGGCTCATGCACAGAGTGAAACGATCGGTTCAAGTGTTGAATCGATCGGTTCAACTGGTGCAATCGAGCAACTTGGGAAAGTAGGATTGGTGAGAATTTTCCTTTCGTTTCAATTATCCAATTTGATTGGAAATAGGATTGGTATTCGATACCGATTGGAAACAAAAGAAGGAAAGTCAATCGGGAACAAACCTGGAACCCCAACCGACCGGTTCATGAGTGAACCGATCGGTTCAAGGGTCCCAAACGATCGGTTCAGTGGTGAACTGATCGGTTCAGGTCCCCAACCGACCGGTTCACTTGTGAACCGATCGGTTCAGGTTGCGAGGTGGTTGCTTTTT
This sequence comes from Alisma plantago-aquatica, assembly GCA_963693085.1. NCBI lineage: Eukaryota > Viridiplantae > Streptophyta > Magnoliopsida > Alismatales > Alismataceae > Alisma > Alisma plantago-aquatica. The sequence goes on from OY856412.1 coordinate 505,587,975, forward strand.
TGGAAAATGCCGAACCCTTCTACTCCTGCTTTTAGTCCCGCATTGCCCGGGATGGAGAACCCTGTCCCATGACCCTCCTATATATATAGGGGTATAGGGGGGCTTCTCAGAGAACAGCTCAGTGCAACCAGTTTCTCTGCAAGTTGTCATTCTCTCTGTTTTTGGTAACCGAGAGAGAGCCCGAGCAAGTGCTTCCCGCAAAAGGGAGGTGCAGCAAGGGAAGGACAACTGCAGTTGCAACAGGAGGCAGGAGAGTGTGTTGGTGACTAGTACGTCAACAGGAGGGTGCGACTCCTTCCACTTCCTTGTGGGACAAGGAGTGTGGAGTTCCAGGTGGTCCGTGTGGACTACTACAGAGGCGGGAGGACACTGCCGCTTAAGAGGACAACTGTCATCCGACAGTCCGATTTGAGTAGGAGTCGTCAGTCCCGGTGCGACCAGGAGTTGCACAGACGCCGTCGAAGACCGGAGTTGAAGACCACGCATTGCGCGAGGTATTGTCTCCGAGCAAGCCTCGGGACAAGGTATGATTCCACAAACCATCCTTTCCTATTATATAGACGTTGACGCGTTTCCTTGGTATGGGTTTGGGGAGAAAATTTTTTGTTTCCGCTGCCTTCTCCGTCTTCCCTAAAACCCAACATAGATAACGACACTTAACCTTATACCCTAAATGTCATCAGTTCCCACATTATTGTAACTCATTAGGTTAACCATCATAACATAATCAAATCATCATTAAACCAACAAAGTGTAGCAACCATGTGAGCTAACATCACCTCTTGCAAACTCTAGGCATCAATTGCCATAGTGACCACTTGGGTTAGGGCAAATAATAACAACCATCAAAACATCCACACACACATGCAACAACCCACACATACAAAACCATCCACACGTAGAGACCATCCACATGTAGAGACCTAGCAAAGTTAACCATGTGTAGAGACCACAAGAGAAAGAAACTAGGTTTAGGGTTTGTTGCAACCAAACCACCATAGCTTAGCTACCATCCATCAAACCATAATCATTTCAACTGCAACAAGAAAATCATCTCAAACATAGTGACCAAAATAAATTAGGGTTAACGTTTGTTGTGATAAAACCACCCTAGCAACCATCCATCAAAGCATGATCATTTTGACTAAAACAAGAAAGTCATCTCAAGCATAGCAACCAAAATAGATTAGGGTTAAGGTTTTTTATGACCAAACAAACCTAGAGACCATAAGTCAGAAGATCATTGTGAGCATTACTGTCAACCTATGTATCGACCACCATAGATCAAAAAACCAAAACGAACACATACTCTAAAATACGTGGTGTAACATCAAGAATCTGAAGCGTCCAAGTTGTAAATCTCATGAAGAAGAATATCAAAACCCTAAAATATGGTTATCAACATAGAAGAAAACTAATCCATGAATTAATGAATAGGGAAAACAACATTCCATCACCAAGGTATTCAAAAACCTCTGTCACCAATAAGGAAATTAGAACCATGATCTTGAGAAGAAACTAAACGTTAATTATATGCATGTAAAACCAACATCTCCACCATCACTAAGATTTTAGGTACAAAAATTAGGGAGAGAAAGATTTAATCTATGCAAAGATCACCACAAAATCTTAAACCCTAAGTCAAATATCATCACCAAAAATCTCAAGTTAACTTTTAAAGGATAAGATGACATGCATGCAAGATAATGTGTAACAATAGAAGAGGGGAAAGTTATATAACCTGCCTTGAGGTGAAGCTCAACTCCCAAGCCATGAATCTCCAAGAGTGAGAAGGAAATTCCAAGCTTGGATCAACTCCACGAACAAGAAAAATAACCTTAAGAGAAGAAGAACAAACCAAGGTCAATGAAATATCAAAGGAGAGAGTGCACAAGTCCTATGATTAAAAAAAAGGGGGAAGAGGAGATCTTTGTCTCACTCAGGTACTACCATGGAGACTCATGGATTTGACCTCTATTGGAGAGTAGTCCCTCAAGAAGACCAGCATGGAGAACCATGGTTCAACCAAGAGAAGAAAGAGAGGGGTAGGGTTCAAGAAAAATGAGATCAAAAGGATAAACCACTTACCCAGAACAAAGATCAACAAATGATCAACAAAGGAAGAAGCTCCAACCCTAGATCCCCACATGTAAGAGAAAAATAGCCACCTTCTTCTAGCTCAACACCTTCCCTTGCACCACCAAGAACAAGGCCAAACTCCAAGCAAGAAGGATAGATGTGATGGATATGAGGTGTCAAGATACTAGAACCCCGAAGGACACTTTTGTCTCAAAAATTGTGACCATGCAAGAACTCAAGATGTGCATGCACCAAAGATCATTAAAACCAAGTTCATGTGGTGACCACTTGGTCCACTAGACCCTTTCATTCAAAATAAAACCAAAGGCTATCATGGTAGCAACTTCTACCCATGACACCCAAAGCAAAGGGTCACAACACATCAATACAAAACAAAGAATTTCGACCAAGATCAAGGACAAGGCATATGGGTCACTACAAAACACCAACAAGAAGCTCTTTGGTCTCAACACTTCAAAGATTAACAAAAATGGTCTACACCACCATCAACCCAAGCATCCATGGAAACCATGCAAACCCTAGCATCAACACATGTTGCCTCCTCATCAACCAAAGTCTAACAAGGAGCCCCTATTCACCATTTTCTCTCTCATGATGCTAAAACATAGGAGGCACAACCAACATGTGACAAATTACAAGATGAGGTTTGTTATATAATAATGAGTACAAATGATGATGTTAGAGTCATCCAACGATAACCATACAGAACGAGAGTGACAACTGAGGATGACTTTTGCGGAAGCAGGGAACAATCATACAATGAAAACAACTGTGAATTGAAAATTGGGGCTCGGTGATAAAATTTACACACAGTCATTGTACTACCCTCAACATGGATAAATTGTAACTTGGTCCAAACAAAACATAAATAACATAACCAACCAAACTGGACCAAACTAAAAACATAAATGTATCACAAGTTTTAAGGCACCTGGAGAGATTTGATTAAGGTTTAAGCATCTTATTAAGAAAACCAAGAGAGATCAAGCACTAATCTAGGTCAAGGTTCTTACAAATAGCCCTCCAACAACCCTGTATATTGGTTTAAATCAAACATCACCAACAAACACCAGGTCCTAGGTATTGTTAAAGGGTAGTGTGGGGGTGCATCTACACAATAGGAAGGTGTACAACGCAATGGACCTCAATTGTTTGGGTTCAAGGAAAAGAGGGAGGAAGAACCCCCAAGGGGGGAGAGGATGAGATAACCCCACAATGTAAGTCATGTGTTACATGATCTGTGATTTTTAGAATGTGCAGGGCTTCTTTTAATAGATGTACATTACACTATAAAAGATTTCTCTTGAAGATGTAAGATTGATATACTTGGTATTGTGGATCCATGTACCAGCAGAAAAATTGTTGATAGCATCATCAGACAGTTGGATTATGATCACTCACATAGGGATGAGGCCAATGGCTTTATTGGAGTCATTTAGATCCATTGAAGATCTAGAGTAGGGGCAATAGATGTATTTTCTCTACACAAGAAATTCATACATTACATTATCAACAAATGTTACTTGTTGGGTGTCATGTATGCCAACTTCAAGAAGGTGAAATGATACCTTCTCTGGAATCATCTTGGAACCATCACGTCATCCTCCTCCTTACCTTGGTTGGTGTTAGGTGATTTTAATGTTGTTATTCATCCTCACAAGAAGACTGGGAGTGATACCCTGATCTTCAGTAGTTGTAGGTGGTTCTCAGAAGCTATCAAAGGGGCTGGTCTTGAAGACTTGGGGGTGTCTGACCCAAGATTACTTTCAGGAGAGGGTTCTTCAAGAATGGTTGGACAGGGTGGTGGTCAACATTGAAGGTTCCCCTTACACATGTGGAAGTCCTTCCTAAAGTTTCTTTAAGTCACACCCCTAATCAGATCCACAACGATCCTACCCTAAAGAAAATACCTCATTTTCTAAATATTAATGTGAGCTATAACAAATGTTCATCCTTTCAAACTACTTAAATCAAGCATGGATTGTGGGCATGAACTATACTAATTCGATTAGCATCTTCATGGAAAAGGCAAACAAGTGGAAAATTAATGAAAGGAAACCAGAGAAGGAAAGAAGATATTGTATTATCAAGTCTAAAACTATCTCCAAACATGCCTAATAAATGGCTGCTCTAGGGAGATTGAGGACACATTCACTTCCAGGCAGTGGGAATTCTTGGAGATCCTGAACCGCGAGGAAGCAGAGTCGTAGTAGAAGGCTAGATGTCATTACATCAAACTGGGGGACTCGAACACCAAGTACTTTTAGGATATTATTTAGGGGAAAAGAAGAGCCAATTTTATCATGAAGATGAAGGACAATGATAGTAGTTGTATTGAAGATGCTACTTTGCTGAAAACCCTTGTCAAAAACAACTTTGTGGGGATCTTTACAGGATTCTCTACGAGTAGGACTATGTCCAATATCTTGAGAGATACCCATGGAATTTCCCCAATATTCATCAACATTGAGGCTTGCATCTTTCTAGTACCCCTAAAGATGAGGAAATTTGCTCTGCCCTACTGAATATGAACCCCATTAAGGCACCCCGACCTGATAGTATGGACACATGATTCCTGTGACCAACTGGACAAGAGTGTATAACTCTTTAAGACTATCATTGAATATTTTTAGGGTCTCCTATTTTGGATAAGATGGTGAATGGAACCCTCATTTTCATCCCCAAGATGATGAACCCAAAAACTCACCATTACTTAAGGCCCATTGCCTTAAACAACGCCAGTCTAAAGATGTTATCCAATATCATCATAGAGAGAATCAAGTTGTTCTTGGGTGACTAAATCTCACCATTCTAGAGTCGTTTCATCCTAGTCCGACGCATTGTAGACTACAACATACTTGTGCAAGAAGTAATCCACTCGATGAGATCAAGATCAGGGAAGGTTTGTGTGGTGGTTAAAAGAGACATGTCATGTAAGACCCATGACTTAGATTTATGGTTGAACTTGCTTTATTATCATAATTGGATTCTTAAAACCTTAATTGAACCATAATCCATGCTTTATTATCATGTGGTAGAGCTAAGTTTTAAGTTTGGTCCAGTTTGGAAATTGTTTAATGGAGTGTTGCAATTTTTGTGCTTATAAGGGTCTTTATGCAATTTCTCCATATCTAAGTTTTTTCTTGCATCTTTTCACATGTATGATGTGCCTCACGAGTGTCATATCATGTTCAATATATTAGTATCCTTGGAAACCTAGTTGCATTGTCAGATTAGACGTGACATCTAACCTAGGGTTGAGGAATAGGGTTCCTCACCTAGATGCCCTAACTCAATGGTCTTTCCTTTGGATGTTGGGATCTGATGGTCCACCTTGAGGTGATGGGATTCGATGGTGGTCCCTCAGTTCTTAAGATTTGATGGTTTTCCACTTGAGTCACATACAATTAATGTTAACTTTTGTGGCATAGTAGGATGTCGTGGAAAGTCCATAACTATGTCGACATTGTCATTTTTTGATATTTTCGATAAAGTTGGAAAAATTCCGTGGAAAAGTGTGCTGCTAAAGGATTTCCATCATATTAAGAAATTCCAGAAATGGTATCAAAACTGACATTATGCCCCTATTGGGAGTGGATAGACATTGTCATAAAATGATACCAAAGCTGACATGTCAAAAGGCTAGAAATAGATGGAAAATGCCATAAATTGCAGAGAGGGCAATGTTGGCGGGAAAGCACAAGTGGACATGCAAGCGGAGGCATACATGTACATATGGGTGGGCAAGCAAGTAGGCAAGTACAAGATGGGAAGACATGCAAGTTAGGAAGAAGGGCATCCATAGGCAGTAGAACACTGACGTAGGCATGCAAACTCAATTGCTCATTCATGGACGAGTAGACTGTAAAGTATGTACATCCAAGCATGCATGCCCATTGTTATATATGTATAAATAAATACAAAGAGACCATACAATAAACTTTTTATTGAATTTCAATTTGATATTTGTCTGTACAATATTCAAATGCATAACATATCACAACAGTATGGGTACCAAAGACTGGGATTAAGACAGCCTTGTATCTAGTTTACAATATTTAGATGCAGGCCATAAGGTCAATAGTATGAAGAGAAAGTAAAAAGAGTAGCAATCTTCAACCAATAATGAATGCTAACTTCTGAGAATTGGAATCCAATTTTCTTGGCCTCTTAGCTACTTCCACACTATTAGTCTTTGATCATCATGTCATAGGAGCAGATGCATTCTAGATCACTAGCTAATGTTTGACAAAATAAGTTTCTTTCCTATAACAAACCAAACATATTGTTAGCTTTACAAAAATATAGTACAAGTATTTTCAAACAAACAATACAATACTCCTATTATATTAGCCATATTTCAAATTATAAATACAATACTCTAATGACATGCATGTGTATCATGCATAAGATGTGCTTCTTAAAATAAAATATACAAATATGGTCTAGTTACTGATTTGGATTAGCGTAATAACAAGGTGATACAAAAAACAAGTTGATTAACAATTTATCTAAATTTAGATGCAGAAACACCTCATACCTGAAACCTCTCGACAGAAAAGAAATGGGGCAAGCTGAAAATAGAAAAAAAAGTGAAGGAAAGGACACAGCTGAGACAACTCATAAATTGTTTTAAACTATTTAGTTACTAAGCATGTTCGCATATAGAATATCCAAATCCAGTAACACTTATTAGATGGACAAAGAATAAATCATCTAACCCTTATGGCATTCAGAGAAAATGTACATTCCAAATAGTTAACTGAAGAAGATGGAGCCCCTATATTTTTTTTGTCATACTTTAGTTTAGAACTTCGGATGACATCATCAATGGACGTACACATAGTTGATAGCTGAGTAGTTTTATAGAAACCCTCTTATATTATGTTTATCAAAATTTGTGCATTAGATTTTTATTAATGTTGTCTACACCTCTGGGTACATGTATTATTTTATAAGAAACAATTTTCTTCAAGACTTTGATAGAAAGAATACCACCGAACAAGTGTCATAAAACATAGATAATGCTATAAACAACCAAATGGCAAAAAAAATAAAAGTTTTTGGTAGAAAAAATTACAAAATTTAGTATCAAGCTTTGATAGTTCCCCTACATCATTGTGCCATTCGATTTACTATTTTCATATACCCTTTAGAATGTCATTTGAAAATGGTCATAATCTTTTCCCCCCATTTCAATGATTAGATAAGTTCAAAAATATATATTAGAAACCTTCGTAGTCATAGAGACAAAACCAAAAACCCAACATCAATATTTTGAGAATCAAGCCACCACTTTCAGGGAAGAATCATGGTTACCATGATCGACTGATACATAACTAAAGAAGTATTTATCTTTGAAAGTGGGAAATAGTACTTTGACTTGTGTTTGGTTTGCTTCCCTACGAAAACAAAATCACTTCATCACAAAAGTGTCACAATTTAGGAAGGATGATTTGAATGGGAACTCTAACCTTGAAGAACTTTACACATTATTAGTGAAAGTGGATACAACAATATTGTAAATAAGTGAAACCAATCATCTCTCTACTAAAAACAATGGTAAACAAAACACCAATGAATAGCAACGGTAGTTAAAAGCTTGACTATATTCAATTTAATAAAGTGTACACCCAAATTTTCCCAATAAGGGTGTACATGCTTTATACAAACAAAGGATCTAAGTAGAGGGAAACTAAACTACAACAATATGTCTCCAATAAAATAAATAACTTATAGTCCATGATGGAAGGATGAACGCCTTTCCTAGTCATAGGCTGGTTCACCATGCTTCAGTTGTGCATTCTGATCCTAAACCTGGGTGGTTGGGATCACCCATCAAAAGGAGATAAAAGTATGTGTCAAACAAAGGAATAAGAACAAACATAAAGTAAATTATTGCATGGTAAAGAACTACTATGCTAAGAGGGTCAAAAGTATGAGGCAAGAAAATAAAAAAGAATTCTGCCAAGTCAAATAATAATAAAGTTTCATGCATGATTTAATATGACTACATTAAGCTAATATAGGGATGAGGCACCTACCTAACCTCAACCAAAAAAATAGGTGAGGGAGAGTGATCACATTCCCAAACACCTACAATATAAATAAAAGTGGGGAGAGTGGTCACATTCCATAGGGCTCATGCCTACTCATGTACACTAAATTAGTTAATTAGTCATTTACATCATCATGCTAGAATAATTTAATTGCAGATTTAAGAAATTGAAAACTTTGCAAGTGGGATCAAAGACCCTAGAATATTTAAAGTAAGGGTGCCACAAGAAGGCAATAAAGAGAATAAAGGTTAAGACAATGCCTCATTGGAAATATTAGGGTTCGATATCAAAATGCCCAACTTAGGGTTTAGAATGAACATACAAAAATAGGGTTGAACATACCTCACTTGAGATTCCTAGAGAAGACCTTTCATCAACTAATTGTGTCATATCACTTTTACCCTAGATACAAGTTTATACATGTATTACGGTTTATAAAGAACATTATGTGGGAAACCCTAATTTTGGACCTTCTATGAAAACCATCGATTTAGGACCCAAAACTTGGACCAATCGAATACTTGGATTCTTATGATTAAGAAAACATATTTATTTCTTAAATTTGGAGTTAAAATGAATTAATTATACATTTTAAGGCTTTTTATATAATTAAAATAGTATTTATGACAAATCTCAAAATAGGGATACAAATTGATACTTAAAAACCTTAAATTTGGTTTCCTTGTGAAAAATATTTTTCAAAGACTATTTATACGTATTTTTCTGATAATGTAGCGATTTACTATGAATTTCCAAAAACTAGCCAATGGGAAATCAGTAAAACTATAGTGTGACATCAATTAAATCCCAATTAAAAACCGATGTTAATGAACGGGGAATGGACAGAAAGACCTAGATGTGCATGAAACATTAATCAATCTTATGGGGGGAATTTTAGTCATTTCACATTTAACATATATCAATGCCAATAAATAAAAACGATCACATAGATTGATGAAAACACCCATGCTAAGATTATTGGCCAATCGAAGCAGCAAGGGCACCAAGGTCAATCATTCACCTGGTTTGCTCCTCTTTCGGTCGTGGAGCTATGCACAATATAGGGAGATCATGGGGCGTCGAGGCTTGCGAAGGAAGATCGTTCGTGGGGAAACTGACACTGCTGTAGGTATCCTCGCACTAAATCGAGCATAGAGCCAAAGCTCGAGTTTTGTAGAGTACAAGGGCTCAGGGAGCATCCTTGGGTGAAGGAGAAATAGGGGATAGGTATTGGGAATGTGCCACAAATGGAATACAGTCCAAAACACATGGGCGATCCTCAGAAAATGGTCTTGGAGGCAAGGCGAAGTTGTTGGATGCATTTACAAGGCTGGAGAGACATTGGTTTTCCGTGGTGACTAGCGCCGACGATCTCCTCAAAACCATTCTATAGGTCACAATGATTGGATGTGTTGTGAAGCACATGAATGGTAGGGAATCAAACAATCGAGGTTAGGGAAACTTACCCGCGCCTTAATTTGAAGAAGCCTGGTGAAGGGCGTCGGGGCAAGGTCATCATCTCCAAAGAAACAAGTGAAGTAGGTTTGGGGTCTTCGGGGCAGTTGAGGGGAAATTGGAAGAGTCAGAGAATTGTGCGGTGAATGAGGGTGCTCTTTGCCACCTTTTATAGGCCAGAGGGGTGCTAGAACTCCCTCTTTAAAACAACGGTGGAGAAGGAAGTCTCTTCCCTAATGGGCGTTTTGTCATTTGGGCGAGAGGGGAGGTGAGTTAAGGCTTATCCAGTGCATCTTGACCTCCCGGTCTCATAGGCAAAAGAAAAGGAACAAAGATGTGTTGTGGAGAGAGAATGGATCTGTGGAGATGGCCCCTGAGGCACCAACTCTAGCCTGTGTAACGATTGGAGGTAGGGGATGGGTTTGGGAATGTTGGATCGAGCTAAGGTTCAAATGATCAAATGGCGACTGTCTGATGGTGCACATGGGGAAAAAGAATGGAAATGTAATAAGTGACATTTTAATAAATTAGAACATTGGGTTAAAAGCGACGTATAAATGAAATTGATGTAAAACTATATTCAAAGTATATTCAATTCTTGTTTAATTTGTTTGAAAGGTCAAACATTGACCAAATGATTTCAAATTTGGAACATCGGCTAATATTAATGCCTAGATTAATGCTATGTAATTGGATTTTCATTTTACAAAATATTTGGCCCTTAATCACCATATTGTCCATTAATGTATATATTAATGTATTTTAAAAAGGGTGACTTAATACAAAGATATTTCTTTAGCAATTCCTTAAGCGAAATTTGAGATGGATATTATAAAATCATTCAAGAGTCATGTCACACCTCCTATTCTCCTTTTTATTGCTTTATTAATATTTTGGAGGATATAGAAAGGGAAAGGGTTATTATCACATTAACTAACTCAATCCCAAATTAATTCTTGTTTCTTATCCCAAAAGTCACAAAAACTCTAAATTAATATAATCTACTAATTACCTTACATTAATGGTCATTTAGCATTATTAGACTCTAATTAACACTCTAGTTGAGAAATTTGTGCAAAAACCCATTTATTGTCATGAATGTGGGTAAATATAGTTCAAGCCATCAAGGGTTTCTCAAATTCAACATTAAGGATAAAGAGGATATAAAAGATAGGAAAATTTAGGAAAAAGGACAAAAAGAATATGAAGTAAATAAAATATTGAAAATGGGCTAAATAGAAAATGAACCCAAGATTTAGTATGTTACACATACCTTGCACATACATTTCCCCCTAGTGTCCATGTGAAAGAATCTTGAGAGTATGATTTCATGTACTTAGTTGACAAAACATTGCTTTATTAATAGAAGGTCAAAAATAGGGCTAGGGGAGGATAATTGGAGTGGAAATTGAGAAAAGAAATGTTCTTAGGGCGAGGTTGGGGTGCTTTGAACAAAAGTTAACATGGGTAGAATTGAAGGGCAATGTTGTGACCTTGTTCTCACTGGAGGAGAAAGGGGAATCATCCATTGAATCATCAGGATAATTTCACCTATCTACAAAGTTTCTAAAATTGTACTGGCTCGCGAAGGGGCAAGCAAGTAATGAGAAGCATGCATTCAACTGAATATTTGTGCCACCTTTCTCATTTGTGTGCTTCTTTGATTTGGGAAACTTCTGTAGAAAGGGGGTGGCTAGGAACTATTGAATGTAAGGAAATTGAAGCTAGGATGCCATGGTGGTTTGGAACTAGTGGAGGTAGGGAGACACCATAAGGGCTAGGGCTAAGGATATGGAATTTAGGGGAATGAACAATAGGTTAGGTTATCCAAAAGTAATAAGGGATCTGGTACATCCATAGGTAGACAAACTATTGATGGAAAAAAACAACCATTCTCATCAGTTCATCTTGGTTAAATAGGGATGGATATAGGTGACCCAGTCATTTTTTCCATACCTACAAGCAATACACAAGAGTAAAGGTCATATTGTGTGTAGATCATGTACATATTAATTGTTAAAGCATGCTAGCTATGGACAACCCCTATATACAAGAAGATATTGATCCTCCTAAGGTGCAACAACATGGTCACAACTTATAGCTAAAGAAGCTCTACATACAAGAAACACAAATGGGGTCCCACAGGATCACCTTCATTTATCTTGTATAAAACCTAGAGCTAAGCACAACACCGTGCAACCATTGGAGCCAAGCAAATAAATAGTACATGTAGATGTTGACTTGAGAGCTATACATTGCCCATATTTTCATAATGACTCAATCATTCCATTCTTATGCATCAAATATGTTTGTTCAAGTTTGATTTCATGCTTTAGGTACAGGAAAAGGATCAAATTACACTAACCCTAGATTGTTCAAGTTCAAATCAAGTGCAATGCAAGTGTTCATTTTGGGAAATCACTCCAAATGACATTAGATGATTTTTGTAATCACTTTTATTTATGATATGACTTGTAACTAAGATGAGAAAAAATCAGGGACACTTAATTCTAAGGTTTAATCACTCAAATGTCAATTTAGAAAATTTGTCAAAGGCTATTCATCGGTCAAGTTGGAAACTCATCCAATCCTATGATGAATTTTTTGAAGATTACCCATTGGTCGAGTTGCACACTCACAGAACTTGATCGATCGACTCACTGGGTAAAACTGATTTTAGCTCATCGGTCAAGTTTACCAGAACAAACTCGACTAATAGTTTGAAAAGTAGCTTTGTCTTTTAGTGGATCGGCCATGTTACCTTTATTGAAACTCGACCGAATGTACTATATGGAAAACACAAAGAAAGTGATTATAACCGTTGGTGAGTTGTTTTGGGTGAAAATAGATCTGTGGAAACTTGGAAAACGGCTATATTTTAACCCTAAGTGATTCCACACTCAATGGAACACCCCCAGCTATAAATAGGACCCCTTGGAGTTCATTCCAAGTTTTCTCATTCATGCTATTCTAAGTCCTTACTATAGTTGAGTGTGTTGCAACTCCTTGAGCCCCTTTCTCTCTCTAGTTTACACTTCATTTCGTGATTACGAGTGAGATAGGCATGTTCTAAGAGAGTTAGTTCCTTGTTCTTGTAAAGCTCTCATCTACTCCACCTTCCCTACCCTTTTCCTCCATGAAGCAAAGGTGAAGCAAGCTAATCCAAGTAAAGGTGGAGCTGTTGTTCTTCTTATTTAAGGTTGAAGAAGAGGTGAAGATCTTCTCTAGGTGAAGGAGAAGGAAAAGGTTGAAGATCCAATAAGAGTAGAAAAGTCCTTGAAGGCAGAAGACTTGTGCTAGCGTGGGTCAGACCTTAGAAGAAGGCTAAAGAATCTTGCAAAGTGGGTAAGTCCTTGGTAAGGTGGAAGACTCTTGGTGATTGGATGGGTAAGTCCTTTGGTGGTCTTGTGTTGTAACTCTTAATGGTGGATTTATAGAGAAAAGCACTTGCAAATTGCACTCAAGCTATTGGTTTAAATTTGATATAATTTGAAGGTCTAATCTATCTTGTGAGAATATTTTAAGCTCTATTCACCCCCCTATAGAGTCCTAGATCCAACAAATGGTATCAGAGCCAAGGTTCTTCTCCAACAATATCCCACAAGATGAGAAGATGGGCGACAACCTACTTGGTTCTCTCAACTTAGAGGGAGGCTTCTCCATGCATCCTCCAATCTTTGATGGCACCAAATTCCTCTATTGGAAGAGGCATATGAAATTCTACTTTCAAGGCATGAACTTTGACATGTTGAAGGTGATGGTCATACCTTACAAGGAGCCAACCAGAGCTGTTGCAACTTGGAGTGAAGTTGCACTCAAAGAATCCCAATGAAATGCAAAAGACATAAGCATCCTCTGTGCAGCTCTTACCCCAATGGAGTTCAACCAGATTTCATCTTGGGACACCGCCTATGAGATTTGGGACAAATTATGCCTCACCTATGAAGGCAAAAAGCAAGTCAAGAAGGGAAATATATACATGTTGAACAACCTTCTAGAGAACTTCAAGATGGGGAAGAAAGAAGGGATTGCAGAGATGTACTCAAGACTCAATGTCATCATCAATGGGCTGGCTGCATTGGGCATCACTTTAGATAGAGGTGTAATCAACTCCATGATCTTAAGGACTCTACCAAAGATATGGTAGTCAAAGGTCACCTCCATTGAAGAAGTGAGGAGCCTTGGTAACATCCTAACCGAAGAGATCAACCTCCAAGCCCATGAGCCAAGGCTTGACAAATAAGAAGAAGAAGAAGCCAAGCAAGAAGAGAAGGACGCCAATAAGATCAAAGATAGTGCTTTCAAAGCACAAATGGAGGCGGTTATCCTTCAAAAACAACTTTCTTGCTAGAATTCTCCTTCCTCCTCTAGTGAAGATGATGGCCCAAGTGAGAATGAAGCCAACTACATCAAGGTCAAACACTTTAAGGGAAAGCAAGCCTCCTCCTCCTCTACTCCTAGATGCTACAAGTGTGGACAAAAGGCACACTACAAGAGCGAATGTCCCAAGTCAAGAAAGTCACACCACAAGGGAAGATCAAAGAAGGAAGAGTGGTACAAGAAGGAGGGCAAGTACAAGAGGAAGGACAAGAAGGAGAAGACAAACAAAAATGTAGCTCATGCAGCTTGGGAAGCTTCATCTTCAAGCAGCTCAAGCTTCGAAGAAGATGGAGAGTGCAACCTTCCACTCATGGCCTTGACTAGTGAAGAAATTGGTGAGGTAAGTGAGGTAAGTTTGCATGAGTTATCTATGGAAGCTATTATTGACATGCTTATCTCTACCCATTCATCTTTTGCTAAATGTAAATCTAAAAGAAAATGGTTAGGAAAAATCATTGAAGATCTATATGTTAAACTTGAAATCCTTGAGTTGAATGAGAAAACTAATCTTGAATGTATTTATAATTTGTAAGGGAAATACCTTGATCTTGAGCTCCAATACAATGCAGTTGAAGTTGAGAATGGTACCTACCTTAAGAAAATTGAATGTCTTAAAGAAGAAAACCAAAATTACCTAAAAGAGCATGAAATGATTAAACTTGAAATTGTTGAATATAAGCTTCTCATTGATCTTCATAGAGATGAAAGAGATGTCTCTCTTAAAGACATATAAATGCTTAAATATAAAAATTCTAGGTTTCTTGGTCAACTAAATGATTTATCTTTTATACCTATATTGCCTAGTATTAATGTTGCTTCCATTTCCCTTGAAAATGATTCATATTTAGCTAAAGCTCTCTGTCTTGAAGCCGATATTGTTCATGCTAGGGATGACATAGCTAGCTTATCTTCTACCATTTTTTCTCTAAATGATGATAACCATAGATTGAGAGATTCCTATAGAATTTCCACAAAGGGAAGAACTCCCTAAATGAAATCCTTAACCATTCTACCAAACAAAGTGCTACTAGTGGTTTGGGATTTGTAGAGGGAGCACCAAAGGGCAAGAGCAAAGATAAAGGTAAGAAAAAGAGCAACGAGACCTCTTTCTTTGTAGGAGAGTCTTCTGACACTAAGAATCCTATGGTTTGTTCTTAATGTAAATGTGTTGATTATTACTCTACTTATTGTCCTTACAAGCCTAAGGGGACCAACCCAAAGATGAAATGGGTCCCCAAGCTAATTCTAGATCCCAAAGTTTGAGTTGGGAACTGATATTCTCCTTTCTTGCAAGAAAAAGGAAGATGGATTGTTGATAGTGGCTACACTAAGCATATGACAGGTGATATAAGCCATTTCAACAACTTCACCAAAAAGAAAGCAGGTTCAGTCACCTTTAGGGACAATAAGAAAGGTAAAGTCAAAGGTAAGGGAGATGTAGGTGAATCCTTGTGTATCAAGAATGTTCTCTTTGTGTATGGCCTACATCCAATTTAATTAGCATAAGACAATTATGTGACAAATGTACCTTGTGTTATTTACTTCTTTTGAATGCTTGATTCTAGATTCCCTGGCCTACCAAATTATATATAAGGGAACTAGAAGTGGTAATCTTTATGTTATTATTCTTGACTCTATTAAGCCTATTGTTGGTAGATTCCTAGTAGTAACTCAAATGATATTTTTCTTTGGCTCCATCAACTTGGTCATGTAAATATGCATCAGTTGAAGAAGTTGAGTAAAAAGGACGTGGTTAAGGAACTTCCCAAATTGGATTTTGAAAAGGATGAGGAATGCCAACCTTGTACCCAAGGAATGCAAACCAAGTCCTCCTTCAAATCCAAAGGATTCCTTAGTACCAAGAGAGCTCTTGAGCTTCTTCATTTTGATCTATTTGGACCAATGCGAACTCAATCACTTCGTGGTCCCAAGTATTGCCTTGTTATTTTTTATGATTCCTCTAGATATACTTGGACCTTGTTTCTCATTTCTAAAAGTGATACACTTGATATTTTCTCGAGCTTTTGTAAACGAGTTGAGAATGAAGATTCTTGCCGCATTGTTTATATCCATAGTGATCATGGGGAGAATTTGAAAATGATCTCTTTGATCATTTTTTGTCAAGAATATGGTTATGTACACAACTTATCTTCACCTCAAACACCTCAAGAAAATGGGGTTGTAGAGAGGAAGAATAGGTCTTTACATGAGATGGCTAGGATCATGCTTCTAGAGTATGATACTCCAAAGAAGTTTTTGGCTGAGGCTGTTAGTACCTCACATTTTGTGCAAAACTGGGTCTTTACTCATCCTTCATTGAAGAAAACCCCCTATGAGCTATGGCGTGGTAGGAAGCCTTCTATCAAGTACTTTCATGTTTTCAGATGTCCTTGTTTTGTTTCGAACATGAAAGATTCTCTCGACAAGTTTGATCTAAAATCTTACAAGGCTTTCTTTCTTGGCTATAACACTACTAGCAAGGATTATAGAGTATTTAATGTTGATCTTGCTAAAATAGAAGAATCCATAAATGTTAAATTTATTGAGACTAACCCCACTATTTCCAAAAATGTTGTTCGAAATGATGATGTTTCAGGTGAAGTAATCCCCATCCTCAAACTCAATATCACCCAAAAGGGAAAAGAGGTTGTCACTCAAGAAGAAGAGAAAGATGAAGAGAAGAAGGATCCAAACCCCCAGGTTTGTAAAGAATAATCCAAAAGAGTTGATTTTAGGTGATCCTTTTGAAAGAGTGAAGTCTCGGGCTACATTCAACAAAGAATAAGCCAACAACGCCTTCATCTCACAACTCGAGCCAAAGAATGTCAAGGAAGATCTTGAGGATGATGAGTGGATCCTAGCTATGCAAGAAGAGTTGGAGCAATTTGAAAAGAACAAAGTTTGGACATTCAAGAGGAAACAAGTCCCTTTCCTAAAAGGAAACAATTTCCCTTACTTAAGAAGCAATCTTCGCTCTCTTCATTATCCCTTTAATATTATTTATTCTTTTGATATTCGGATTTCGAAAATTACCTCTTTCACTCTCTTTGTACTTTCCTTTTAATCCATTGGCCATGAAATTATATTTTCTTTTAGTATAAAATACTTCCTTTTTATCAATACCACAAAATTCATTAATAATGTATCACATTATCCTCTTATTTCACATTATTGGTATTTTCTCTTTCTTTATTCTCCATTGGGGCTCCTTGGACCCCAAGAAACTCTATGATTTCGAAATTCCTTTTTAAGGATACTTATTATCGTTCTAGATGCATCTATATTCATTATTTCTCATTATCTTGTTTATTTCTTATTAAAATATCTCTTTTTGAGTATTTCTCTTTATCTTTCTTTTTATTTTCCTCATTGGCATCCCTTTTAACATTAGGAATCCTTTGGATACGAAAATCCTCCTAGGATAACTCAATTATACCTCTTTCCACTTATTTTCCACATTTTACCATTGTTTCAATTTATTTCTTAATAAAGAAATATTTAATTGATCTTTTCTTTTCTTTTTACATTATCTTTGAAACTTTGGACTCCTTGGGACTCAAGGAACCCAAGAAGCACGAAATCCACCTTTGGATTAAATTCTTTTTCCTTCTAGAGGTTTTTACATTTTTCTTTTCTCCATTTCTTAATAATAATGGAATTCCTTTTGTATTTTCCTCGTTATTGGGCCCAATAGACAATAAAGCTCGCAAAACAACCAACAAGGCTATTGTAAATGAAACTCATTTATTCAAAACAAATTATATCATTATTTTTTCAAATATCTTTAATACGAGAAATTACATTTCTCACCAAATGAACCCAAAAGTTGGGGTTGTAACAGATTCGATCTGAATGTTTTGTGGAGCAGGGATCTTCGTGTTGGTGACGTTGCTTGTGTTTATTGATTGAGGAGGAAGAAGCTGGCTAATGTTTTCCCCAGTTTGCCCTTGGCAATCCAATTGCCTGATTGTTACCACTAGGTCTTTTTGGGTTTTTTCTCACCCTTCTCACTATTAACGCATACAAAGAAGAGCTGGGACTTGGTTACAATTGTTCGGTTAGGATTTGACCACCTAAGCACAAGCCAAGCTCTGGTTTAGGTAATGGATATTTACACGTGGATTTTCCTTGCCCTGTGATTGCCAGATCCTTGAAAATTCGTATTTAACTAACCTGGTGTCAGAAAAATACAAATATATACTCATTGGAAAGATAAAACATAGGGACTCATAAGAGCTTGGTTTGAAGCTTCTTTTGGTCCTGAATTTCAATCAATCCCTAATGAAGCCTATAACCCTAGAAGTCTACTTGAATGTGTATCATTAATGGAAACTAATTGTTTCAATAAGGAAACTATGGTTTCCTTAACGTCAAGAGAACATTAGGAGTTGCTTGAATCTCTATAAGTGGTCCATGCACTTTGAACATAGTTATTGGATGCTTATATGTTATTGTGTGCAATATACATGTTATTATGTGCTTCTATTATGCATGCTATAATTTTATTTATTAAAGTTAAACGTTATTGGACAAATGAAATTATTTTACTATTTATTTTCAAGAATGATAATATCACATCATATTCATGTTAGAGAAAGAGTAGAGAGTATTTAAGAGTAAATAGTGAAGACAGTGAACGAACCTTATATAAGATCCTTGTCATGGGCTTTTCTAGCATACAAAGCACTATGATGCAGTTCAACAGGCGCTTTGGTGCAAAGAGAAGAGGCACTTCGGTGAAAAACATGAGGATTCTTATATAATCCAGATAAAAGACAATTATTAAAATGCAAAGTTTATTTTTCATGATGTTAAATGTTTTCTTCTCAAAGTATATATTATTACAATTTTATAATATGTTCAATTCCACTTACAAACTATTTTATTCATGGTTGGGGTGTGATGCCCACAGAAAAGGAGCAATGTCAAGGATAGAGTTATCTAAAGACTAGTTGAAGAAGGAGCTCAAGGACTTATGAGACCATACCTACTGGGGTTCCAACTATCAATAGATTAGATTTCCTTTATGCTTATGGGACATGTGTTTTTGTTTAGAGTATGAGTTTTATGTTATGACTTTGAGATATGAAAAACTATGCAATGTATCCAGTATTGCTTTATTTAAACATTATATGATTGTCATTTTGTGACATTCCAAATAAGATTATGCTTCCGCTCAATGAATTATATGTTTTAGAAAATTGGGATGTTACAATATGGTATCAGAGCCAAAAATATAGTTGGCCACCATGCTTTTCCTAATATCTCATATAGTTTATGTTCGTTTTTGTAGATGGCTCCTAAGAGGAAATATTATAAGGGCAGGGAGCACGCTAATGGAGAACGAATCTCTTCCAATGGGGGAAGTGATAATAGTGCTTCTAAAGGGGCTAACTCTAATGGTAAACCTAATGCACCTCTAGAAGTTCTCATTAAGGCTCTGACTGATGCTATCACCTATCAACAAGGAAGACCACGTCAACCAAGGAACCATGATTGCCCTTAGTAGACTTCCTAAAGATCAAGCTAGAAGCCTTCTCTGAAGAAGTTGAGACTGATGTAGTTGGTTGTGCTAAAGAGTTTCTTTTGTTATAATGTTCTCTTTGGGACACAAATGTTGAAGAGTGTAGCCCACACTTGGTGGGAGAACTTCACCAATGATCAAAGACCTGGAAGAGTTCACGACTGCCATTTGGATTGATTACATCTCTGAAGCCATGATTGGGAAAAAGAAGATGGAGTTCAAGAGCCTATCACAGTGTGACTTGATTGTTAGGCAATATGCAATGAATTTTTGTATGTTTAAGAAGTACAATTATGGTTTAGATGAGATGAGTCTGGCAAAGAAGTTCATGCGTGGCGTGAAACCTAATTTGGTCTATGCTTTGACTGGACATGGCATCAGGACAATACATGAGGCACTCAAGTCTGCCCTAGAGTTGGAGGACCACCCTGGATAATACTAGAAGAATGGAGGACCCTCAAGAAGCAAGAAAGAGAACAAAAGTTATAATGATAATAGGATAAAAGTACAAGAGGAACCTGCTCCAAAACCTCATGCAAAGACTCAGTGTACTAACTGTAATAAATATCGTATAGGACCGTGCAAATATGGAACTAGAGTATGTTATTACTATGGAGAGGCCGGCCATATTAGACCCAACTGTCCCAAGATCTTGTAGAGGAAAGATTCCTAAGTCAACTAAGATCCTACGGAGAAAAGACAAGCTAGTATTTTCACCTTGGTGGATGATGATGAAGATGAGGAGAATGAACGAGGTATGATTTAGTTTTGAAGTCCCTTTGGTACCTTTGCATAGACTATAGTTGTGTTTAGACTTGGCCTAGACGTAAGTATGTGTATGATTTCATGATAATTATAAGGTGTTAGAATTTTAATGTTACGGGTAAGGAAGACCCTAAGGTGGATAGAATAGTAGAATTTCAAGGACAAAATTCATTTAGGTTAGTAGAATTGTAGCATCCTAATTATTTTTAGATAATCCTAATTAAAAACCCTAATTCAAATTTCAAACCTTATTGCTCTAGATAAACCCTAAGGAAAATATGAAACTTAAAACATACTAAAATGAGGTTTTAATTAATTTTTACAAAATTCCCTGTATCATTACAATGGTGATTCAAATTTCATAAAATGTAACCCTAATTGGTGAATTAATAATAGGTCGACCAAATAATTTTCTTGTGAACTTTTTTAATCACAGTTGAGGTCAATCTTATTCATCTTGCACCTCACGCAGGCCAACGTTGTCATCAGGAATACAACATACCCAACATCAAACATCCTCAGAGCACACAAACACACAACACACAAATAGACAGGGACTCCTCTACTCATCATCGTACTCACTCCTCATCAACAAGACTCTTGCGATACTTCTAAACAAACTCCTCATCGATCCCATCCTCCCCTGTTCCTGCCTCCAAAGCTAGAAATCCAACTAACCTGGTCATCATCAATCTCAAAATCACCTGCGTACGCATCATCATCAACTTTATTGTGAACTTAAATTAGCAATATCTGGTTTTACCCAAAACAGAGGTCTCAAATTTAATTTATCTTATCATACATAATTAATTTTTTTTTTAAAGGGAGAATACATGTGAGTGGGACTTCCAAATAAGAAAACTAATGTCCTTTTTGGATTCCTCATGGTCCCATTTGTAACCTACCAATTTTGACCTCTTTTGGATAGATCTAGACCCACTAATTAAATTATGAAAAGGAAACGAATAAATTTCATCTACTATGGTCCTAAAAGGATTAGAACTTAGGCTATATAACCCTGATTTGTCATGCTTTATCAGAGCCTGGGTCAGATTTGGACCCGAAGGCATCCATACACGGGAGGAGTCCCTCCTTCGCCCGAATTCTACTGCCTCTAAGATTATACAGATGCAATGCTCCTTTCCCACCCTGACCTGTAACATCCCTGACCTGGGTTATGAATTAACCCTAGGTGTTTTTCCTAATTATGTAATTAAGATATTGGTGATTATATTTTTGCATGTAATTAAGTTCCTGAGGAACATACTTTTCCTTTTTTGTTCCTTTTAAACAATGTTGAATTGATTATTTTATAATACAGGGACCTATGTGCAATTTACCCAGTTAGAAGGGTTAACTTGCAATTTGCACATGTTGAAATGTTCCTCTGATGTTGAGACATCATAAGAATGATTATGGTAAAGTTTGAGGGATTTCCCAAGCTTGAGCACCAAGGTGCAGCTGTGGAAGCAATCCCTGTGCTTGAAACCCTAAATTGGAGTAAAGTGCAATTTACCCAATTTGAGGGGTGCAACTTGTAAAATAAACCATCTAAAATATCTTGTAAGAATCTTGTCATCATTTAGATAAGAAATGATGAATAAGTCACTTCAATTGAATAATCATATAATGAAAAACACCTTTATGATTGAATAATCAAGGTGTAAGTACTATAGCCTTTTATGTGTGTGCTTTAGTAATAGGTTAATCTTCTTTGCCTTCATTTCTTGACCACTAGAAGAAGGTTGTCCTTATAAATAAGAAAAAGGGACGAGAAAAGAAGAAAGGAGGGACTTAGTTGAAAGTGAGGAAAACCTATGTGCCTATGTTGAAATTCCACCCCAAGTATATAAGCCCTTTTCCTCACTTAGCAAAGGAATGTTTCTTTCGTTTCCTTCACTGTTCCCCTTGCTCAAACCGACTAAGGAGAGTTCTGGAGCTCAGGAGGACGACCAGGGGAGTGCAAGGTAGGTTTGGATCCTTCCTTTTTCTTAAATTCTTGGATGAAACTCGAATTCAAGGTCAAATTCATGGCTAGCTCACTTAGCTCTATCTTCCTAGCCATCTCTTCTCAACTTTTCTTGGAGGATTCACCTTGGCCGACCTGTGGAGCTTCTAGGACGCCATTAAAGGCTTGGATCTCGAAATCTTGGAGCTCAAGGAGCAAGCTTTAGGCGGGTTTTATAACTCTAAACCTATGCTTTGTTATATACATCTTTTCTATGCTTTTAGTTGCTAGTTCTTCTTCTTCCCTATCTTCCCTTGCTTCCTTGCAAGCAAATCCGTGAGGAACTGTTGCTGTTCTTGAGAAAGAAGATGAGGGAGTTATTTCCTATGTTTATCCACAGTTTTCCACTTTACCATACGACCTCAACCAATTGCCCATACGGTTTGCAAAACCCTTTTGTGGGCAAACGGTTTCACGGTCATATGAAGGCATACGGTCTCAAGACCATATGGCCGCGTTGACCAAGCATGGACCGTATGGGAATCCTGTTCAAAATTATATAGGTTAATCACCCACAAAATTTGAGAAGTTATCTACAAAGGGATCGTGAGATATAAGCAAATAAATTAGCAAATCCAATTGAATTTAGTCCTGATTTTCAATCTGCTTAATTTGCCCTTTTTGGGAAAACGGTCTCAAGACCGTATAAGATGGTTGACTAAGCATTGAACGTATAATATTACTGTTCATAATGATGTTAATTAATGACTCACCAAATTTGATGGACTAATTCCAAACGAGTTAAGAGTTGAAGGTTGATTACTAGGGCAAACCCTAATTGAAATCAGTGCTGAAATCACAATGAGCTAATTTGAGATTTTGGGTTGATTAGCCCAAACGGTCTCAAGACCATTTGGGGAATCATCCAAACGGTCTCAAGACCGTTTGGGGATCACCCAAGACCGTATGGAGGTCTGGGGTCAAGTATAGTTGACCAATTGAAGGTACAAAGATACCAAATTACATTGCAATTAAGTATTGATGTAATGATCAACTCAATAAATCAAAACTTGATGAATTTTCACTAGAGTCCAAAGGATGGATGGGCAAACGGTCTCAAGACCGGAACTCATCCAAACGGTCTCAAGACCGTTTGGTGAAAACCCAAGACCGTTTGGCGGTCTAGGGTTAAGGTAATTTGATCAATTGAGGGCCCAATTACAATGGGTTATTGAAATAATCAAATTGCTGATTTGTGACTTAATTAAGGTTCAACCCCTATCAAATCAATCTAGATTTTGATGCATTCTTGGGAAAACGGTCTCAAGACCATTTGGAGTATATCCAAATGATCCCAAGACCGTTTGGGGCAAGTTTGAGCCCATTTGGAGGTCAATTGATGGGTTCAACTTCGATTTGATTCACATTGTTGAGTGTTGATGGTTGAACGTTTATAGACCTTAATTGAACCAACTCCAACCCTAATTGGATATCAATTGAGGGTCAATTGAGTGATCAATTTGTTAAGGATAATCCTAATTGTCTCAATTGATAAGTGGTTAGCAAGCTTGAGACCAATTGAAGGCTTTAACATAGGAAACCCTAATCGAGTTTATCCTTTGAACCACCTTGGAGGTCCATACGATCTTGAGCTTTTGAGGTCATTCGACCTCAAGACCGTATAAGGTCATTTGACCTCAAGACCGTATAAGGTCATTCGACCTCAAGACCGTATAAGGTCATTCGACCTCAAGACCGTATAAGGTCATTCGACCTCAAGACCGTATAAGGTCATTCAACCTCAAGACCGTATAAGGTCATTCGACCTCAAGACCGTATAAGGTCATTCGACCCCAAGACCGTATAAGGTCATTCGACCTCAAGACCGAATGAGGGTAAACGGTCTTGAGTGTTATACGGTCTTGAAGTCAACCAAACCTTAAATGGTCTACAAAGCTTAAACGGTCTACAACCTTATACGATCTCAGGATCGTATGAAGGTTGAAGGTGTGAAACCTATTGGAGACTTTTGAAGTTAAGTCTGCCTAATGCCTTGAAGGCTTAAATGGTTTAATAGTTGTTCAACCTAAACCCTAATAATACCAAAAGACATTAAGGGTCAAGTGGTTAGTAAATTAAACCATGATGATGATCAATGTGTAATTTACCATAATACCCTTGAAATGTTCAATTGAGTGAAACCTTATTCTAATCAAACCCTAATCACTCAATAGTGGTGATTTGGTCTATGTTAATCAAAGTGGACTTAACCCAACCTGATCTAGATTGGTGTTATCACCATCTACAAGTATGAGGAGAGAGAAAGTATCTTAAGAAAGAGAAAGTACCCTTTTATGATGGAAATTCAAATAAAGTACCTTCAATACACATGAATGTGCATGATTAGGGTATGATCCACCTATGTGAGATCATGAAACCCTAATTATGATAAATGATGAATCTTAAACTAATCTGAGAGCATCAATGATGATGTTCCTCATACATAATGATGTTATGAGTTCAATTCACCATAATGTGAATAGTAAACCCTAATTCAAGGGTGATGACATGCAATATGAGTAGCAAACTCTAATTGATGAGAATCAGAGAACTTAGCTCTTATGACAAGAGTGGAAAGTATATTCTTGTTTTGAATTACCTTTATCAGTTGAATTAACCATGCAGGTTCTGATATGAAGGTGATCATATCCAGGTATGAATGATGATACTATATTCATTGAAAGCATGTTGTTATCTTTATGAATAGTAAAATATCTTGATGCCTTGTCAGTGGCATCTTATGATTTTTAATGGGCTGTGAGAGCCATGAAAACCATAAAGGTCATGCTTTAGAGATGACTTGTGATGAGTATAATGAGAAATGATGATTTATGAGAGTTAGGCTTGTTACATTTAGTATTCTTCTTTCATAGCTGTTATGCTACTGTTATTGTTTGAAGAACAATGTATGATATTAAAAGAATACTGAATGTACCTAACTAATCAAGTGTAATGTAGAAGCCCTGATCATAGATCCATCATTGTCAGAGATCAAATGATGGTGAAACATGTTTTCCTATGGGAACTCCTGGATCACATACTATTGAGTATGTGGGGTATATGGATGTGTAGAACCTTACATCCTAGTGTAGGAATTTGATGTAGATGTATAATTCGTCAATCCTTCACTACAAAACTCATACTGTATCAGTGGATGGTAAACATGAAACCTCCTGATGATGAGGAAAACATAGATATCCGTATCAGTGAAGATAAACATGAAATCTCTTGATGACGAAGAGAGTACAGAACGCCACTGTAACTCTAAAATAGCGAAGGACCAGATTACCCTGGTGAGCTATAATAGTAGAGACACAAGATGTCCTACAAGTGATCCTCTTACTGACTGAGGAAGGTGAAGGTCATGAGAATCCGACTCTTTCGATGATCTAGTATGATACTAAGGCACTTAACAGTGATTGGTTGGGGTATGAGTGGTAAACCTCATCCCCACAGGGCATAATAATAAGAATGTTTGAAAACATAATCTACAGCGTAGTATACCTGTTAAAGGTAACTATGAGCTAATTGATTGATGTTACACTGTATAGTGCATATGTTCTTCATGCTTAATAAATGTTGAGCTCTTGTATACAACTGTATCTGCTATTGTATACTTTGTAAGCTTTTACTGCTTAAGTTATTCTTTGATATTATAACAAAGCTTCTGGCGGAGAGTTATAACTCTCGCTGGGGCAATTATGTACAATTGTCTCACCCCGTAGACTTCAACTTTTTAGGTGGACATCGGAGACGGAGGAACAGGTCTACAGGTGACCAGTCCCAGCAGCAACAGCACCAGGAGCAGCAGTAAATCTCAGGTGGAGATTTAGCCTGCCATGTGGTGTAGTTAGAGTCAGTCCTATGTGTCCTCTGTACTCTCAGGTCTTGGAGTCTTTTGGTTATGAGTTCTTGAGATTTTGTATCCTGTTGTATATAATTACTCAAGAAGTAATTATCATGAGATGTAAACAGTTTATCTCCTTTTATGAATGAAGCTTTATGGATTCAAGCTCTTGTCTCGAAAAGTTTTAATTTCCCGTGATTTTTGTCTTCCGCTGTTAATCGATTCGCTTCCGCTAAGTTTAAATCGTGTTTATATCATGGTTTGGAGATCAGAGCCCACATGACCCCTCTATCTGCTCACTGCCACCAATCACTGAGATCACTATCACCATCTATGGACCAATACACACCACCTGATCCCAAACAAGATGGGAATCCATGACCTAGGGTTCCCTGGTGGCAAGAACTCTCCCCTCCTCCCCTCTTTTCCATCACAGCAAGAAATTCTATCTCTCTTAGATCTTCAAACTTATACATATGACCGTAAAAATGATCCCTAAACCTCAAGGAACCAAGGTACAACCTCATTTTTCCCTCTCGAACCCCATCTCCATGTTACCTTACTCCACTTGTAACCTACCTGAGGATCAAATTCCGTGGGGCTTCTCTAACCTTCTTCACCCTAGGTGGAGTCTTGTATGAGTCGACAAAACTCCTAGGAAGCTTAATCCACCCAAGAGACACTATAATTTGAGGTATTTTGGTTTACCCCTTTACCGCTCTTTTGAGTTCATTTTACTATTCTCTGATACACAGTGATGCTTTCTCACATTTTGGCATGTGTTCGATTTGGCTTGCCGATGGGTTCCTTTTCCATGGAGTTTTGAGTCCCTTGCAATGCTTGTTCCTTGGTGTGTCTCGCTAATTTACACGTTCCCTTCTTCTTGCTCCTTCTTGGCTATAGTGAGTAATATTTTTTTCTCATCTGACCACCACCCACCCTGAGTCTGGGCTTTATGTTTTCAGAAAATCTAGGTGGATGTAACTCGGTCCTTCATTTCTTGCAGGGATTCAATCTCAAGGCTTTCTGGAGCACGGATCTTCCTGGTGGAGACACTGTTTGTGTTTATTGATCATGAAAGAAGAAGTGGGGTAATGTTTTCCCCGGTATCCCCTTGGCAATCCATTTGCCTAATAGTTATCACTAGGTCTTTTTTAGTTTTTGTTCACCCTCTCACTGCTAATGTGTAGAGAGAAGAGATGGGACCTGGTTACAGTTGGCCAGCTAGGATTTGACAATGTAAGTGTGGGACGAACTCTGTTTAGGGTAATGAATATTTACACATAGATTTTCCTTGCCATATGATTGGCCAGATCTTCACAAATTTGTATTTAACTAACTTGATGTCAGAAAAATACAAATAAATACTCATTGGAAAGATAAAAACACAATGAATCATAATAAATAGGTTTGAATCTGGTTTTGGTGTCGAACTTATATCAACAACTAAAGAACCCTAAAACACTAAAAGTCTACTTGAATATAAATCATTAATGAAAATTAATTGTTTCAACAGGGTAACCAGACTTTCCTCAACATTAAGAGAACATTAGGAGTTATTCCAATCTCCGTAAGTGGTTCATGCATTTTGAACATAGTTATTGGATGCTTATATGTGATTGTGTACAACGTACATGTTATTATGTGAATTTATTATGCATGCTATGGTTTTATTGATCAAAGTAAATTTTTATTGGAGAAATGAAATTGTTTTATTGTTTGTTTTCAAGAATCATAATATCACATCATTCATGTTATAGAAAGAGTAAAGAGTAAAGATAATGAATGAACCTTATATAAGATCCTCATGATGGGCTTTTCTAGCCTACAAAACACTATGGTGCAATTCAGAGGCACTTTGGTGCAAAGAGAAGAGCCACTTTGGTGCAAAACGTGAGTATTCTTATATAAGCCAGATAAAAGAAAATGATAAACAACAAAGTTTATTTTTCATGATGTTAAGTGTTTTCTTCTCAAAGTACTATTATTTCAATTTTATAATATGTTCAATTCCACTAAAAATTTGTTTTATGCATGACTAGTGGCGTGATTCCTGCAGGAAAGGAGCAACATCAAGGATAGAGCTATCTAAAGACCAGTTGAAGAAGGAGCTCAAGGACTTCTAAAACCAAACCTTGTGGGGTTCCAACTATAAATAGATTAGATTTTCTTTATGCTTATGGGACATGTGTTTTAGTTTAGAGTGTGAGTTTTATTTTATGAGTTTGAGATATGAAAAACTATGCAATATATCCCGTTTTGGTTTATTTAAACTTTATTTTTATACAATTATTATCATTTTGTGACATTCCCAATAGGATTATGCTTC
This sequence comes from Alisma plantago-aquatica, assembly GCA_963693085.1. Classification (NCBI taxonomy): domain Eukaryota; kingdom Viridiplantae; phylum Streptophyta; class Magnoliopsida; order Alismatales; family Alismataceae; genus Alisma; species Alisma plantago-aquatica. Next base: position 505,616,442 of record OY856412.1, read on the forward strand.
CGCTCAATAAATTATATGTTTTAGAATATTGGGATGTTATACAATGCCTCGCTGGACTCAGTCGTAGTTGTTTATCACTTGATGGTGGCGAGAATAGAGTGGATGGAGAAGAGATTCTTTGGTGGAGTAGATGGAATAGAAAAGAGGTGAAGTAGTGGATTGACAAAGAATTGACAACAAGAAGAATTCCTTACAAGTCTGAGAGGTCGTGTGGAGTGGATTTGGAGAGGACTCATTGCTTTATATAGCTTACATGCATGAGATGACCGAATCATGTATCTATCTATCTAGTGAATTGAGAAGCTCTCGATTCTTCTCGAGGAAGGGTCATCTAGGGATGGTTGCACTTGGATTTATATCCCAAAATCAAAGTGCAAGGAATAAAGAGGAGAAGTGATAGAGAGAGAGCCTGACACAAGAAAATCAAGTTTCCTATTCATAGACTTTCCTAGTTTGTCTCAATATAGAAGACAACCAACAACCCTTAGATCTGAGATCCATGAGTAAGAGCCTGCACATGCACTAAGGGCTCATCCCTAACTTTCCAAAAGGGAACAAATAAATCATGGCATTAATACACTACCCAATAACCCCTTTCACTTTAGTAAAAAGAAAGCAATTCATATGTCTCTCCTTTCATCCAAATAATTCCAAACTTTACAAGAAAGTCTTTAGTACTTAAATCTAGGTGTGAACGAGATTTAAGAGCAAAATATAAAAACCCATGCCACTTTTCTTTGTTCCTAAGTCATCCTTTTACTTGAATTATTTAAAGCATCAAATAAACCCTTTTCTTTTTGAAATTTGTCTAGATTCCTTATATTGATATCTTTCTCAGTAAGTGCAACATGGAAACAAATCTAATTCATAACTTGCCTTCATCCTATTCTTTTCTATAAAACTCCACACAATTCCATATCTAAAATACCAATTATCTATTACTTTTAGAAATTCCTTTATTATTAGATTTTTTTCTCTTTCTTTATCCAATATCCATTATGGGATTATTGAAAATAGAAAAATACATGAAACATATTCTTTGTGGAGTATTTTCAGTTTCAAATCAAAACTTTCACAGAAGGCATATAAAGTATTTAATACTTCATTATTTGAAACCAATCATATGTAAAAATATGTGAAAATCGGGTTGTAACACCATCCCTCCTTCCTCTTATTGTCTCCCTCCTCTATATGTATTTCTCATTGCCTTTTTCATAGTTATATCCAACTAAGTATCTTTTTCCCTCTCCTCATGTAGAGATAATTAGTACTTTTCCTATTTACATTCTTTTACTTTCATTCAAGTATCAAAACATTTTTAAATCATGTGATAAGGAGCATCCTTATATTTCTTGACATGTTTTATCTTTTTTTGCATATGTTTCTTCCATATATCACTCATTATTTTTCATTCCTATCTTCTCTGTCTCTTATCATCATTTGGCATTTGTTTGGGCAAGTATACCCTATCCCATATTTGGGTGTACTTTGGGGTGGATGTAGGGTGGTGGAAATTGTTCCCATTCCATTTATTTCTCTCTCTTACAAGAATCAAACCATCTATAAATCATGAGATAATGAAAATTCTCTTTCCTTATGTGTTTTATCTTTTTAAATATTTATATTTTCCATAAACACTCACTGTTTCCACTCCCTTTTTTATCTCTTCTGTCACCATTTAACATTTTTTGTGCAAGTAAACCCTATCCTAGATTTTAAGTGTACTTTGGGGTGGATGAAGTTGGTGTCAATTTTTTCCTTTCCATTTCCAATTTTCCCTACACATATCAAGACTAAAAACGTTCTAGTCTACTACAAGATGGAGAATTTTTACCTTGATTCTAGTAGATTTTTAAAGTTAAATATCCAAACAACTCCTTAGTATTATTATTATGATAGACAATGTCATACCCTATTAATGTCTGTTTTTGAAACTATTATAGCAGGCTATGACCCTATTACATTTTGATTTTCTCCAATTACATCCTCATGTATTCAGAAGCGACACATCTACTTCCTACAAGAGCAGTGCTTCTGTCCTTCTTAAGAGTGTCCGTCACGAAAGGGGAGCATTCTAGCCATTGGACTTGAAAAAAGGTTGTTTCAAATAATATTTAGCAAGCTAGTGTGACCATTGTTTTGTATCTTGTGGTTATAGACAATTTGCATGATTCAATCATCACTATATATTGACTTTATCTCTTCTACACATAGAAGGTATTTTAATGGCAATCATTATGGGAGCTCACAAACTCCAATAATCTACTAGAGTCAGTATACAAGGGTGAATCTGATGTGCATGTACAAATGATATGATAATTCGATATTGTTCTCCTCTTTGAGGGTATGCATATGGCATGCATATAGTGTTACTAGTGATCCAAATAACTTGATGACTCTAATCACAAAACTTGTGGATTGGATGTCCCTTCTTAGATCAGTAGTAGTGTCCACATTCATAGCTAAAGTGTTCATTGGTGGTAGTTTCCTATTTTATATAGATGTAGCTAATAAGATGTGCTTCTTTTTTATTTAGTGAAGGCCTAGTGCAAGGATCTTGCTTCAACTATGAAGGATGCCATTCATTTATTTATGGGCCTACTATTTTGGTTGGAAATAAGATCATTCTAGTTCTTCTCACTACAAGAAAGTATGTTATATATGAAGGGGGGTCTTCAATTTTTTTTATAGTTATCAACATTAAATTGGAACAATGAAGAAGAACAAGCCCAACAAAAGGATAGTTGAACTTACATATATTGAAAAGATGAGTTTTCAAAATAGATTGATGGCTTACATTATAGAAGGAAAAAATATCATCCAACCTAAAGTTTAATTAACCCACTATGTCTATGTCTGTTGCATATAGAGGACTCTCCTTCTAGTGGCACTACATTAATTCTCCATTGTGTTTGTGCATATTGTTGTTTGTGAGACGGTCTTTGATCGGTTAACACTTTCTTTTCATTTCTCTATCATTGAGGTTAATTGTCACCCATCTCCTTCCTCTCCTCCTTCCCTTCTCAAACCAACCCCACATTCGGTATTATAAGCTAGAAGCTCCACAATTAGTCACTTTTGTTCTGACAATTGAAACAACCCATAGTTAAGAAATCACCTGATGATAGTCAAGAAACTAGATGAATCCCCCCCCTCTCATCCAAAAAAATGAAACGATAAGCAACCAATAATGTAGGGACAAGTTGATAAGATGAGTTCAAATGGGCGGCAATAGTAGTCATTCCCCAGAGAGGAGGTCACTTTTTATTCTACTAGTTTGGTTTTCCAGAGGGTGGAGAGTGGGAAAATGAGGTAGTTGTTAGCCAATGATGCCTCATGATAGAGAACAAAATGAAAAGACTCTCGTTGGAGGTGGGATTCTAGTGGAGGTAGTTGCTCCTCTACGGAACTTTAGAGGAAACTAAATGAATAAAAACTTAGAGTCAGAGCACATTGAGTGTTGACTGTTGCTGCTAGATGCTAATTGAAACCAATTTATTTTTCTCTCTGTCTTTTTACTTCTCTCTTTTTCTTATGAGAATGCATGATAAAAGTATGCATTTGTTTCTCAACTAGATTTTTTTCCCAATCCTTCTCTCCTCCCTCTGTATGTAACTATTGGATGAATTTTTTCTTGATAGGGTTTGGGGTTTATTACCTCTAGGTCTTCATCATGATCATAAATCATGTTCTTATACAAAATCTTTTCAACCTACATTGAATCCTTGGCTTTCTCTTGCCTAAAAATATATGGTAAGCCTTATCTAATAAGATTCCTATACATTACACAAATTTTATTTCTTAGGCTACTTTGCTTTATTTCTATGCAGCCTCACAAAGAGTTTGCTCACATAGCACAATGTCGAGCATTGATTATATATATACACAACATGCTTGATGATTGGCACTCTGATATTATTGTTGGGTAAAAGGGGAGACAGAGAACGCAGCAGAAACAAAAAAATTTCTTCTCCCCAAACCCAGAACAAAGGAAACACGTCAACATCCATACAATATGAAGGATGGTTTGTAAAGGCATACCATGTCCTGAGGCTTGCTCGGTGATGTTACCTCACGGCTTGCGCGGTCTTCACCTCCGGTCCTGGATGGTGTCTGAGCAGCTCCTGGTCTCACCAGGACTGTCGGGATTGACAGTTGTCCTCTGAGTGGAAAAAGCCTCCCGCCTCTGTAGTTGTCCATACAGACTTCTTGCCACTCCGATCTCCTTGTCCCACAAAGAATCGGAAGGAGTCACACCCTCCTGTCAATGTACTAGTCACCGACACAGTCTCCTGTAACCAGTTTCCTTTCTGCAATTGTCTTTCCCGTGTTGTGCCTCCCTTATCGGGTAGCACTTGCTCGGGCTCTCTCAGTTACCAAAATCAGAGAGAACGACAACTTTGTAGAGTAACTGGTGCACTGAGTTGTTGTTCAGAGAAGCCCCCACTACCCCTATATATAGGAGGGTCATGGGATAGGGTTCTCTATCCCGAGGAATGCGAGATTAATGCAGGAGTAGAAGGTTTCAAGATTTTCCACAAAACAACCAACTACGCCACCTGAACCGATCGTTTCATGCATGAAACGGTCAGTTGGGGAGTTGAGCCGATCGGTTCACACCTTAACCGATCAGTTGGGGCACCTGAGCCAATCGGTTCACTTCTGAGCTGATCGGTTCGTGATCCTGATCCAACTTAAATTGACTTTAAAATTTGTTTCCGATTAATCAAATATTAATCCTTATCCAAATCGAATTTTTTCAAGTGAAACAAATTGTAATTGCAAAATGAACTTCCAAACGATCTCCGTTGGTCACATGAGCTGACCGGTTCGACAATTGAGCTGATCGGTTCACCAACCTGAGTCAATCGGTTGGAAGTGCAGATTGTGGAAAGTCAGTCCATCACAGTTTCAATCAATCTAACACTCTAATCAATTGGTCCAACACCTTGAACACTATGATTTTGAGCTATCAATCAACTGAGTATTTAATTGAACTACTAAAATCCTTTAGTAATCAATCTAAACATCATTTGTGGATAAACTCCTCTTCCAGGTTAAATCCTATGTGTGTGACCCTGTAGGTCCATTTTGCGTTGGCAGTGAAAGTCCATAACACTTATGACTTTACAAGCAAAGAGCGGTGCCTAGTCACAGATCAGTGCTACCCAAGTGAAATAGAAAGTTGGAGAACAACTTTCAATCCTACAATCCGTGAATGGTGTTATAGTGAATGTATAATTCCTTTGTCACTAATGTCCTGAATGAACTCAAGGCATGGTACAGTCATCCTTTCAACGTTCATCCATTTCCTTGATCTCAGAGCAAATTGGGTGCGATGTGTGTGACATCAATATCACATATTGATTCACACATGCATGCGCATGCCTTTCTCAATCCTACTCATCAAGTGGCCATGGACATTAAACTCCCTTAGGAGGGAAAAATCCCATATCTATCCTCACCCCTCAAAAGCCCCATGTGTCAAAGTCACTCAATCATCACCTTTATAACAACCCATGTTTCAGGACTGCGTTTGATGATGTCAAAGTGTACCCAACGACATGTGTTGAGTGTAGTGATTTTAGGTTGAAGAATCACATTCACCACCATCACTATGAGAGCTGACTGTGACTACCAAATAATGGTTCCATGTGTCACTCTCACGGTGGGTCTGTCCGGTACACTTGTTCTCTAAAAAGTACCTATGTGCTTGGTTTGATATCACTATATCATGACTAATGAGATTTTGTCATGAACCAACACACAATCTAGTCTTTAGTGTTATTGATGTCTATGATTATTTCCATAATAACAACTGACTAGGGACTAAACAAGAATGTATACTCTTAACATCTGTATGATCTCATCATTTAGGTCCTCAACCCAAAAGCATATCTCATTGAGTAAAACAATTCTTTCTGCTCGTTTCTTTGCTTGTTAACTGTAGGGTGCTTGTGGCTGGTTCTCAGCCTTCTCCGTCACCGTGAATCGGTGTGTGTCGCTCCGCTTTCGGTGATCGCGGTTGTCTGCTCGCTTCTTGTAAGCGCTTGTCTGCTCGCTGCTGGTCAGCGTTTGGTGGCTTGTGCCTCCATGTTGCTGTGGATCGTTTTGCTACTTGGTTATACGGCTTCTTTTGAGATGATGATTCGTAGGAGCACCACATAGATCCAGGCTTGCTATCACTATACGCTCAATTCGAAGGAATTCTTCATGGAAAGCTGCTTAAGACAGCAACAAGGAAGAAGAATCAATACAGAAGCGTTCTACTCTCTTTCCGATATGGGATGTAGTGATGTTAACTTGATCTCTGTTTGCTCTTGTTGTATCTTTGTCTCAAATTGTAGATACCGTATGGCTTACAAGTAATGAATCGATTCATTTGCCCTCCAAAAAAAAATCATCTCAGAAACAGTTAAAACATATAGATTGGAAATTGCCTTTATTATTATTCAAATCATTGACAAAGTATCCCATTACAATCATCACATGACTTTCTCTATGGGCATAGATACCAACAGACTCCCACTTGCACTTAGAGCCAGTCAACTAGGAAACTCAGTCCTTGTGACCTAGCATGACCATCATGCTTCTGCTGAGAAAGGGCCTTAGTCAGTTTATCAACTACAATGTCTTCAGTTGGTACTTTGCAAATCTTTACATCTCCTTGCTATACGATCTCTCGTATGAGATGGAAGCGTTGCAGTATGTGCTGGACAGCTGATGTGAACTGGGCTCCTTAGCTTGAGCAATAGCTCCATTATTGTCACAATAAAGCTCAATTCCATCACAGCTACTGGGAACTACACCAAGTTTAGAGATGAACTTCCTGATCTACACAACCTCCTTTGCTGCATGTGAAGCAGCAATATAGTCAGCCTCTGTAGTAGAATCGACAACTATTTCTTTCTTGGAACTCTTCCAGGTCACAGCTCCATTGTTTAGGCAAAACACAAATCCTGATGTGATCTGTAATCATCTTTGTCGGTTTAGAAGCTCGCATTGGTGTAACCCTTTACAACTAGCTCTTCCTCACCGCCGTATACAAGGAACTGATCCTTAGTTCTTCGTAAGTACTTGAGGATGTTCTTTACAGCTGTCCAGTGAGCATCCCCGGGATCTGACTGGTATCTTCTCATCATGCTGAGAGCATACGAGACATCTGGGCGTGTGCACAACATAGCGTACATAATGGATCCAATGGTTGATGCATATGGGATCCCATTCATACGCTCCCTCTATTCACAAGATTGGGGACATTGAGCTCTAGAGATGGTGACTCCATGTATCATGGGGACGTTGCCTCTCTTTGAGTTCTCCATGCTAAATCGCTTCAGCACCTTCTCAATGTACGTGCTTTGACTTAGTCCGAGAAGCCTTTTATATCTATCTCTATAGATCTTAATACCTAGAATGTAGGACGCTTCTCCTAAGTCCTTCATTGAGAAAGTATTCCCAAGCCAAGTCTTCACCTTCTCTAGGGCTGAGACATCATTCCCCATCAATAGTATGTCATCCACATACAATATGAGGAATGTGGTCATGCTCCCACTAACCTTATTGTACACACAAGGTTCATCTTCATTTTGAATAAAGCCAAACACTTTGACTTCCTCATCAAATCGAAGATTCCAACTCCGAGATGCTTGTTTCAATCCATAGATTGACCTTTGCAGCTTACAGACTTTATTAGCATTCTTTGGATCTACAAAACCTTCAAGATGTGTCATGTACACATCCTCATTTATATTCCCATTAAGAAATGCAGTTTTAACATCCATTTGCCAAATCTCATAGTCATAGTAAGCCGCAATAGTAAGCATGATCTTGATGGACTTAATCATGGCAACTGGAGAAAAAGTTTTGTCATAGTCAACACCGTGAACTTGTCGAAAACCCTTTGGAACCAATCTGCCTTTATAAGTTTGCACATTGCCATCCATGTCGGTCTTCTTCTTGAAGACCCACTTGCACCTTATGGGTTTTACCCCTTCAGGTGGTTCCACCAAAGTCCATACTTTGTTGGAGTACATGGATTCCATCTCGGATTTCATGGACTCAAGCCATTTCTCAGAATCTGGTCCCTCCATAGCCTCTTGATAGGTAGTTGGATCATCATCTATGATCAACTCACTGCCTTCTTGAGTCACAAGGTATCCAAACCACTCACGTTCAAGGCATGTTTTACTAGATCTACGAGTTCCTTGTGTTACTTGAGGAGACTGAGATTCCACAACACCTTGTGAATCTCCATGTTCCTCTTATACATCTACCGGTTCAATGTTTTCTTGTTGGGCTTGAACCTCTTAAAGCTCTATTTTCCTCCCACTGCTTCCTTTAGAAATAAATTCCTTTTCTAGGAATACAACATCCCTGGAAACAAACACTTTGTTGTCAGTTGGGTGGTATAAGTAATATCCCTTGGTCTCCTTAGGATATCCAACAAAATAAGACTTAACAGATCTAGGGCCTATCTTGTCAGGAAACATTTTCTTGACATATGCATCACATCCCCAAATCTTCATAAAAGACATATTGGGACGCTTCCCAGCCCATATCTCATATGGTGTCTTTTGAACCGATTTAGATGGTACTCGGTTAAGTGTAAACGTGGCGGTTTCAAGAGCATATCCCCAGAAGGAAATCCGAAGATCAACAAAACTCATCATTGATCACACCATATCCATTAAAGTGTGATTCCTTCTTTCAGACACACTATTATGTTGTTGTGTTCCAGGAGGAGTCCATTGTGATACAATACCACAGGCTCGCAGAAGGTCCTCAAACTCTTGGATTAAGTATTCTCCACCTCGATCGGATCGAAGTGCTTTAATACTTTTACCAAGTTGGTTCTGTACTTCATTCATGAAATCCTTGACCCTTTCAAGGGTTTCTGACTTATGTTTCATCAGGTACACATATCCATACCTACTGAAGTCATCAGTGAAGGTAATGATGTATTGATACCCACCTCTGGCATTAGTTCTAAAAGGCCCACATACATCAATATGTATGAGTCCTAATAGATCACTAACTCTCTCACCTTTACCTAAAATGGGAGTATTGGTCATCTTTCCCAACAAACAAGATTCACATGTCTCTATTGATTCATAATCAAAAGAGTATAGATAACCATCTTTAAGGAGTCTAGAGATGCACTTCTCATTTATGTGCCCTAGACGACAATGCCAAAGATACATTTTGTTTGTGTTGTTGAGTTTTTGCCTTTTGGTGTTTACGTTGTATACATTTGTCTCTAGATCTATCAAGTATAGACCATAAGACATTGGGGCACTGCCATAAAAGATCTCATCTTTCGAAATGGAACACTTTCCATTCTTAATAAGAAATTCAAAGCCATCCTTGTCCAAACAAGAGACGGAAATAATATTCCTATTTATGGAAGGTACATAATAGTTGTTATTCAAATCTATTATCAGCCCACTTGGTAGAGTTAACTCATAGGTTCCTACGGCACTGGAGACAACTCTTGCCCCATTGGAAACACGTACTTCAACCTCGCCTTTCCCCAAAGGCCTACTTCTCTTAAGATCCTTCACATTGGAAAAAATGTGAGATCCACATCCAGTATCAAGTACCCATGACAAAGAAGTAGTGAAGTTAATCTCTATCACGTATACACCAGAAGTAGAGATCTCTATCTTTCGCTTCTTCTTCCATCGTTCCTTCCATCCTCTCCATGTTTTGAGAGTAGAAGATTTTGACATTGGTTTGGAGAGAGAACCCTTCTCTCCCTCACCTTTGTCCTTAGACTTTGTTCCATTGATCTCCATCAATGAACTATCCTTCATATTAAGTGCACATAGAGTGGATTCAAAGGCTACCGGTATATCCGGATTGTGCAGAATGTTGGTATGTATGCCCTGAGAGCCAATCATGGGATGATTGGTGGGATACAGTAAGATTGATTTGATAAACATCAAAGGCAAGCTTCCAATTCTTTCTGGTTCAGTCATCTGAGATAGTGATAGAACATATTGAATGTCTAGAGAATGACAGTACTCAATGACGTATGCTTTCAGGTTGAGGACCTGAACGATGAGATCATACAGATGCTAAGAGTTTTTACATTCTTGTTATGTCCCTAGTCGGATGTCATTGTGGAAGGTAGATAGACAGCAATGATACACAAGACTAGATTGTGGTGTTGGTTGATGACAAAATCTCATTAGTCATGATATAGAGATATCAAACCAAACACATAGGTACTTGTTAGAGAACAAGTGTACCGGACAGACCCACCGTGAGTTTGACACATGGAACCATGAGATGGTAGTCACAGTTAGTACTCACAGTGATGGTGGTGAGTGTGATTCTTTGACCTGAAATCACTACACTCAACACATGTCGTTGGGCACACTTTGACATCATCAAACGCAGTCCTGAAACATGGGTTGTTATAAAGGTGATGATTGGGTGGCTTAGACACATGGGGCTTTTGAGGGGTGAGTGATAGATATGGGATTTGTCCCTCCTGAGGGAGTTTGATATCCAAGGCCACTTGATGAGTAGGATTGAGATAGGCATGCGCACGCATGTGTGAATCAATATGTGATATTGATGTCATACATATCTCCTTCAATCTACTCTGAGATCAAGAAAGTGAATGAACGTTGACAGGATGATTGTTCCATGCCTCGAGTTCATTCGGGATATCAGTGGCAAAGGAATTATACATTCACTGTAACACCATTCACGGATTGTAGGATGAAAGTTGTTCTCCAACTTTCTACTTTCACTTGGGTAGCACTGATGTGTGACTAGGCACCGCTCTTTGCTTGTGAAGTCATAAGTGTTATGGACTTTCACTGCCAACGTGAAATGGACCTGTAGGGTCACACGCATAGGATTTAACCTAGAAGAGGAGTTTTGTCCACAAAGCAATGTTTAGATTGATTACTAAAGGAGTTTAGTAGTTCAATTAAACACTCAATCAGTCGATGGCTCAATATCGTATGGTTCAAGGTGTTGGACGCATTGATTGGAGTATCGGATTGATTGAAATCGCAATTGACTGATTTTGCCCAACCTGTGCTCCCAACCGATCGGTTCATGTGATGAACCGGTCAGCTGAGGTTGCTGAACCGGTCGGCTGGAGTGTCCAGGCCGATCGGCTCATGCCCAGGATGAAACAACCGGTTCAAGGGTTGAATCGATCGGCTCAACTGGTGCAACCGACCAGTTGGGAAAGTCATGTCGGCAAGAATTTTCCTTTGGTTTCAAATTTCCCAATTCGATTGGGAATAATATTGGTATTCGATACCAATTGAGAACGAAACAAGGAAAGTCTTTTTGAGCCGGATTAGGACCATGAACCGATCGGTTCTGGGAACCAACCGATCGGTTGGAGTGCCCCAAACGATCGGCTCAGGTCCAACCGATCGGCTCAATGGCCGAACCGATCGGTTCAGTTGTGAACCGATCATTTCAAGTTGTGAACCGGTTGCTTTTTGTGGAAAAATCTTGAACCCTTCTACTCCTGCATTAGTCCCATATTGTCGGACACAGAGAACCCTGTCCCATGACCCGCCTATATATATAGGGGTATTGGGGGCTTCTCAAAGTACAACTCAATGCAAGCCGGTTGCTTTGTGAAGTTGTCGTTCTCTCTGGTTTTGGTAACCGTGAGAGATCCCGAGCAAGTGCTTCCCGCAAAAGGGAGGTGCAGCAAGGGAAGGACAATTGTAGTTGCAACTGGTAGCAGGAGAGTGTGTTGGCGACTAGTACGTCAACATGAGGGTGCGACTCCTTCCACCTCCTTGTGGGACAAGGAGTGTGGAGTTCCAGGTGGTCCGTGTGGACTACTACAGAGGCGGGAGGACACTGCCGCTCAGGAGGACAACTGTCATCCGACAGTCCGGTAGGAGGAGTCGTCAGTCCCAGTGCGACCAGGAGCTGCACAGACACCGTCCAAGACCAGAGTTGAAGACCGCGCATTGCGCGAGGTATTGTTGCCGAGCAAGCCTCGAGACAAGGTATGATTCCACAAACCATCCTTTCCTATTATATAGACGTTGACGCGTTTCCTCGGTATGGGTTAGGGAGAAAATTTTTTTGTTTCCGCTGCCTTATCTGTCTCCCCTAAAACCCAACAGTGGTATCAGAGCCAGGTCAACTGCTCTATATTTTAGGAATATCGATATGATCGATTTTGGTTTGTCGCCTTTATTTATTGTATACGATGCGAAAAATATCGGCTTTATGCATGTCCAATCCTAAATCCACAAATCCCAAATTACATATATGATATGTATTATTAATGCACTCGATACGCGTCGCCCTTAAACGAGTTTTGTGGTGGATGTGTGTAGCATGATTATGGCCTATAAACCCCTATCTGTGTGTGGTTGTTTGTGGTTGCTTGCATCTCGGTCTGCGCACCGATCTTCCCTCTCTTATTCCTGATGTAACTCGAAATAATTCGAGATTCTTTCATAACTTTGCTCCCCCCGAATGTAACTAGGGGTTTCCCTTTTAAAGCAATGCAATTATTAGGATAGATTTTATTTCATGTTATGTCGAAGACCGGCGGACATCAAGACGACAGCTGAAACAATCGGTTCAAGGCGTGAACCGATCGTTTGATGTTCCATACGGTCGGTTCAAGGAGTGAACCGATCGGTTGATGACCAGTTCGAGGAGCGAGACGAGCGGGTGGCGGACATGACGAGATGCACGACGACCAGGCAAACCGATCGGTTGGAGGAGCCAACCGATCGGCTGGTGGCACCCAGACGACCGACTGGAGAGTACAGATCATTCATGTGATGAGTTGATCAACTCAGATAGCAAGGCACAGAGTTCATCTTGTACAGGTTGCATGTGATGTAGACCTAGATGACCGTGATTCCTCTTGGCTCGAGGAATCACATTAGGATGGCCATAATCATCACTTTTTATTGTTTGTGCATGTTTTCTGTGGGATATAGCATGTATATGATACGTACTATGTATTGTGGTGATTGGATATGTATATGTATATAAAAAACCAAATCCCTCATTAAAATATTAAGTCTTACATGCCTTCCATTAGCGGCACACATGAAAAGCTCGATCGACCAAGCGTAGGTTACGCCAAAGCGTGGTGCGCCGTCTATCTTGTGGAAGTGTGAAGGGTAGACATGTAGATTCTGCCAAAGCAGGGTGCATGTTTACCGTGTTGGCTTTTGGGTTAGACTTAACTGGTGATTCTGAGAGCGTCTAAGCCCAGAGGCAAGGAATGTTCATGGAAAGGTGTTGTGCATGTTCATTCAACAAGAGTTGCATATGATGCAATTGGCAAGAGTTGCCTACCTGAGAGATCTAAATTGTGGACGATCAGCCAAAGCTGACTCATGACTTAGAGGATTTCAGGATCTTGCCCACTAGAAGGTTGTACGCTGCAATCTTCCGAATTGATGGTGAGGGCTATCAATTTGAAGTAAAATAGTGGGAGCGATAATTAATTAAAGGCCTAATTTTATCGTCAACTTTTCAAATCAATCAAACAAGTCAAAAATGAGTTTTTGGACTAAAATTGCATATATTTCCTTTTGTTAATATAAATGGTTAATCAACAAATCACTTTATTTGCGATCGGTCTTTGAAACCAACAAATTAAATGGGAATAAGTCCACGACTGGTTAGGATGGTGAGAAGTGTTCTCAAAGAGCGAAAGCTCCAAGTCCTAGTTATACCAGAACCAGATGAAATCGATCCCACCACATCAATGGCTGAAAGTATGCTTATGGAAGCATATTGAGAAAGACATTGATGAGGAGTGCTTGATGTTGTGTTCTCTGAACTATGAGTTGCAGAGACAACATGAGACATATGATGTCTCCAAGACACTGTCCTAGTATGTCATGACAGAAGGAGATCCAGTACGGTATTCACACACTCAATGTGATTGGGTATGTAGAAAACCTGACTGAGAAGGATTCCCTCTGAGCCAAGGGTTGGCTATTGGTATGATACTGCAAATGTTGCAAGAATCATACAATTCATGATAAGCTACAACATGAACAACTTTGACAAGCGTTGACAGAGTTGTTAGACATATTGAGGATAGTAGAGGCAAAGATGAAGAAAGACAAACCATAATCTTTGATGTGATCAAAGAAAAGGTAAGTCTTAAGGGCAAGGACAAGGGCAAACCAAAGAAGTGTTCTGATGCTAGCCAGCAATCCAAGCCGTCTTCAGCCTCAAGGCACATGGGGAAAGGGTGTATGAGGGATTGCCCTCTATATCTGGAAGAACAAAAGAAGATGAAGGAGGGGATGGAGATCTCCACCTAAGGTATCATGAAATGAACCACTTCTTTATCCAAGGTATATGATACCAAGATATGGATATGTCATATATGATATGCAATATCCGCAAAGAAGTGATGGCCTTTGTGAAAGGACCAAGAAAGAAGTACCCATCATTGGAGCAAGTGTTGCTGCCATAGATAGGAGTATCTTTCAGTTTATTTCAGCCTAAAGGGCACGAAATAGAGTTGAGAAGTGCTATTTCATATATTGCCAATAGATAGAAACACTTTATTCTTGCATATTGTATGACAATGATGGCAATTAATAAAGTTGATGTTTCAATCTTAAAGATATGATCTTTGTGGAAATGCCTTGTTTATCTTGTGATACATGGTATGCATAAGATAAAATGATACCTAAAGTTATTGATAACTCAAACCATCAAATTAGCATATATCATAAGAAATTGATTTCTAGTTTCCATATGATGGATAAATCTAGACTCTTTTGGTTAGAGAACCAGTAAGAGACATGAATATCTTGGACATGATTAATCAATCTTCACTAATGTAGTGGGAGAATGATTATCCTATTAGGTATAATACATGTGATGTATTTACATACCTATTGGAATAAGTGCTAATACTTCTAATGGTGTTTAGAGAAATACCAATATGAATATCTTTAAGTGTTCAAGATTATCATAGATGAAGTGCAAATTTGGTAAAGTATTAATTCTTGATGAGATCAAAGAATGAAATACTTGGACCAAATGTTTGAGATCCTTATGAGTGATTATGATAGTGTATCATAGTGAACTCATGATTAAGGCATGGTGATGTCTAAATCAAGAAGGAATCATACTCTAAGGAGTTAGAGAATGATTATCGAATAACTGAATTCTTCTTAATAAAAGAATACCCCACACTAATAAAGGAAATTAAGAATCACAAGGGTTGTGAGTTCTCATATCCTTAACAGATACACCTCAATTATCTATGTGATGAGTTGTTCATGTGATGAGTCAACTATCTAGATGAATATGAGGAACCGAATTTTGAGTTATGATTTATGATCATTACATCCTAAATGATTTCCATGTGAACCATAAGGTATGACCTTGATGGTAGCACTCATTGGATGAAATCCATAAGTGCAAATGAGTCTTAAGTGTTAAGACACATGGATAACATTTTGAGAAGGATGATGCTTGTTGATTGCAACTTAATGACTGAGACATTTGGCATATGGATACTAAAACCGCATTCCTTTGAGGAATAAAATCAGGATGTGTACGTGACACAGCCTATAAGGTTTATGAATCCATTAATGCAAATGAAGTCTATAAGTTACAATGGAGTAATCAATGTGATTGATTGAGTACAATCAACTCAAAATTGGATCTTTACTTTGATGATATAGTCAAAGGGTTTGACTGATATGTCAAAGATAAAGAAGGGATCTGTGATTTAGTGGGAGCATATTCACATTCCACATGATGATGTGAAATGGAAATGTTCTAAAATGGAAATCCAAAAGTGGAAATTATCTTTAAGGAAGATAGAGATGTTTCCTATATGATAGGAATAGAGATCTATAGAGATAGTTCTCGACAAATCTCTTGACCTGGAAAAGAGAGAGCATACATTGGCAATCTGTACTGAAGGGTTCAGTATGCACAAATTCAGTGGGAGAAAACTTGTCCATGTTATATGGATATTAGTATCCCAAGGCCAAGTGTCCAATTCTTATGAAGAATGGGAACACTAAGAATAGATATGGATCTATCATGTATGTAATCATCCCATTGTCTTGCATGTATGACATGGCAAGAATAAAATGCATTCATCATCTTGTATGTAGGACATGGCAATATGATGTGCTCATCCTGATAACTCGTATGTAGGACATGACGAGTGGATGTTTGTCTACTTCCAATAAGGGTTATTGGAATACCATAAGAACTTGATAAGTACTTGGGAAGTACTAGTTCTATTGACATAAGGAAGAGTTCGATGTAAAAGGTTACATTGATGCGAACTTCTGAAAGGACAGAAAATAAATCGCAAAATATATATAGTATATATAAAAGTGAAAGTTTGTTGATAATTGGAAGTGTTCCAATAAAACCATTTAAAAGAAAATGCCGAGTATCCGTGTGTTAGAGAACATCAGTGGATACTATATGGATCTAGAAGTTCATGAGATGAACTTATAGATATTCCACTCATTGATGACAAGTCTGGAATCCTTGATCATGCAATGTGGCTAAAGGTTAGCAATGGAATACTAGATTGCATATTACGGCAACTCCATCGCATACGTGTGACGTACAACGAATAGATGAGAGACATGCAATTTATATTGACTTTGGCAATGTGTTGCCATTACTCACTATGTTCGCACTAGAGCACAGTAACATGTGGGACATGTTTGAAGATCACTATGAATATGATTCAAGAGTGATTGGCTTGCAGTGAAAGTGGGAGTCTGTTGGTATGTATGCCCTGAGAGCCAATCATGGGATGATTGGTGGGATACATTAAGATTGATTTGATAAACATCAAAGGCAAGCTTCCAATTCTTTCTGGTTCATTCATATGAGATAGTGATAGAACAGATTGAATGTCTAGAGAATGACAGTACTCAATGACGTATGCTTTCAGGTTGAGGACCTGAACGATGAGATCATACGGATGCTAAGAGTTTGTACATTCTTGTTATGTCCCTAGTCGGATGTCATTGTGGAAGGTAGATAGACAACAATGATACACAAGACTAGATTGTGGTGTTGGTTGATGACAAAATCTCATTAGTCATGATATAGAGATATCAAACCAAACACATAGGTACTTGTTAGAGAACAAGTGTACCAGACAGACCCACCGTGAGTTTGACACATGGAACCATGAGATGGTAGTCACAGTCAGTACTCACAGTGATGGTGGTGAGTGTGATTCTTTGACCTGAAATCACTACAGTCAACACATGTCGTTGGGCACACTTTGACATCATCAAACGCAATCCTGAAACATGGGTTGTTATAAAGGTGATGATTGGGTGGCTTAGACACATGGGGCTTTTGAGGGGTGAGTGATAGATATGGGATTTGTCCCTCCTGAGGGAGTTTGATATCCAAGGCCACTTGATGAGTAGGATTGAGATAGGCGTGCGCACACATGTGTGAATCAATATGTGATATTGATGTCATACACATCTCCTTCAATCTACTCTGAGATCAAGAAGGTGAATGAATGTTGACAGGATGATTGTTCCATGCCTCGAGTTCATTCAGGATATCAGTGATAAAGGAATTATACATTCACTGTAACACCATTCATGGATTGTAGGATGAAAGTTGTTCTCCAACTTTCTACTTTCACTTGGGTAGCACTGATGTGTGACTAGGCACCGCTCTTTGCTTGTGAAGTCATAAGTGTTATGGACTTTCACTGCCAACGTGAAATGGACCTGCAGGGTCACACACATAGGATTTAACCTGGAAGAGGAGTTTTGTCCACAAAGCAATGTTTAGATTGATTACTAAAGGAGTTTAGTGTTGGCTAAATGGACATCTAAAAATCCCTTTGTTTTGATTATGACAAACATTTCTTTCTTATTAATCTAACGAGCTACTTGAGTGTGCAGGACTAAGATGGATGGCAAAGCAACTAGAGAAAATCCAAAAGCTTACTTAGTTATATTTTCATGCAATGTAATCAATGTTGTAAAACTTGTACAAATATATAATGTATAAGTACTTAGAATTGCATGTAAATCAAGCGTTAGATTTTCCCTAGTCAAACACCATAGTTAGACATGTCATTCCATTTAATTAGGATCACCTTTGCACACTCACACATATAATTAATGCTTAAATTGAAACCTTGAAACAGGATCATTCTCGGTCGACAAACTCCTCGACCGAGACACTCTCAGTCGACAAACCTCTCGACCGAGAAAGATCCAAAGTAGCCGTTAGACACAACAAACAAGTTAGTTGGTAGTTGAAGAAAGACGTTGCAAATCACTTGTTCCAGAGAGCCTGTCGGTCGACAAAAGTTCGACCGAGTAGGTGTCTCGGTCGACCATTTGTCGACCGAGATGGTCTCTGACAGCAACTGCAGAATAAATTAATTAGCCGTTGTTAAAGCAACAACTTTGTACCTAACGGCTAGTTAAGCACTTAGAAACCCCAAGAAGTTGTCTAGAATGTCCTTAAGCATACTTAGGCCATTCCTATAAATAGGACAAGCCATAGGACACTAGAATTCACTTGTTACACTTGAGAATACACTTGAGCATACTTGAGCAATCTTTTGCAAGCAATTTGAGCACAGTGATCATTTGTCTACATTCTCCTTAGCTCAATTTCGTGTCCTATAGGCTAGATTCTCCTACCCACAGCAATCACAAGTTCATATACTTGGCTAGGAGATCTTACGCTTGATCTAGGCATATCAAGCCTCGGGCTTAAAGGATAAGTTGTAATTTCCTTTTTTCTTTCTTGTTCCTGTTTATCTTTTGTACTCTCCTTGCTACTCCTAGGGTTGGAGGCTGCGGATTGGAGAGGGTTGACTTCTCAGGTGGAGAAGGGGACTTCAAGCTACTTCAAGAAGGCTATCGCAAGGGAAGCTACTTCAGAAGGCTGGTGCAACGAGAGTTGGTGCATCTACTTCAAGGGAAGGCTGCTTCAAGGTTGGCGATTACTTCTAGGTGAAGGCTGCTTGAAGGGTTTAGGAAAAGAGATTGTATTTTATGTAAATTCCTTGAAGAGGTAATAAAATAAATTTCTTTTCAAATCCCAGTTGGGTAAGCAACCGGGTAGTGGACTGACGGCTATAGTATTTGCTATAGTTGGAACCACTCTAAACCTTGTGTCTCCTTGTCCAATATTTTCATTGTGGTTGTTTAAGTGCAATAATTGTTAAATTATCTATAAAACTCTATTCACCCCCCCTCTAGTAGTTTTCAATTGGTATCAGAGCAGGGCTGCAAGGAACCTTAACACGGTCTTGAAGAAATGGGTGATGGAGTGCTCAACAACCTCAACATTGAAGGAACGCTCGTTGCTAGACCTCCGGCATTTGATGGGACAAACTATCAGTACTGGAAGAGAAGAATGCAATTCTACTTACAAGGAATCAACTGGGATCTTTGGAGAATGGTATCTACACCATACACACTCCCACAAGACGATTTCGCAGTATGGGATGCTAATACGGTAAAAATGGCCCAAATGAATGCAAAGGCAGTAAGCATTTTATATTGTTCCATTTCAGTAGGTGAATTTAATAGAGTATCAAACTGTGATACCGCATATGACATTTGGCATAGATTATCTATAACATATGAGGGTACTGTTCAAGTTAAAAATTCTAAAGTTAGTTTGCTTAAAACCAAGTTTGAACATTTTCGTATGGATCCAAACGAAACTATTAGTGAAATGTATTCAAAATTTTCTACTATTGTTAATGGTTTGAGTGCTTTAGGGAAACCTGTTCTTGAGGAAGATCATGTATCAAAAATACTTCGATCTCTTCCTCCAAAGTACAAACCAAAGGTGACATCTATTGCAGAAGCAAACGACCTCACTCGCCTCAAAATGGAGCAGCTCATCGGAAACTTAGAAGCTCATGAGGCAGACCTAGAAGAGGAAGAAAGAAGAGAACATGAGCATCAACGTGGGCCAAAGAAAGACGTGGCTCTCAAAGCATCAAAAGCTCTCACACAAGAGAGTGAGGAATCCAGTGAAGAAGAAGGAGAAGAAGCATTGATAGTCAACGGTAAGAAATACAGAAGGTTTAAATCAAATAAAATTTCTAGTTCTTCTTCCACTCCCAGGTGCTTCGAATGTGGAAAGAAAGGACATCTCAAAAATGAATGTCCCAAAGCTAAGAAGGGAAAGAAAAGCTCACATAAGAAGAAAGAAAAAGCTTATAAAGCGGCATGGGATGAAACGAGTGAAAGTGAAAGTGGAGATGAAAATGTGGAATGTCTAATGGCAAGAGAAGACAATGAAGACTCTCAAGAGGTAAGCCTTATTGATCTTCCTAAAGAAGAGTTAATTACTAGTTTACAAGAAACTCATGATAAGTATATTGATGCCAAGAAGAAACTAAAGAAAGCTATAAAATCAAATAATGAGCTCATTGCTAAATTAGATGAACTTTCTTATGAAAAGAGCAACATTGATCTTGAAAATGTATTTTTAAAAACATCTTTAGATGATTGCACTAGAAAGCTACTCAATTTGGAAACCAATGTTGATCTTCTATCAAAACAAAAGGCTGATTTGCTAGCTAAACTACAAGATTATCAAACTCAACCTATCTTGTGCAACCATTCGGACTATGATAATATTGTAAAAGAAAAAGATTCATTGTTTTCTGATTTAGACCAAGCAAGAAAAGATATACATAAGAAGATGAATGACATTGCTACGTTACAAAGAGAACTTTATAAGTTAAGAAGAAAAGATATTCTTGATAACATATTGAAATTTGGAAATGTTTTCAATGGAAGAAAAGGTTTGGGATATGTTCCAAAGAAAAACCAACCCAAAAAGACTCAAACTATGTTCGTACCCAAGAACACAATGACTAGAAAGAGAAATGAAATTGACTCTATTACTTGTCATTTCTGCTTACGTCTTGGACATTATTGTTTTTCATGCCCCTACAAGACTAAGGAGTCCGATTTAGTTTGGATCCCAAAACCCCAAACTTAGAAGAATGGAATGTAGTTGAGATATGACCAAATGCTTAATTTTGCTATTTATATTGTCTTATCTCAACAAAAGGTGCTATGCTTATTATTACTATTTTTCTGCAATTGCTGAAACAGAAACTCTGTCGGTCGAAGTATTGTCGACCGAGCTCTGGGTCGGTCGAAGTATTGTCGACCGACTGGATGTCTTTAACAAATCAAAAATTTACAACACCTATTTCGGTCGAAAATTGGTCAACCGAGAAATTTTCTGTGTTTTTACTTGTGATACAGTAACCTGCTCGATCGACAAATTGTCGACCGAGACAAATATCGGTCGAACAATTGTCGACCGACTGGTTTTCTGTATCAGAACTTTTATACACATAAGCAATTAAAAAGTTTCTAACCTTATCGGACCATCACATGGGTACCAAAATCTACATTCTAATGCAGGAATGGGTAGTTGACAGTGGATGCTCCAAACATATGACCGGAAACAAGGACGCATTTCAAACTTTTCAAGAAAAGAAAAGTGGAACGGTCACCTTTGGAGACAATGGTAAGGGCAAGATCGTTGGAATAGGTAATGTTGGAACAAATCTTGAAATCAAAAATGTTCTACTTGTTGATGGATTGCATCACAATTTAATTAGCGTAAGTCAACTATGTGATAGTGGTTATGATGTGTTATTTAACAAAACCTACTGCAAGTTGTTGATAGAAAACACTACAAATGTCATTTATGAAGGAAATAGAGTTGGAAATCTTTATATCCTTAAACCAAACTCTATGAAATCAGTAATAGGCAAATGCTTGCTTGCAAATGAAAAATACACTAAAGAACTTTTAAAACGTTTTGGGATGGATCAATGCAAACATGCTACTACTCCTATGGCTACCTCTATCAAAATTGATAAGGATGAAAATGGAGAACCTATTGATGATTCCTTATATAGAGCCATGATTGGTAGTTTGCTATACTTAACTGCTTCTCGACCGGATATTATGTTTTCCGTTGGTCTTTGTGCTCGATTTCAATCTCAACCTATGCAATCTCATTTTCTAGCGGTTAAACGAATTCTTCGATATCTAGCTGGTACTATTTGTTTTGGTTTATGGTACCCAAAAGGACAATCCTTGGATTTTAAAGCATATACTGATGCAGATTATGCTGGTTGTCGACTTGATCGCAAAAGTACTAGTGGTGGCTGTTTCTTATTAGGGAGAGCCTTAGTATCTTGGTTTAGTAAGAAACAAAATACGGTTGCCCTATCTACCACTGAAGCTGAATATATGGCAGCCGGGTCTTGTTGTACTCAAGTGCTTTATATGCAACAGGTATTAAGCAATTATGGTTTTAATCTTTCATCTACACCTATTTTTTGTGACAACACGAGCGCCATAAACTTAGCACACAATCCCATTTTACACAGCCGGGCAAAACACATTGAAATCCGTCATCACTTCTTAAGGGATCACATCTCAAAGAATCATGTTTCCCTTCATCATGTTGATACGGAAAATCAATTGGCTGATATTTTTACAAAACCGCTTCCACTAGATCAATTCAACAACATTAGGAAGCAATTGCTTATTACTCCTTTGGAAGATGTTTTCTTTGATATCTGCGGTTCTTAAATCGAATACGTTTACTTGGCTCATTTTGGCTATTCAACGGACATCTTTAAGATTTGACGGGATATCTAATTAAGGGGGAGTTTTTATTAAAGCGGTTATCTTTTTGAAATGACAAAGGGGGAGAAATATATAAAACTATAACTTAGTATTTATGAAAAACTCAATCAATGAGTTTCATAAATATACTCTTGGCTTGACATTGAAAGTTGCTACATTCCCAAATGAACTAGATTTCATGTTCCATAATTCATTGGGAATAATAAGCACACATTTTATAAACAAGAGGAAAAGATACATAAGGCAATCTAAAGGTATGAAATTCATATGTTTTATATTTATTTTGGAAATGTTTGTCATCTTCAAAAAGGGGGAGATTGTTGGCTAAATGGACATCTAAAAATCCCTTTGTTTTGATTATGACAAACATTTCTTTCTTATTAATCTAACGAGCTACTTGAGTGTGCAGGACTAAGATGGATGGCAAAGCAACTAGAGAAAATCCAAAAGCTTACTTAGTTATATTTTCATGCAATGTAATCAATGTTGTAAAACTTGTACAAATATATAATGTACAAGTACTTAGAATTGCATGTAAATCAAGCGTTAGATTTTCCCTAGTCAAACACCATAGTTAGACATGTCATTCCATTTAATTAGGATCACCTTTTCACACTCACACATATAATTAATGCTTAAATTGAAACCTTGAAACAGGATCATTCTCGGTCGACAAACTCCTCGACCGAGACACTCTCGGTCGACAAACCTCTCGACCGAGAAAGATCCAAAGTAGCCGTTAGACACAACAAACAAGTTAGTTGGTAGTTGAAGAAAGACGTTGCAAATCACTTGTTCCAGAGAGCCTGTCGGTCGACAAAAGTTCGACCGAGTAGGTGTCTCGGTCGACCATTTGTCGACCGAGATGGTCTCTGACAGCAACTGCAGAATAAATTAATTAGCCGTTGTTAAAGCAACAACTTTGTACCTAACGGCTAGTTAAGCACTTAGAAACCCCTAGAAGTTGTCTAGAACGTCCTTAAGCATACTTAGGCCATTCCTATAAATAGGACAAGCCATAGGACACTAGAATTCACTTGTTACACTTGAGAATACACTTGAGCATACTTGAGCAATCTTTTGCAAGCAATTTGAGCACAGTGATCATTTGTCTACATTCTCCTTAGCTCAATTTCGTGTCCTATAGGCTAGATTCTCCTACCCACAGCAATCACAAGTTCATATACTTGGCTAGGAGATCTTACGCTTGATCTAGGCATATCAAGCCTCGGGCTTAAAGGATAAGTTGTAATTTCCTTTTTTCTTTCTTGTTCCTGTTTATCTTTTGTACTCTCCTTGCTACTCCTAGGGTTGGAGGCTGCGGATTGGAGAGGGTTGACTTCTCAGGTGGAGAAGGGGACTTCAAGCTACTTCAAGAAGGCTATCGCAAGGGAAGCTACTTCAGAAGGCTGGTGCAACGGGAGTTGGTGCATCTACTTCAAGGGAAGGCTGCTTCAAGGTTGGCGATTACTTCTAGGTGAAGGCTGCTTGAAGGGTTTAGGAAAAGAGATTGTATTTTATGTAAATTCCTTGAAGAGGTAATAAAATAAATTTCTTTTCAAATCCCGGTTGGGTAAGCAACCGGGTAGTGGACTGACGGCTATAGTATTTGCTATAGTTGGAACCACTCTAAACCTTGTGTCTCCTTGTCCAATATTTTCATTGTGGTTGTTTAAGTGCAATAATTGTTAAATTATCTATAAAACTCTATTCACCCCCCCCTAGTAGTTTTCATTTAGTAGTTCAATTAAACACTCAATCAGTCGATGGCTCAATATTGTATGGTTCAAGGTGTTGGACGCATTGATTGGAGTATCTGATTGATTGAAATCACAATTGACTGATTTTTCCCAACCTGTGCTCCCAACCGATCGGTTCATGTGATGAACTGGTCGGCTGAGGTTGCTGAACCGGTCGGCTGGAGTGTCTAGGCCGATCGGCTCATGCCCAGGTTGAAACGACCGGTTCAAGGGTTGAACCGATCGGCTCAACTGGTGCAACCGACCAGTTGGGAAAGTCATGTCGGCAAGAATTTTCCTTTGGTTTCAAATTGCCCAATTCGATTGGGAATAATATTGGTATTCAATACCAATTGAGAACGAAACAAGGAAAGTATTTTTGAGCCGGATTAGGACCATGAACCGATCGGTTAAGGGAACCAACCGATCGGTTGGAGTGCCCCAAACGATCGGCTCAGGTCCAACCGATCGGCTCAATGGCCGAACCGATCGGTTCAGTTGTGAATCGATCATTTCAAGTTGTGAACCGGTTGCTTTTTGTGGAAAATTCTCGAACCCTTCTACTCCTGCTTTAGTCCCATATTACCGGACACAGAGAACCCTATCCCATGACCTGCCTATATATATAGGGGTATTGGGGGCTTCTCAAAGTACAACTCAATGCAAGCCGGTTGCTTTGCGAAGTTGTCGTTCTCTCTGGTTTTGGTAACCGTGAGAGATCCCGAGCAAGTGCTTCCCGCAAAAGGGAGGTGCAACAAGGGAAGGACAACTACAGTTGCAACTGGTAGCAGGAGAGTGTGTTGGTGACTAGTACGTCAACAAGAGGGTGCGACTCCTTCCACTTCCTTGTGGGACAAGGAGTGTGGAGTTCCAGGTGGTCCGTGTGGACTACTACAGAGGCGGGAGGACACTGCCACTCAGGAGGACAACTGTCATCCGACAGTCCGGTAGGAGGAGGAGTCATCAGTCCCGGTGCGACCAGGAGCTGCACAGACACCATCCAAGACCGGAGTTGAAGACCGCGCATTGCGCGAGGTATTGTCGTCGAGCAAGCCTCGGGACAAGGTATGATTCCACAAACCATCCTTTCCTATTATATAGACGTTGACGCGTTTCCTCGGTATGGGTTGGGGAGAAATTTTTTTTGTTTCCGCTGCCTTATCTGTCTCCCCTAAAACCCAACACAGAACACTTCTCACAATCTCTAACCAGTTATGGAATTTATTCTCAATTAATTTGCCCATTTTAAAAGATGATTCTTTTTCCATTCTACAAGAGAAAATTGCATTTGTCAAAACTCCTTTTGATTTGATTTGATTTGAATAAAATTTGACGATAGTTAATTAGGCCTTTAATTAATTACCGCTCCCACTATTTTGTTTCAAATTGACAGCCCTCACCATCAATTTGAAAGATTGCAGCGTACAATCTTCTAGTGGGTCAAGATCCATATTTCATCAAGTCATGAGTCAACTTTGGCTGATCACCCATAATCTTGACTATTTAGGTAGGCCATCATGCCAATTGCATCACATGCAACTCTTGATGAATGAACATGCACAACACCTTGCCATGAACATGCTTTGCCTCTGGGCTTAGACGCTCTAAGAATTACTAGTTAAGTCTAACCCAAAAGCTGATAGGGTAAACATGCACCCTGCTTTGGTAGAACCTACATTCTTACCCTTCACACTTCCACGAGATAGATGACGCACCACGCTTTGGCGTAACCTACGCTTGGTCGATCTAGTTTTTCATGTTTGCCTCTAATGGAAGGCATGAAAGACTTAATATTTAGATGAGGGATTTGGTTTTTATAGGTGCATTTACATATCCAACCACCACAATATAGTAAGTATCATATACATGCTATATCCCATAGAAAACATGTGAAATGATAAAAGCAATGATTATGGCCATCCTAATGTGATTCCTCGAGCCAAGAGGAATCACAGTCATCTAGGTCCACATCACATGCAACTTGTACAAGATGAACTCTTTGCTTTGCCTTTCTAGGTTTGATCAACTCATTCCATGATTTATCAGCTCGCCATCAGACTGGTTGGTTGGGTGCCACCAGCCGATCGAATGGCACCTCCAGCCGATCAGTTCACTGGTCATCCTGTATCTCCTCAGGCCACCACCCGCTCGTCTCTCTCCTCGAACCGGTCTTCAAAAAGTCCTCCATTCTTTGACATAACAGGAAACAAAATTCTATCCTATTTTACATTTGAAAAAGAAACCCTGAGTTACATTTGGGGGGGGGAGGGGGGAGCAAAGGTAGGAAACAAATCTCGAGTTATCTCGAGTTACATCAGGAATAGGAGATAGGGAATCGGTGCACAGACCAAGATGTAAGAAACCACATACAACCAAGCACACATACATAGGGTTTATTGGCCATAACCATGCTATACATCCACCACAATACTCGTTCAAGGGCAACGTGTATCGAGTGCATTCATATTACATATCATATATGTATATTGGGATTTGTCGATTTAGGATTGGACATGCATAATTCCAATTTTATTCACATCGTATGCAATAAATAAAGGCGACAAACCAAAATCGATCACATGGATAATCCTAAAGCATAGAGCAGTTGACGTGGCTCTGATACCACTGTTGGGTAAAAGGGGAGACAGAGAAGGTAGCGGAAACAAAAAAAAATCTTCTCCCCAAACCCAGAACAAAGGAAATGCGTCAACGTCCATACAATAGGAAGGATGGTTTGTAGAGGCATACCATGTCCCGAGGCTTGCTCGACGACGTTACCTTGCGGCTTGCGCGGTCTTTACCTCCGGTCTTGGACAATGTATGAGCAGCTCCTGGTCTCACCGGGACTGTCGGGATTGATAGCTATCCTCTGAGCGGCAGAAGCCTCCCGCCTCTTCAGCCATCCACACGGACTGCCTGGAACTCCGATCTCCTTGTCCCACAAGGAATCGGAAGGAGTCACACCCTCCTGTCAGCGTACTAGTCACCGACACACTCTCCTGCAACCCATTGCCTTTCTGCAGTTGTCTTTCCCTTGTTGTGCCTCCCTTATCAGGTAGCACTTGCTCGGGCTCTCTCGGTTAACAAAACCAGAGAGAACGACAACATTGTAGAGCAACTGGTGCACTGAGTTGTTGTTCTAAGAAGCCCCCACTACCCCTATATATAGGAGGGTCATGGGACAAGGTTCTCTATCCTGGGCAATGCGATATTAATGCAGGAGTAGAAGGGTTCGAGATTCTTCACAAAACAACCAATTGTGCCACCTGAACCGATCGTTTCATGCATGAAATGGTCGGTTGGGGAGTTGAGCTGATCGATTCACACCTCAACCGATCGGTTGGGGCACCTGAGCCGATCGGTTCGTGATCCTGATCCAACTCAAATTGACTTTCAAATTTGTTTCCAATTAATCAAATATTAATCCTTATCTAAATCGAATTTGTACAAGTGAAACAAATTGTATTTGAAAAAACGACTTTCCAAACGATCTCCGTTGGTCAAATGAGCCGACCGGTTCAAAAATTGAGCCGATCGGTTCACCAACCTGAGCCGATCGGTTCATCTCATAAGTCGATCGGTTGGAAGTGCAGATTGTGCAAAGTCAGTCAATCGCAGTTTCAATCAATCTGATACTCTAATCAATTGGTCCAACACCTTGATCACTATAATTTTGAGCTATCAATCAACTGAGTGTTTAATTGAACTACTAAACTCCTTTAGTAATCAATCTAAACATCATTTGTGGATAAACTCCTCTTCCAGGTTAAATCCTCTGTGTGTGACCCTGTAGGTCCATTTCACATTGGCAGTGAAAGTCTATAACACTTATGACTTCACAAGCAAAGAGTGGTTCCTAGTAACACATCAGTGCTACCCAAGTGAAATAGAAAGTTGGAGAACAACTTTCAATCCTACAATCCGTGAATGGTGTTACAGTGAATGTATAATTCCTTTGTCACTAATGTCTTGAATGAACTCAAGGTATGGTACCGTCATCCTTTCAACATTCATCCATTTCCTTGATCTCAGATAAGACTGGGTGATATATGTGTGACATCAATATCACATATTGATTCACACATGCATTCACATGCCTTTCTCAATCCTACTTATCAAGTGGCCATGGACATTAAACTCCCTTAGGAGGGACAAATCCCATATCTATCACTCACCCCTCAAAAGCCCCATGTGTCAAAGTCACCCAATCATCACCTTTATAACAACCCATGTTTCAGGACTGTGTTTGATGATGTCAAAGTGTACCCAACGACATGTGTTGAGTGTAGTGATTTTAGGTCGAAGAATCACATTCACCACCATCACTGTGAGAGCTGACTGTGACTACTAAATCATGGTTCCATGTGTCACTCTCACGGTGGGTCTGTCTGGTACACTTGTTCTCTAACAAGTACCTATGTGCTTGGTTTGATATCACTATATCATGACTAATGAGATTCTGTCATCAACCAACACACAATCTAGTCTTTAGTGTTATTGATGTCTATGGTTATTTCCACAATAACAACCGACTAGGGACTAAACAAGAATGTATACTCTTAACATCCGTATGATCTCATCGTTTAGGTTCTCAACCCAAAAGCATACATCATCGAGTAAAGCAATTCTTTAGACATCTATCATGTTACACTATCATCTCAGAAACAGTTAAAACATATAGATCGGAAATTGCCTTTATTATTATTAAAATCATTTACAAAGTATCCCATTACAATCATCACATGACGTTTTCTTTTTGGCATACATACCAACAATTATGTAGATGTTGATACTCTATTTCTACAATTCATCTTTTTTTCTACAAACGATTGATTATGATGAAAAACTACACACATGTATTATGGTAGTTAATGTAAGATATGAGTGACTGCACACCATATTATGTGACTTCTTTACTTCTAATTACCTTGATTGCTTGGCGTCTTCAAGAAATCCAATAAATTTAAATGTTTAGCCCTTTTGTATAGTCTTTAATTGTATTTTGTCTTGTTTAACTAGTGGTTTATTTTTTCCGTATTGTCATAATATTTATTACTATGTTGTCATCAAACTTGGTATATTCTAAAGTATGGTGGTCACTGGACTGTATGAATTTCAAGAAAAGAGGAGGAGCTTGAATGGGGATTGGCTAGTTGGTCTTCCATTGTTAGGGTAGATTGATATAATTCCATTAGTCATCTCATTGTTATTATAGTAGTATCATGTTGTTACAAATCCATAAAATCCACTAATGTCTTTATAGCCTTGTTTGTCATACAATTAGCACTGTTGTTATCCCACTCATAGTGTGTAAATTGATAGAAGGATATACCTGATGTTTGAGAAGGTATTACGATAGTCAACTACATAATACACAATGAAGAGTTACATAAAATCATAATGATCAAATAAGTGTGTAAATTGACTAGACTGTGAATATTTCTATTTAGAAGTGAAAATTGTGTTAATACTTTGGAATTTAAGTCCCATGATTATCTCTTTTTATGAGGAATTAGCTAATGGAGGAATTTATGCATGATTAAAGTTGAATTATTCATAGAAAGACTAGTTTTGATAGATGTCAGGATCATATGTTTCAAGAATGAGTGAATGGTTTTCTAAATTTGCATCTAAGGAAGACCTGAATATAGAAGTCAAATGTTCATGAAAAAAGTGTGAGAACGAAAAGCCTATTCAGTTGTCTACATATTTTGCTAGACACAAATATGGTAATTGCGGATTCCTAATGAGAAAACTAGGTGAATGATGGCAAATTACATATAACTGATGAATAACTCATTATTAAATAAACATTAACTCACCAGATGTGTTATGTATCAATTTTTCCAATGATATGTATTATCTTAATAGGAGGAGGTCCAAGCTGAACCGGAACATTAGAACATCCAATATAGTAAGAAAAACCAATTGATCTACTACATGTATATGATCATGTCAATGGTGATCACCATGGAGGCCACCAAAAAGGTTTTGGGAATGGGGTGACAAGACTATTTTTGAAGGAGGATACATATATGATTGTAGATAATAAATATTTTGAAGATATTGAAATAGAAGTCAACATTTATGCTCAAAAACTTGACGACGCTAATCTTAAAATAGCACAAATGACGGGTTAGGTTAGATACATAACTTATACTTTTCATTAAATTCATTTCAAAAAATTAATTTGCACATTTTAGTATTGAATAATGAAATAAATGAAGTGTAATTTGTTGCTAAATATACAAAATAAAAAGCAACTTAATTTTGTTTAGATTTTTGTAAAGGATCCCATGGAACATACTTTGTGTTTTTGGCAACATTGGATGGGATCCAAATGGTAATCTTATAGAACCGTTGATCTTGTAGAATCACCTAGTTATAAGTTTTCTCCATTTTTCATTGTCAAATTTATCTTACTCCTTGATCCTATTAGCATTTCCCACATTGAGTGACTCTTAAATAAATTTGTTTCTTAACATGTCCATGGCTTGAACTAGATTGTATTATGGAAATGTTTTGTAATTATATTAAAATATTTCATTTGCATGTGATTATGATAGATTTGTTTCTTCTCAAGGTCAACAATCAATTATTAATCTTTGACCTATAGTTTCATATTCAACACACATATACTAACAATGGAATCAGTTCTCATGCATGGTGCACTCCTGTGAGCACTATGAATTAGATGATGCTGTCAAAACTGCACACATATACTTGCAAGTACTTTATGAATACTTTTTTAAACAAAATCATTATACATGTCTTTTTGAAAAAAATGTGTATATGGATGTCATTATTTCTCTTTTTTTATAAGCATTCTCATTCAAGTCGACTAGTAATATTTTGTGGAAATACATAATGGTGTAACTTGCTTCCACAAACACATCCTTACTTGTTATTTGTAAGATTCTATGAAGGCATGAACATGCTATGAATGAAGAAGAAATGCTTGTTTGGACATATGTGGTTGGAAATTTCATGTTACTTGTATTGTGAATACATTTCAATAACCTTACACTATGCTGAATGACCATGACAAAACCATATACATCTGGTTGTAGTGAAAATGCATATTAATTTTGAGTACTGATATAGAGCACATCCTTAACACCAGTATTCAAAACCCCAACCTCGGGAGGTGCGACAGTAATTAAATGTAGTCGGCTACATTATCTTTGTGTTGGTACCAATGAGACTCTCACACAGTGCTAGACAACAATAAGCACAGTACAAGAAGGTGAACAGGTAGAATGCATCAATATAAAAAGTCTGCCCCATTCTCTCTGTATCTCTCCCCATCTTTCCCCTAACCCTCTCACATGACAATCCACTATCATGTCCTGGTCGCCTCCTCCACCATCGGCGACACAACAAAACCATACCACTATCATCCCACACACGTCTCCTCTTTGTCATCATGTTTAGGATGTCGTCATATCCACGCCTCCTCTTCCGTAGCAGGATCGTCACCAAGCAACATGCTTCTTCCATTGCAATGTCAATGTTGCCTCCCACGCCACCTCATGCGTCGTCAACAAGACCAATTTTCCAACACCGTCTCCATGCCATGACACTACTGCGTCTAAGCTAAGGTTGCCTCTGAGGATCCCTTTTATGCTCCTCGATTGTCGATCTTCATCGTGACAACAACAACATGCTATTGTCATGGCCACACCGCCTCTTCCACCATCAACATTCAACATGGCAACACCTCATCACCATCATTTCCACATTGCCTCCACCACCAAACATCAACGTAGTAACAACATCACGATGATGTGTCCCATGAGGCCGCCACACCCACATTGCCACCACCACCTCCACTATCATATTTGTACTATTGACATCATACCCATGATGATGGCCATCTAGGTCATTCATTGGTACTATCATTTTCATTCACTTAGTTATTGCTCATAAGTTTGGTATTGTAATGAACAATAATTAGACTTCTATTGTAGGAATTTTGGTACTATGACATTTGTAATGGAGTTTTCATTTTGTTCCAAATGGAAAATGTGATTATTTATGTGTGATATGCAATAACATAGAGTTATGCATATAAGATACATAATTTTAAAATATTTATAAATCATTGTTGTACTTCAGATTATATTTTTATGATCACAAAAATCTCTCTATCAAAAGTACTATTCTAATTTATAATTGGTCTTGTTCAGGATATTTTTTAGTAGTGCAATGATGATCAATTAGTATTGCATTTATATGTGTAGCAAAATGTGACAATGTAGACTAGAAGTGGAGGGAATAAAAAAATGAATTTGAATGCAAAGTGGAGGGAAAACGAAAAAAATTAAATTATATGTGGCAAGGGGATAAATGCAAGTGGTTGGGTGGTGGGTGGTTGAACGAAAGTATAGTCTTTATTGCAGCAGATGTATGCATGCAACTATGCAACATGCAATCATCTAGCTCTAATAGTTGAATTTTCACCTTTACAACTTTGTCGCATTATGTTATATATTTTTTCGTATATACTCATTGTGTACTTATCACTGTAATGGATATATTTCAATATTGATTTTGACATAACAAAATGATTTTATTATTTATGAGTCATATACAATAGCATATAGTTCACTTATAAAATGTAAAATTTTTTAAATAAAAATGGCTATTGTGCTTCGTATTATATTTTTTGGATCACAAAAATTTCTTGATCGTAAGTACTATTTTAAACAAACAAAATTTAAATTTGAAATTTGTTTTGGAAAAATAAATACAATTGGGTTGTTGGTGGTTGTTGGTGAGTGGTTGGATGACAATATTATTTTATTGTAGTAACAATATGTCTGCAGTCATGCAGCCAGACTAGCATAATTATTGCCAAAAATTTGTGTCGCACAGTGCTAAAAAAATATAAGGGTGATAATGGTAGCTTTTGTGTATGGTTTCGTGGTGTAAGTTGTATTGAGCTCTATTATTTTAAGTCTAGTTGGTGATATATTTTGTTACTAGTTTGAATAGGATCAACTACTTAGCACCGACTTGAATACATTTATGTATTGATTTAAATTGTGAAATGTTATAACATGAAGCAATGAAATGATTTTTTAGTATGACAATGCTGTTTTGTTAAAAAAATTCTTAGATAAAATCAAATAATGATTTTCACATATGTACAATGAATAAAAAAATTACATAAATTTACAAAACAAGTAATTTTGTATTTTATTTTGCTAGATGAACGAACCTCTCACTGTACATATTGTGTTAGTTTATATCAATTATATTTATTAATGATTTTAGCACTACACTGGATATATTCAAGTATTGATGCTGAACTTAACCTTAAAATGTGTTTAAAAGTGTACGTGGTCGGATCAATCATATATCCTGTCAAAAAGTGGAGGGAGTTTGACAAAAATAATATTTTGAATTTTCAAATCTATTATTTTGTGTGTAAGAAGAGTAATACATGTAAATAGTTAGGCTGTTGTTACTTTAATACAACGTCTGTATGCATGTGATAATGTTGTATGTATGCATTGCTTTATTGGTCAATAGAGATTTCTAATAATGTTGAATAAGCAGAAGACGTATTACCAATTTCACGTTCTCCACGCCTGTGTCGCACAGTACAGATAGTTGTTGGGTGCACATTCCCAATGTGGAGATGTGAAGTTTGGTAGACTGTGTGTGTTGTGAATAATTTTCTGTTAATGTTTGTTATATCATGATACATTTTATTGTATGTCATATTGTGTTGTTATATTATAAATGTGTAGCAGCATCATGATGGTCATAACCGTAACATATAGAGTTGGTACTTGAAAGCATCAACATCGATCTATGATACTCATGGCCATCATAGTTGGTTTGGGCAACCTATTTTAGGTGATACATTTCTCTTGATTGGCCCCAAATATGTGATGGATTTCATCATCATTATTTATGTGTTAGGCTACACACAGTCCCCCTTATACCCGGCCACCCACCCGTTTTTTGGAAAAATAGATATGCAGCATTTGCAGTTGTCTTTGTATTAATGCTCATGCAAAGTCCATGCAAAGTCCATGCAACAATATGTCTTTCCACTCTTCTCTCCAGAGTATTAATACTCATACAAAGTCCATGCAAAGTGTATTAATTCGTTTTTTCTCTTGTAATTATTCTCTCTCATTCTAATCCACCCACCTGCATTCCCGTATTAGTACAGTACTTACGGAATCCAATAACAACATTGATCTGGAAGCATAAGTACAGTACTTACGAAATCCAGTAGTAATATTTGTCATCTGGACATAAGTACAGTACCTACGAAATCCATGTAAAATAAGTACAATACTCACTTGTTAATTCCAACTCAGTTTTTTCAAACATAAGTACAGTACTTACCAAATTATAAAACCAAGCATAAGTATAGTACTTAACAAATTACAAAATCAAGCATAATTGTATAACTGATCTGGAAGCATAAGTACAGTACCTACAAAATCCATGCAAAATAAGTACAATACTCACTTGTTAATTCCAACTCAATTTTTTCAAACATAAGTACAGTACTTAACAAATTACAAAATCAAGCATAATTGTATAACTGATCTGGAAGCATAAGTACAGTACCTACGAAATCCAATAACAATATTTTTCGCCTGGACATAATTTTTTTACAAAAATGTAGTGCACATCTGGTCCATAATCAACTATAAAATGCATCTATAAGTATTGTACTCAATTATTAATTTTCAACCCAGTTTTTCAAATATAAGTACAGTACCTCTCAAATTCATTTGTGAATGTATATGTATTTTTTGTAGGTACAGTACTTACGTAATCTGCAGTGGGGATAAATATGTAATAGAATTTTTTTATAAGCTATAGTGCATTGATATCTGCCATTTGCATGACAGTTGCATGGAGTAGGTGGCGAGATATCATGATGGATTTTTATTTGGTTACGAGATCATGCATCCTTTTTGCATGTAAAAGCATGCAAAATCGCTGCTGGAGATAATATGCTATAGTGCATTGATATCTGCCATTTGCATGACAGTTGCATGGAGTAGGTGGCGAGATATCATGATGGATTTTTATTTGGTTACGAGATCATGCATCCTTTTTGCATGTAAAAGCATGCAAAATCGCTGCTGGAGATAATATGCATGCAGCAGGAGGAGTTAGTGGACTGGCGCAGCAGTGGAGGAAAACGGCAGTTGAGGTTTCCCGAGGATCGGGTATGTGGCCGGGTATAGGGTGTGCTATGCGTAGAATTTTTCGATGGTTATACCCTTCACATATTAGGCGTTTTGTTGTCGCGTCCACCCCAACCAGCACGTTGTGGCGAACAAGTACTGTCATCCCATGAACTTTCTCAATTCGTTCAGATTGGACGTGAGCTAACATTCAATGGAGCATTGCGTTAAGAACTCAATTGATTCTGAATGTAGGACCATCTACAATAGTGGTTTCATGTGTTTGCTGTCTTTAATGGCATGAAGTACGGTTTGGGAAGCTTCATTAATTGCATCTTGGACAGTGATCACTGGTCAACTGCAGTTGGATTGTCACTAGTCTGTGGTGATGAATAAGACAAAGGTGTGTCTTGATCCTCATTGGAAGGTTTTTAACCGCTGGGCAAAGTCCGCGGCATTTGCATTGTTTGTGCGGTTTGTGAAAAATATGTGGGCCGAACTAGTCCAAAATGACCGTTCTTTGGTCCCATTCCAAAGCCTGTTTTTTTAAGTTAATGAAATGAATGATTGTTACCATTGAAAAAACGTAAGCTTTTCCAATGGGCGTCCTCTCACATGTATAAAAATCTGGTGACGCAGAATAACATGCTAGGATACTAAAAATAGATCGGATCAATCACATGCATCGAAAACATAAGGCAATGAACAACTACAGGGTATTTACGTTTTCAACAGTTGCTTGGCTTTTATCTAATGCACCCACGAGATAGATATAGGTCGTCCCTTGTTAATATTTTCAGAAATCTTCATTTATCCTCTCTGCCCTCCTCTATTTCAACAAACAAGGCGATTAAGAAAGGCCATGAGACCTAGAGGAAGAAATAACTTTGACATTATTGATGGATCCTTTTCGTTATACAAATATACATGTTGGGTACATCGTGTGTTGCTCGCGTGCTTGATGGAGGAGAAGTTGTTTGGTAAACAAAAAGAGATGATTGCTTATATGTGCGTATTTAATTAACAAGGAGGAGAAGTTGTTTGGCTGCCATGCTATATATAAGTGCAGTATCCGTGGTTCATGCTCTTCATGGTGTCTTATCAACTGAGTACAGTTCCAAGTGCGACAATCTCAATACAGAACCTGATGGCCTTCGAGAACTCCAATCCTCCAAGGCCCTTAGCGGTGGCTTTGTCCAACTCCTTCACTCGTCTCATTCTTGCTGCCTTTCTGTGCCTTTACTGCTTCTCTGATTATGCGAGTTGCGAGAGTGTCCGCAAAACCTACATAGTACACGTCAGCAGACCTCCTCCCGACCATGTCGGCTCGCATCGGGACTGGCACGAGGCCCTGCTTTCGCAGCTCAGCATCAGCACCAATGGTGGAATGGCATATTCAGGATTGGTGTACTCCTACACCCACGTCTTGAGCGGCTTTGCGGCGAGGTTGACAGAGGAAGAACTGGAGGCGATAAAGAATATAGACGGCTTTGTCCACGCGGAGCCCGATAAGCAGCACTCGTATCTGCACACAACCCATAGTCCAGCTTTCCTGGGGCTGTATCCCGGTCGAAATAGCTTCTGGGGCGGCGCGGTGGGGTACGGGAGTGGTGTGATCATCGGAGTTGTAGACTCAGGTGTGGATCCACGCCACCCTTCGTTCAACGATGAGGGCATGCCACCACCGCCACAGAGGTGGAAGGGCAAGTGTGAGTTCAGCGACCCATCACTCTGCAATAACAAGCTCATTGGAGCAAGGTTATTCGACAGCGAGAACCAAACCGGGAGCCTAGAGCCCTCGGACAACGACGGGCACGGAACCCACACGGCAAGCACCGCCACTGGGCGATTCGTACCGGATGCCAGCTTACTGGGCAGTGCAAGAGGCACCGCCGCCGGGGTTGCTCCTGATGCTTGGCTCGCCGTGTACAAGGTTGGCTCTAAAAATGGGAAAGGTATGCACGACTCAGATATTATTGCTGCGATAGACAGAGCCGTGAAAGACGGCGTCGATGTGCTGTCATTATCCTTCGGAGCACAACAGATAGGACCCTATTACAACGATTCCATAGCGATTGCCTCCTTCGGAGCTGTTCGGAAGGGCGTGTTCGTCAGTACATCTGCAGGCAACGACGGGCCAACAATGGGAACACTAGGGAACACCGCACCTTGGATGCTCACCGTCGGCGCCAGCACGATCGACCGGAGGATACGCTCCGTAGTGGTGCTAGGAAACGGAGAGGAGCTGGAAGGACAGTCTGCCTACCAACCCACAAATTTCACCTCTTCCTTCCTCCCTCTCGTTCATGCTTCTTCTTATTGTCACAACCGTACGCTGCAGAGTCTTGATGTAAGCGGGAAATTGGTGATTTGTTCTGCAGGTGTCGGTGTCAATGACATTAAGCTAGGGCAAAATGTCCAACAAGCAGGTGGAGCAGGTATGATCTATATAGGTTCAAAAAATGATGGGTTGGTCACCGATGCACACGCCGACTTAATCCCCACCTCGCATATAAGCAGCTTTGACAAGTTTAGGATCGCTGCCTATTGGCGATCAGCAAACCTAACTGGAGAAGATGCTTATGCATCTATCATATTCAAAGGCACAGAGATCGGTTTAGGGGTGTCTTTCTCTGCTCCAGGAGTGGCGCCCTTCTCTTCGAGAGGACCGAGTATAGTGAATCCTGGCATTCTGAAGCCGGACATCATCGGTCCTGGCGTGAATATTTTAGCTGCATCTCACAAGCCAGTGGGTCCGTTTTCCTTAGAGCCTGCTTTTAACATTTTGTCCGGCACATCCATGTCCTGTCCTCACCTCAGCGGCGTAGCAGCTCTCCTGAAAAATAGCCACCCCAACTGGTCGCCGGCAATGATAAAGTCCGCCATGATGACGACCGCGGAGCTCAAGAACCTCAAAGGAGCACCCATCACCGACCTGCTGGAGAACAGACCAGCAGACTATTTCGCCACCGGTTCGGGTCAGGTGAACCCGGTCTTGGCGATCAACCCGGGCCTAGTTTACGATATCAAGATTGATGAATACATTTCCTATCTGTGCGGTCTCGGCTACACAGACAAGCAAGTCAGCATGATCACCACGCCGGAGAACCGCACGGAGCAGACCCACTGCTCTGCATACAAAGCTATTACCGAAGCTGATCTCAACTATCCTTCACTGACCGTGGACTTCAGCTCTCCGACCAAGTTTGGTTCCTCGCTAACCTCAAAGCAGGTTACTCGGACAGTAATCAATGTTGGTGAACCTTTTTCTTCGTATAAGGTGCGTATCATCCGGCCGCCGGGCGTTCTTCTGACAGTACTGCCTGAGATTCTGTTCTTTACGGAGGCTGGTCAGGAACAATCATTTGTAGTGGTGTTTGAGCTTAGCCGCACAGAGCCACCGGCGTCCTGGTTCTCTGAGGGCCTCCTGACATGGGTATCTTATGATGGAAAAATCACTGTTAGTAGCCCTATCTCGGTTCTATTCGGAAAGCCGTCTGCCTAGTCATCGCGTATACTGTACAATGTAGTAATATCTTCTGGTTACTGATGTACGCATGTCAACATACTTGTGTGAGGGTGGTGTGCATGGCAGTCTAAAGCTGCTATATAATAAAATTGTCTAATATAATAAATAGGGAATTCTACTATTCCCTTCTTTACGCGCTTGAGAAAAGAGACATACAAACGTATATTTGTCATCAAGATTGCCTATTTACATATTTATTTAAACAATGGATGCATTCTCTATCGAGATCTAGTTTTTCGTTACATTTACTACAAAGAGGTGTAGAAATTACTGAATGGAAAAGTAGCTTGGCTATTGAAAAATTGCTTCTCATGGCCACTAAGCCCTAGGGCGGTCTGTGACCCACTCCTTCACCCTAAGCCGACCTATTGTGGGTGGGGGAAAATTGTGGTGAGGGGAGTATAAGAGCAAACGACTCTTCTACTTATGACATGTTTGGTAGAATGCACATCGGACGACAACGTGTGTGTTTGATGTATATTTATAAATTACAAATTCACTAAACTACACCCCGCTACACTTAACAAAACTAACCCTTATGATCTGACGGGTTTGGTATAACTGTAACTTTCAATGAACTTACTTTCTCAGAAATGACATCTAGTTCCGAGAAAATGAGTTCCAGATGATTGGTTTAAAATACGAACTTTTTGAAACTTGAGTTCCATTTGATTGCTTTGTTGAATGTTACTTAATATAATGTATGTAACCTTCGCAACACTCAAACAAGTCATATAAATTACTTTCTCTTTGCAATATTTTTTGCAGATGGTTCAAGAAAAAGATACATTTCATTTTGATTTACAAAAGACTTATTATAGTACTTTGAATTAACAAATTAATAATG
Source organism: Alisma plantago-aquatica (assembly GCA_963693085.1). Classification (NCBI taxonomy): domain Eukaryota; kingdom Viridiplantae; phylum Streptophyta; class Magnoliopsida; order Alismatales; family Alismataceae; genus Alisma; species Alisma plantago-aquatica. The sequence continues at coordinate 505,656,383 of OY856412.1, forward strand.
CGGGATTTAAATCAAACGCCATCAGTGTATAATGCTAATATATGTCTTTTGTATTACGTCGAACAACTTCAAGACATAAATTTTCTAATAAAAAAGAACTGACATCATTCATAATCCGATATGGAACAAGGGAACACAAATGAAGGAAAACGGAAGTAAAATAAGAGAAATAGAATAATTAAACTTTGATCAGCATCACTTCTCTCAGTACCGTATACATCAACTAATAACTCCTTTCACACATTGTACTGTATGATCAATTAATTAAATAGGAACATCTATGGGAAAAGGAGATGGATGTTCTTCTAATTTGTTTGCCGCAAGTGCCTCTAATAGATATTAGAGAAGCAAACTATAGAGAATAATCCAAATCGTGGGCCTTACTGGTCTTCCCTACAACTTGCGTCAGATCGTGCTGCCCCGGGTTGAAGATGTATCTCTACTTGCCTTTTGCATAAATTTGGAATAAATATACCAAAAAAGTTAACTTCTTTCTTGCCTTTTATGCTGATTTGAAAATGAAACCAGTATCAACAACCATCGTTTGTGACATCTGCTTTCCCAACAGAAAGAAAAGTAGGATTACGATCATAAATAGGAGACAACGACTTGATAATCGTGCACCCTCTCTGTTCGCTCGTGTCCTCTCTAGTTGTTTGCCCTATCGAGTCATCTCTCAACCAATAGAACAAATGAACATGGCGAGACATGGTTGGGAGTGCAACTATTTTTCAGTTCATTTGTTATGAAACTCTAAAACTACAAACTATATATATTGTTGGAAGTCCAGTTAGAACTAGAGAAGTTAAGTTATTGACTTTCATTAAACCTATCATGTCAAATTGGAATGGGAACTTTACTTCCAATATTATTAGAACAAATTATACTGAACCAAACAGACCCTTAGCCACACATCTGGCATTCCATATACAATGTTGTTATACGTGATCAACCTTTCAGTTATTTGTGCTGAGTTGACAACTCACAATAGTTTTCAGCCCAAGGGAAGGTTCTAGACTTTCTGTTCAAGTCAGCTATGCTGAGGATTGCTCGTGCTACAAAAGGAGTTGAGTGAGAATTCACACCTCTGAGAAATCCTTCTCCAATTCTCTCTTCTCCATCTTCCTTTATAGTTCTCCACATCATTGTCTTCCTCATTATCTCCTATCTCATCTCTTCTTCATGGGTTCTCAATGTGAAAGAAGAAATGGTATTAGTGTGGTGTAAGGTGTAGTCTGTCATTCTCCATCGTCCTCAAGGATTTTTGGTCCTTCCATCTTCATCCTAGAAAGTGAATGCTATCATGCACACAATGTATATCGATATACACACTTCTCTTCTCTCTCTCAAAGAGAGGACACACAGACACATGTCTTCTTCTGATTCATCATCTAATATGAAGTTATGATCTCTCATCATCATCATGGTGAGGCTACTATCTTCAACATAAGATGTGAAGAGACATGAGTTTCTCTTCTCTCTCGAACCTTAAGGATGCACACATGGAGAAGTGTATTGTCATGTCTTGATACAATGAAAGCAAAATCACAGAGGACGATCCTAGCTGGCACAAATGCCATGATTTAGACATATGAGTGGATAAGGGACGGTACCTGGTGACATCAAAGACCTTAAGGTATCTTGCCTCATCATTGATGATGATCAGTAGGGACAAGGTTTATAAATGAGTGGTTCATAGACCAGAATGTAAGGAACATTCTAAGAATGCCCAAACCCAATAGATTCTTCACTGTAGACAAATATGTTTGAAAACCTTTTGCTGATGGAAACTTCTCAACTAAGTCAACATATAACCTGCTAACAATATGTCCAGACATAACACACAATGTGGGTTGCTACAAGCTCATATGGCAAGCAGATCTACCCTAAAGAAGCAAAGCCTTCCTCTAGCTCATCCACCATGATAGAATAATGACCAACCATCTATGATTCTTAAGACACGTGATGGTAGAGAAACCTAGGGGCACGAGACAACTCTCTCTAGGAACTCAACAAAATAGCCCCATAATTTTGGGGGAAGGGGTGCCCCCTCACAAAGGGGGTCGTAGCCTGGGCAATAGTTTCACTTTCTATTGAGCCTACTCCTTCTTACTCTTACCTTTTTTGATTGGGACAACCCTGAATCCATCACGATCTATGTGATTTTGTGGGTCATGGAAAGGTAGAAGTAATGTTATGAGATGTGCCTGACCTAGTGGGTCTAACTAGATTTGATGTTGGAAAATCTCCTCAAAGAGCATGGTAGGGATGGTGCTTTCTTCTTTAGCAGTAGTTGAGGGTTCTTCCTTTTCTAGAAGCGACATTACATTTGATTCAAATGTCATTACCTTATATAGCTGCATTTGCCATATTTTTTGTCTTTACAAACTAACATTTGGCATTCTATAAAAAAAATTTATGGCCTGGTTTGGTTGGTTAGAGGAAAGACTCTGTACTCGATAGACGTGAGATAGATGTGAAATGCATATGGTACCAGAGATTAGATGTAAGGACCCTGACCTAGCTCAGTGCTTTAGTATTCTTAGTTTTCTTGATGATATGCTTAAACCTTAATCTAATCTCTTTAGATGCTTTTATGACATGTGACAATCTTAAGTTTTCAGTTTGCTCCTGGTTGGATGTTGTTTGAGCTATGTATGCTTGTGTTGGACCAAGTTGCAATTTACCCATGTTAAAGGGTTTACTTGTGATTTGTCACATGTAGAGTGTGTTTCATGTACCTTAGCATAATGAGGGAGAAGATGATGTTGAAGGGTGCCTTATTTGGACGTAGCATTATTTGATGATGTTAGGGTTTCTAGGGTTTTGCTTGGTGGAGAATGGTGTTGACCATGTTGATCTTGGTGAATGTTTTCACCATGTTGGTGTGTCTTGAGTGTGTTTTGACCGATACACCTTCTTTGGGTGATGGTTGTTTTAACCCTTGGTGTGTCTCGACCACAACAAGGGTGGTGGTGACCCATGTGGTCGATACCCCACCTAGGTTGTATCACCATGTGTTGCATGCATGTGTTTAGTGGTTGCATGGTTGTTTCCTTGGTGGAAAAGTGTCCTTTTGGTGCTTATTTGTGTTGAAACCTCATAACCTTCCACCTCCCTCCTACCCAAAAGTATATAAGCTCTGTCTTTTACATTCAAGCAACTCTTTGAGCTTTCTTTCCTTCTCCTTTCTTGCTTGATTGACCTTGGAGCTTGGTGGAGCTAGAGGGTGTTGATCAAGGTGCTTTGGTCCCCAATCATCTTCTTTGATAGCCCTAATTTTAGGGTTCCAATAACCAAGATAACACTTGAGGTTCATTAATATTCATTAGATGACCAATCTTAGAATGATGCAATACATTCAATATTTGAATAAATTTCACCTAAACTTGTGATTCAAGATATGATTGATGATGATGCAAATTGAGTTATATTATGATGAGTACCTTATATAGTCGATTTGGACACTTATGAAGGTAAGGGAAAATTTAGTAGTCACAACAAATGATCACATATGAGGTACTATATATGATGTTCAGATTTATAGTTTTGCCAACTTTAATGATAACATCATGGAAGAAATACATTCATTTCAGGATGAATGGAAGTCTAGTAAATTATTAGTATTACTATATCCTTGTAAAGGAGCATATTCAGAGTAATTGATTAATTAACATGAGTACGAGTTATGAAATGATTATATGGAAGGAGAGAGGGATTTATAGCTCAATCCGTAGTGATATCACTCTCAAGGTAATGCTTAGCCTGCATAGGCTTGGCTACATTTGGTTGTGATTGTCCACTTTTTCGGATCTAGCAACCACCTTTGTGAGATATCTTCGAGGGTAGAATGTAGGAGAACATAAGTCCTTTTCTCCCAATTATACTTTCCCTCTTCACTAGTTCTTAGGGTATGTTATAGTAAGGAAAGGGTACACAAGGTTGTTGGTAAGAGGATCAGTTGGACCTCTAAACCTCAAAGGAAGAGTTAGACTCCTCGTGAAGTCACTCTGGTGTGAATAATTGGAGTGTGATCGAGCCCTCCTTCTTCCCTTTTTCTACGGTATCTTGTCGTGATGACATGAAGATAAGAGGGAGGTTGGGAGGATGGCTCAGTCCTTGTAGAAACAAACAGGGAGGATGGCGACCCTTTCTTGATGCTCGAGAGGTGTTGTCAAGGCCCATCTCATTAGACATGCCTTCCTCAGCCTTCTCCATGCCCAGTCGTAGGTCATTGGTCCTTCAACGTTAGGATTCCAAACCACATAGAGTAGTTGTAGGTCTTCCCATGATTCAACGGGGTTGAGGTCCATGTTGTCACTCTACTTGAGACCCCTGGTGGAGTAGCAAAACTTGCTCTGAGTCCTATAGCAGAGAAGCGACAATGCAGGGATTGTGATTGGGCTAGCAGTTGCAGGCGAAGGTTGAGATGGAGATAAACCTAAAATCCATGTATCCATTTTACAGTATCCCTGATGGTGGAAGTTGTTGGAGCGATGTGTTGGGAGACCTTGAAAGAGGAAACTTTGAGTAACGGAGGCCAACATAGCCGTTGAAGAAGGCAAGCTTGGTCTGGCGCTCTGCCCGCACACACCATACAACAAGGGTTTGGATGAGTTACATGAGGTGTCACAGACCTTCTCGACATTGCTTCCTAGAGGTTCAAATATCGAGGCATAAAACCTAATATAAGTGGCCAACCTTCTCCTATGCTAGGCACTAACATGTCCTCATCATGGCATCGACATGGATTCTAGACTTAGGAACCACGACGCTCGCATAGGAAGAGGAACTATGGAAGATGAGAAATTGAGAAGGAGAGATAGAGAATCGGAACAGCCTGGTCTAGGCTGCCAGACCGACCGATCTATCTAGATCAAGAGGCTTTGAACCACACCCCTCCATGTTTTTGTTGTGGTGCACATCAACATTTCCTTGAAAAAGGATCTAACGACCATTATAAATTCGAAAGGTAAATGTTAGTTTAAATCTTCAGAATTACTAATAATATTTGGAAATGCATTAAAAATATATCTAGTGCCCATAAATTCCCAAAAAATACCTTGGACTCTGAAAAATATCTACTTTATCATGAGACCCATAGATCAGACCTTTGAAGTAGTATTATTGTTGGGTTTCTATTTACATGATGATGTTTCTTTCAAGATGATTTAAATTTTTAATTAATATATAGTGGAAATTAAATATGGAAAAATTACTCTTGAACCCTAATTTCATTAGGACACTAAATGAATCCTATGATCTGAGCATTATGCCAAAATATTAGTTCCTTATTCATAAATGAATAATTAGATGGTTTTAACCTCATATTAATTCTAGAAAATAAATAAAGCATCAGAAAAATATGAAAATTTGACCATACCTATAGAACGACCTCCTGATCAGTAAAAAATATCATAAACTGTTCTAGGTTAGAAAAACCTAGTTTTTGTCAAAACTCTAATTTGGACCTAAATATCATTAATAATGGTGAACATTGTATTAATGATGATTAATTGTTATTAATCAGGTGATGAATAGAGTAGTAGATGAACTTGGATGTATAAGGGATCTCTGGACTCAGGTATGTGGTTTTATTAAGTATAAGACTAGTTTTCATGAATGTATAATGATATGATGTACTGCGGATACTTGTATTTGCATATAAATTATTTGATGTGTATTAGTAGTATATGCTCCACCAAACATAAAAGAACATAAAAGAGAATATGGATGGATTGTATCTACATAGTGGTTACATTCTCTCTCTCTCCCTCTCTCTCTCTCCAAATATATGGTCGACACAACCCCATAGCCCAAGGGGCACGGATCCACATAGCCCAAGGGGCAAGGAAATGTGAAGTGTGACACCACTTAGTAGTACAATGACATCAAAAGACTGCTAAAATATGTGTTTTCCTGATTATCACAATGAATAATGTTTTCTTTTACTTTCTTTCTTCAAATATTTCATTATGCAAGTTACTATATAAGTATTTCACCCACGTATACAACTTTTGTTGATTCATCTATTTCACATATTTTCTAGGTTCATAGCTAGCATGGGAGAAAAGATAGAAAGTGAACAATGTTCTGGTTGCACCTGTTGTGTAGAACCTACTTAGCATACACGATTGACTTGTGTAACATTCATGTTCAATATGTAAATTCAAGTTATAATAATTCATGTTGTAAATAAACATGTCAAATGTTGAGATTGTTATGGTGCATTGACTATATTTGTATGTACATGTATGTGTATATCCCTTCCGCATCGCTCTCGGAAACAATAAGCTAACATTTTTGGATTATTCCTCTCTAACCTTTCAAGTCCCGAGATGGCAAAATTGGGGGATGTTACAGTTGGTATCAGAGCACGAACAATAGCTAAACCTGACAATTGATCACCATGAAACATAAAACTAAATTTCATCTTTCACTTCAAATCCTAGAAACTTAGTAAGTTATTCTATAGGGATAAGGTTTGACTTAGCCTCTAAGTTAGAACCTAGATGTTCAAGAACGAGGTTTAGACAAGTCTGTGAAACCCTTTCCATATAGAGCTCATATGTAATGGATAGCTACACTCATCTACACCTTCATCTCACCATTTCACTAGGGTACATGGAACTGGACTATCTACTGTGTGTTAGACACTCATTTTTCTGATTTGGATTTTTTCCAATCAGCTCGAGCCTCGACAATTTCTTTGATGTCTGCTTTCTTAGAGAAAAACTATATAATATATTGTTATATATATGTAAATATGAAGATGTGTCCCTCACACATGAGAGTAGGAGGTGTCCATGCAACCTAAGTGAAAGTGAGTGCCATCTGTCTAGAAGAGAGAGTATATCTAGAATAGATGTCTGGAGCTTTATCATGATACGTGATAGATAGATAGATAATATAATGATTGGTGATATTAGCATGGAAGATATTATCTAAAGACTACCTCTAATCATGTTTCTTTATATGGAGATAAGTTGTATATGAACTGAATCCAATTTTGAAGATTCTAAGCTAAGTCTTGATGATGATAGTATAGTCCCTTTTCTAACTTAAGATGAGCTAAGAAAATATAAGGTTGAATATGCATAAGCCTCAAGCTCTATTATAAAGGAAGACCTCTAGTGTTACGACGAGATACGTGGTGAAATCAAGAGAGAGTGAGACCCAAAAGGAGAAGGTCAGTGGACCTAATCTCCAATATATGAGAAAATGAAATTTGTTGAAAATTATGTGTCCTAAGCTAGATCACTCATTAGTATACGAGTTGAGTGTCTTATGTGTGATTCATATTGTTGATCTAAGTCCTAAATGTGAAAGTTGGGTACAATACAAAAATTAATGTGATGGGTAGGAGACTCATAATGGAAAGTCAATCATTTAACTGAATTAGGTCTTAGCTTGAGTGATGAAAGCTTGTGAAGCTCATAATTAGTTACAAGTGAGGTGATATATGAAACTCTTGTTAAGAGAGTTAAATTTTTGGTGCATAAGATACTCATAAATATTGTTCCTACCACTTCTCTTTATTATATGATGCTAGAAAACTCACTTGAGCTACATAGATAATTATATATGAGGAGTCACTCATAGAATCTTGACCTATTCTATATTCCTTTCCTACATCATACATGTGATATCCAAGTTTCAAAGCATGATAAGTTTGATTTAGTATATTGTCCTTCCCTTCATATCGTATATGAAATGTATAAAATTTGAAAGCATGATCTTGAAATAAAGATATCTTCAGATCATATTTTAAATGATCATGAAAAATAGTTCTCAACCTGCAATCCTTTAAATCTAAGGTTCTAGTTTTGATGAAAACTCTCTCACAGAATAGGGTGAATCCCTAAAATGCAAATATGAAGACCATTCTCCTCTGTAATTATGAAACCTCAATATGATGTTGATCATAAACCACATTAATAATATGAATTCTGATCATTTGAGTATATAATGGCTAAAATATTAAAAACACCTTGCACGGTTCAATGCAACAAAGGAAAGAACCCTTAGTAATTCCTTCACAACCCTATATGAGTAAATAAATCCCTTATTATAAGGGTAATAAGGGATGTAATTCCTTGAATAATTGAATGTCAAGTTATGACTAAATCATTAAATGATTCTTCAATCCTAAAAAAAAGGTTATGCTTCAACCTATATAAGGTGGGGTGAGTACCCCTAGATGCTCTCAGTCATGATATTGACAAATTAGGGTGCATACATAACTATGATGGTCTTAGCATCTACAAGTGTTGATGTATATAAATCCATTGATATCATTGTAAGTGTGATATTAGTTGAATTTCCAGGACAAAATTCCATATATGGTGGGGTGAATGAGATAACCCCTGTATTAGGGTTCCAATAACCAAGATAACACCTGAGGTTCACTAATATTCATCAGATGACCAATCTTAGAATGAAGAATTTCATTTGAAATTTATATAAAATTCACCTAAACTTGTGATTTGAGATATGATTGATGATGATGCAACTTGAGTTATATAATGATGGGTACCTTATTTAGTCAATTTGGACACTTATGAGGTCAACGAATAATTTATTAGTCTCAAAAAATGATCACATATGAGGTACTATATATGGTGTTAAGATTTGTAGTTGTGCCAACTTTAATGATGAAATCATGGAAGCAATATGGCCATTTCAGGATTAATGGAAGTTTGGTCGATTATTGGTACTACTATATCCTTGTACATGAGAATATTCAGAGTAATGGATTAATCGACATGATTGGGTGACTTTTTTTTCCACTTTTGAATAGGTGATTTATGAGTTATGAAATGATTATATGGAAAGATAGAGGGAGTTTATAGCTTAATATATAGTGAGATCTCTCTCGAGGTAATACATAGTGTGCATATGCTTGCCTAGATTTGGTTGTGATCGTCCACTTTTTCAGATCTAGCAACCACCTTTGTGAGATATCCCCGATGGTAGAAACTAGGAGAACAAAACTTCCTTTCTCCCAGTTGTACTTTCCCTCTTGACTAGTTCTTAGGGTATGTTATAGTAAGGAGAGGGTACATGGGGCTGCTAATAAGGGGATCATTTGGACTTGTAAACCTTAGAGGAAGAGACTGACTCCTTGTGAAGTCACTCTGGTGAGAACTAGAGTGAGATTGAGCCCAACTTCTGCCCTTTTTTGTGGTGTCTTGTCCTGATGACATGAAGATGAGAGGGAGGCTGAGAGGATGGCTTAGTCCTTTTAGAACCAAACAGGGAAGATGGTGACCCTTTCCTAATGCTTGAGAGGTAATACCAAAGACCAAATCATCATACATGCCTTCCTTATCCTTCTCCAAGCCCAACCATAGGTAATTGATCCTTCAACATCGGGAGTCCATGCCACATAGAGTAACAGTAGGTCTTCCCATGGTTCTTTGGGATTGACGTCAACGCTGTCGCTCCACGTGAGGCCACTCATGGAGTAACAAAACTTGCCAGTAGTCATGTAGTAGGGAAGTGACAACACATGGATTGTGATTGGGCTAGGAATGGTAGGCGGAGGCTAGAGATGGAGATAGACCTAAAATCCACATAGGTATTTGGGAGTATCCCTGATGGAGGATGTTGTTGGAGTGGTATGTTGGATGACCTCAAAAGAGGAAACTTAGAGTGATGGAGACCGACACAGCTACCAAAGAAGGCAAGCTTGGTCTGGCACTCTGCCTATACCCCCCACCCACCAAGTGTTTGGATAGTTACAGGAGGCATCACAGACCTTCTTGACACTGCTTCCTAGAGGTTCAGACATCGAGGAAGAAAATTGAATACCATAAGCCAACCATCTCCACCTCATGGTACCAATGTGTCCACGTCATGGCATCGACGTGAATTCTAGAGTTAGGAATCATGATATTTGCATAGGAAGAGGAACTGTGGAAGATGAGAAATTGAGAAGGAGAGATAGAGAACATGACTAGACTGGTCCAGGCAGCCAGTCTATCTATCTCAGGAGGCTTTGAACCATAGCCCTCCCTATTCATGATGTGGCACACGTCAACATTTCCTAAAAAAAGGATCAGACTATCATTATAAATTGAAAAGGTAAATGTTAGTTTAAATCTTCAGAATTCCATGTAATCTTTGGAAATGCATATAAAATAGCTCCAGTGCCCAATAAATTCCTAAAAAATACCCCTAGACTATGAAAAATTTCTACTTTATCATTAGACCCATAGATCAACATTTGAAGTAGTATTATTGTTGGGTTTCTATTTACATGATGAAGCTTCTTTCAATATGATTTAAATAGTATAATTAGTATATAGTGGACATTAAATATGGAAAAAGTACTCTTGAACCCAAATTTGGTTAGGAAACTAAATAAATCCTATGATCTTAGGATTATGCCAAAATATTTGGTCCTTATTCATAAAAGCATAGTTAGATGGTTTAAACCTCATATATATTCTAGAAAATAAATAAAGCATCAGAAAAATATGAAAATTGGACCAAACCCCTGGAATGACCTCCCCATCAGTAGAAAACTATAATAAACATGTTCCAGGTCAATAAAACCTAGGTTTGGTCAACACAATAATTTGGACCTAAATATCATTGATAATGGTAAACATTGTATTAATGATGATTAATTGTTATTAATCAGGTGATGACCAGAGTAGTAAATGAACTTGGATGTATAAGGAATATTTGGACTCAGGTACTTGGGTTTTACTAAGTATAAGAATAGTTTACATGAATGCATAATGATATGATGTACTTTGGATGCTTGTATTAGCATATATTTTCTTGGACATGTATTAGTAGTATATGCTCCACCAAACATAAAAGAGAATGTTGATGGATTGTAGCTACTAGGTGTTTAAATTCTCTTTCTATCCCTCCCCCCGCTCTCTCTAAATATAAGGTTGACACAACCCCATATTCCAAGAGTTGAGGATCCTCATAGCCCAAGGGGTGAGGAAATGTAAAGTTTGACACCACTTAGTAGTACGATCACATCAAAAGACTGTTAAAATATGTGTTCACCTAATTATTGCATTAAATAATGTTTTCTTTTACTTTCTTTCTTAAAATCTTTCATTATGCAAGTTACTATATAAGTATTTCATACACGTACACAACTTTTATTGATTCATATGTTTCACATATTTTCTAGGTTTAGAGCTAGCACGGGAGAAAAGATAGGAAGTGAATAGTGTTTAGATTGTACCTATAGTGTAGATCCTACTTAGCATACATGATTAGACTTGTGTAAAATTATTTTTCAATATGTGGATGCAAGTTGTAATAAGTCATGTTGTTAATAAACATGTTGAATATTGAGATTTTTATGGTGCATTTACTATATTTGTATGTTCATGTATGAGTATATCGCTTCTACATCGCTCTCTGAAACAATTAGCTAACAATTTTGGATTTGTCCTCTCTGGCCTTCCAAGTCTTGAGATGGTAGAATTCGGGATGTTATACCTTTGCATGTGGTGTTCATGAGCTTGATCATCCTTCGTGTGGTGATCTTCTTCCTTGGTAAGTGGTTTTGAACCCTTGACCTTGTTTTCATTTGGTTCACTACCCTACCTCTTCCTCTTCCTTCTCGGTCATGAGATTGTGGTTCTATCATGGCGGTCATCTTGAGAGAAACTTCTCCTCACTGGGGTCAGACACTATGTTTTGACATGGTGGTACTCAATTGAGAGGAAGTTTTCTTCTCTTTCTCCTTTCTTCTTTCTTGTTCGACCTAGTGTTGGTACCCTGTTTCTGCTTTTATCATGGTATTCTTCTCTTTGGAGGTGACCTTGTGGATGAAGTGTTGATCTCGGTTGGAGCTTCTTTCTCTCTCTTAGAGATTGTGATATTTAGAGCTTTATCTCTCCATAAGGCGGGTTATATAACTCTCTACCTTGTTCTATTATTGTACTTTATTTGTGCTTGCATGCTATTGTTTTCATATCTAAACATGATAAAAATATGGTAGATGATGTTCTCATGATTTAGGGTTTACGACTTTGTAATATTCTCATGTTAATTTCTCTATTTCATAGACCCTAATTCCATGAATTGGGTTTCCAAGTGATGGATGAAGTGAAGTGTTACGTGCATCACGATCCTTGGTTCTATCTGTATGTTATGGTTTGACCCCTATGTTTTATTGAGGTTTTGGATCAATTTTCTTTGAGCTTGAAGCATGGTCTTCTTTATCCTAGTGTTCTTTCTTGTTGGATCATGTTGGAGAATGGTTTCAGGTTTTGTGATGTTCATCTTGTATGAAGCTTTCCCTCCTTCATGGTGCTTTGTACCTTACGTTTACCATATGTTTTGATCCTAGTTAATCCCTATTTTGAGGAGGCCTATGTGTGGTTGAGGTAGCGTGACCTTAGTGATCGCTACACTCACCTGAATGATTTGGCCAATACCTATGTGTAGTGGATGTATTGGTCTCTACATCAGTTGTTGTTGTGGTCAACATGCCTTGCTTTTGGGCTATTTATTGTTGCAATTGATGCTCCTTATTGAGTGGAGTAATGTGTACCATATTATGTTTTGCATGCGCTACACCTTTTCTCTTGTTTTTTTTGACAACCCCCTTGATTTGGTTGGATGGTTGCAACACCTATTGAGAATTTGTGTCCATCACAATGCATGTTTTCGGTTATGGGCGTTACATGTCTTGGTTTGGTCACTACAGATGTAGGTATATCGGGTCACAACACAGGTATGATGGTTGGTACCTATGGTAGCAGTCGCCACACTTAGGAAGGTGGGTCGGTCACAATAGGGTGTTGTTGTGACAGGCACTACACACATCAGTATTTGTCACTATATTAAGTGCATAGTTACTACATGATAATATGGATGTGTATGCTTAATCATGAACATAGTGCCTAACCCTCAAACACTCCAAACATGTGAAAGGTGATGAAAGTAGGGTTTGGTGGTTGAATCATAATGTGAAACCCTACCTAATTCTAGGGTAGGTTATACTTGATGTGCATGCTTGGATGAATAACACGTGATTATATTTTCTCTCTCCTATCTTTGTAATTCTAGCCTTGTAGGTTGAATGAATGTCATATCTTATGAATGCTATGGTGGTAATCATACAATAAATGGTGATGGATATAAGCCTTGATGAGGCATACAAGATCATAATGATGTGATTGGTCTTATAACCTAATAGAGGCTTAATGCCTAGTGTGAGGTGTTCTCCTCCAGTGATGAGATGAGGAATCAACATCCCATGGAATTGCAATCAAAGTTATAGCCTTGTATGGCTGAGTGATAATGTTGATGGCCTTGAATTGGTAGTGGTATCAAGTGATAGTGAGACAAGTTTACACCTTGAACGTTTTATATCTTCTACAGTTGTATTATCCCTTTATTTTTGTAGAGTCAGTATAGGGTTTATACATTGTAACTTGATTGATGCTAAAAGATACCCAATTGGCCCAACTAATCAAGTGAAACCCTAATCATGTAATTGCAATGTGCCATAGATCCATTCCAGTGTCAGTTTTATTGTTAAATGGTGAAATAATTAACTTCTACGGGAAACACTGAGCACATATTGTTGAATATGAGGGGGAACAAGTTGAGTGAATATCCTTGTGTCTACAATCACAGGTTTTAGAGGATGATTGCGATCATGCAACACCGGTGTTTGTGACATTGTGATACTTGAAAATGGCAGCAGTGCAACTGCATCATGCCCTTCCAGAATGGCCATGCATGAGTTTGTTCTTTAGCATTGTGACCTATACCAAGATGGGCTAGGTGTTTTATAAGGATAGCCATGCATGAGATGATCCTTCAGCTTGACTATATGTCATTGTTTGTAGTTGACTGATATGTCTATGCGGTGTTTCTCTTGTACAGACCAAGAGGTGTTGGAGAGGTTGTGGATTCTGGCTCTTCCATAGACCTTGTATGGAACAGATTTCAACTTCGTAGTGGTCGACTGGATCTGAGTGGTATGACTCAAATCCTCAGGGCATAATAAAATATGTAACACAACCATGTAGTATAATTTGCTAGGTCAAAATACACTTCACATTCGATGACCCCTTTGCCTTATCATTACAATGATTTCTTGAATTATAATGCGGTAAGAGAAATCAACTGTTACGACCCCACCTCCCGATAACCCCCAATTAAGGGAGACCGAGAGGTTGAAGCCGCACCCATTAATCCCGAATCAAAGGTTCGACATATAACCATAAAAAATTATTAAATTCTAACAGACTATACTGAAAATGGTAATAAAATTTTTCTTTACATACCTTTTGAAAACTTGGATCTCTAAACTTCTATCCACACCAAATCGAATCTATCTAATCTTCCTTTGCATTTTAGTTTTCATTTAGTATCACATGTGCCACTTTACTATTTGTTCTTTTCATTGTACCTAAAACGCCGACAAACAAAACGTCGGTCAGCCGTAGCTGGTACGTGGGGGAAACAAATAATCATGCAACTATGATAACCATGTAATCATTCAATTAATCATTTAATAACCAAGATTACGTTTTAAGCCAAACTACTCAATACATACCTATCCACAACTCTGTGTTGTCCCTGTAAGGACTTATATGGTACCTCTATAAAGGTGACTTGATGGACCTACCCTCTAGGCAGCCAATGTCTTTCATGACCTAATGGACCTACCCTTTAGGTAGCCATGTACTAGGTCAGCCATTACGACACAGAGGGGAAGAATGATTGAGCTAGAAGGCATATACATTATTTGATAGTCATAGTCACTTTATAACTACAAGAAATAAATAAACATTCAACAATTTAGTTGCATTCAATGCGATTAAACATCCGGGAACCCATCGGAAAACCTAAAGCAGTTATTCATAATCATAACCACATACCTGTCCATAGTAGCTTGATGTCCATGCATTAACATTCAACACAATTAACAAGCAATCAACAATATCCTGAAAATAATGCATAACATTCAAGTGTCATTGTTTTATTCAAACATCCTCAAGATCAATTTGGATTCCACCTTATGATTTCTAGGCCAACTTTAGGGTTTTATTAGGGTTTTAGCCTTCATTATGCATTTATCACTTTTAATGCTCTTTTAGTTCACAAACCTTAATTTCTGCATCATAGGCACAATTGAATGTCAATTAAGTCTAATATGTTTCCTTTACACTAAAACTATTATCTTTATCCTTTTAGGTCATATCCAAAACATTAAGGCTAGTTATCATCTTCGGTTTCTTTCAAATTGACAAATCATATTTCATTATAGTTCAACTCTCATATATGAACCTTATTTATCACTATTTCCACTTTTATACACTAGGAAACACTAATTATCCAAATAATTCACATTAAAGATCTTTGGTACTCAATTTATCTTTGAATCATCATATCTCTATTTTATTCTTCAATTTGTACAATTAAAACCATTAGAATTCGTATCAACATAAATTAGGGTTTCTAATCCCATTAAGGCATATTCATGTACATAGAACCCTAAATTAAACCAACTATATAAAAAGATCATCTTTTAAAAATCCTATTTTCACTTTTATTAACAACATGTTAATATCAGCTTGAATTATCCATCTATCATCAAATCTAAGGGTTTTTCCTTAGTTAAATCATTAAAGATGATAACTTTATGCCCTTTTCAAATTTCATGCATATTTAAGCACATAAACCCTAAATTAGATTAATCACGTGAAAAGCTCTTCCTTTTTGAATTCAATGTTCCTTTTTACATTTAAGAGATTAATATCAACTCTAAAGATCCATTAAACCCTATTAAACACATTAATCATATCAAAATAGGGTTTCTAAATATTTAATTCATTAAAGATGATAATTCGCACTATATTTCGAACTATTAACAGATTCAGGCTAAAAAACTATTTTTATTGGATCCCTTGTGTTCTCCTGATCAAAATTCATATATAAACTTTTGTCATCCGAGCTACAAATATTTAATTATGAATTTTGCAATGTTTACCTTCTTGGACCAATCAGAGGCTGACACGTCACCTCCTTCCATGCACGCGACCCGCTTAGAAATTAGAATCAAAAGACGCTTCTACCCTCGGTTAAGTAACTGAACCTTCATCCCGCGGAGGGGCAAAATTGTCCAACGCCAACTCTCCTTCTTCAACCTCCAGAACGGCCGCCGCAGTAGCCCTAGCCGCGACTTGCGGCCCTCCTACCTCCTTTCTTGGACCCCGAAAACCCCAGGGAAGGGTTCCTATGCCTCCGCCGCCCCTTGGCGCATGCGAAGCATCCCCAAAATGAGGCCAAGGTGGTCGTTCTTGCGGGAGGTTCATCTGCGGTTGCTATCGTGTTGCTGCTGCTCGGGGGAAGCTCCCTCCTCTTCTCCTTGGTCCCTAGCGCACCTGTGACTTCTCCACTACCTCCGCCACCCTCCTCCTCACCCGCGGAGGTCTCTAGATGTGGCTGAGGCGGCCGAAGTCAGACCAGAAGATGCGTCCACTGCGGCCAAGACCTGTAGGCCCGCTGGGCGGTTTGAGCGAAGATGAGAGCAAGGGAACGATAGCAGCCCGTCCTAGACCTTCGTGGTTGCGTCATGCCTTCATCAAGATCCACCACAGCCGCCAGGTGCTCCCAAGATAGCCCTACGTTGGCTTGGTTAGGGTTTTGACGAAAAAGATGAAGAAGGGAGACATAGCTGCGTGGAATTCCTCTGGATTCGACCCCAAGTCTCATCCCTTATATAGAGGGTGTCAAAGAAGCCCTAGGATGGTTTTCCTTAAAGAAACGAAGTCCCTCTTTTAATGGGAATCGTTTTCCTTCAAAGAGAAGCAATGCTTCTCTCTTTCTTTTTCTCTCTTTCTTAGATATTTCATATTATTAGGAAAATCGAAATTCCTCTCCTTCAATCTCTTTATTTTCCTTTTACTCTATTGGCCACGAAATTTCTATTTCCTTTAATAGAAATTACTTTCTTTTTAATAATACCTCATAATTCCTTAATAATGCATTATATTATCCTCTTATTTTTCCTTTTAAGTATTTTCTCTTTTATTTTCCTTATTGATATTCCTTTTATCATTTGGAATCTTTAGAATACGAAATTCTACCAAGAAAACTCAATTATACATCTTTTCACTTATTTTCCACATTTTCTCATTGTTTACAATTTCTTTCTTAATAAAGAAATACATAATTAATCTTTTCTTTTCCTATTGCTTTCTTTTTGCACCCTTGGACTCCTTGGTACCCAAGGAACCCAAGAGGCACGAAATCCTCTTTGGATTTGCCTTCTAGAGGTCTCCACACATTTCTTTTCTTAAAATTCAATTATCCATTTACTAATTGAATTTCCTTTGTTATTTTCCTTTTTATTGGGCCCAATAGCTAATAAAGCCCACAAATCAAACAACAAGGCTATTTTAAACGAAATCCATGTATTCAAAACAAATTATACCATTCTTTGTTCAATTATCCTTAATATGAGAAATTACGTTTCTCACCACTTGAACCCAAAAATTGAGGTTATAACATCCTTCCCCTCTTATAGGAATTTTACCCTCAAAATTCAGGTAAGTAAACAAACAAACAATTCAGGATAAGACTTTTCCATGTCCATCATTGGCCCCTATGTGGCTTTGCCGTACTCATGGCGTTTCCAAAGAACCTTTATCATCACATATTCTTTTCTCTGAGTTCTTTCATCCTGACATCTATAAACTACATAGGTTACTCAGGCCATTTCAGCCTCCTTTGGGGCTCACTAGGTTCATTGCTCAGCACATGGTCGGGCTACCTCACATAGTGCTCTAAATTAGACACATGGATAACATCTCCCATTACTCTATCCTGAGGGGTAGGGTCAAACCTAACCTTCTCCACCCATCCATCTCTAATGGACCCATGTATCGGGGACTCAGCTCTCTTAGTTATAACTTAGAGGGGTTGGATTTTCATGTCACATTTTCTTCCACAGTAACTTGTATGTCAGTCTACTTTGCATCTGCTCACGACTCTCATCGTCTCTAGGCTCCTTTCAGCCCTTGCACAAACAAAGTGACTTCATCTACACGCACTGTGGTCCTTTTCTAACCATGATGTGGTCCCTTTCACCAACATCACCTTACTGAAGTGCTGACCGACACAACCTCCTTTACAGAGCTTCTTATAAAACCCGATACTGGCTATGGTGGTTATCTTCACATCTCTCATAGGACAAAAACTATCTCTCGATATCACCCTGAATGAGCACACATGCCCTCATCAGACCCTTTAGTCTGGATCATACTAACCATAGTTAGGGGTGATAAACTATGCTATCATTGAGTTCTTCACGTACCTACTTCCACTTTATGGAAGTGAACCTTTAGGTCAAACTCAGATTCTTTGAACTCACATCATGGTGTAGTTGAGCCATCTCTCTCATATGTAGTTCAACCCGATCTGTCTCTTGACAGAACTCTCTTCTTTCTCATGTCATCTAGGTAAGGCGACTTACCATAACCCATATTGCATCTGGACCTTCCTTGGTCTAGGGAAGACCTATCACAACATTCATAGTGATGAACTCCCATTCCCTCTCAGGGACTCTTTTGTCCTCTATATCGATACACTGGGTTACTGGGGTTCATCCTTTACCTCCTGGCTTGCATGGCCATAAACCACATGCAACCTCATCTTAAGCATCCAAAGTGCTATTGCCATTTTCCACGGCGTATCATGATTTCCTATATGTCCTGATTCTTTCAAGATCGATTCCTTCGAAACCCTAAACCACTCTTGTTAGGGTTTCATCACCTTCTTTTCCAAAGAAGTGCACTCGAGGTTCTACCACCATCCTTTCATTATATCAAGAACTAGGTTGGCTAACCAAACAACCCTTAACTTTTCAACGCATCTTGTTACATCTGAGTGTTATCCAAACACCTCTCCTTTTCAAACTTAGGGTTAGCCAAACAACCTCTTCTAACTTCTAGTCAAACAAATCTTAACCAGAGCATTCATTACCACCTCTCATCCTTAGGTATTAGGTAACATTGAAGACATACACTTCCATGTATTTCACTTATTATATTACCTCAAACTCCACGTCTATCTCTATTAAGAACACTCTCTGATTTCATCATCATGGTGACCAAACTCAACCTGGTATAACTTGTAAGTTCTACATAGCTCATCATAGAAACTTCCTCATAAGGTGACTACCTCATTCCTCTTAGTGTTTACAAACCATCCATGTATCATTCAATTTACCAGGGTAGATATCTTCTCTATACCCATTTCTTGTGGCAACGTTCCAACCTACATCATCTCTTATCCTTGGTGTACGACATGCATAATGTACTATCTCTCACCCCCATAATAAGAGGAAATAAGCATTGGGCTGCAGTCCAAATACAGAGTTCTTCCTGTTCCAAGAGTAGAGATGGTGCATCCCTCCTTGCCAGTACACCTTTAAATCCAAGTTGCAACGTGCCACATATATCTCTTCATCACACACATCATGATATCAAACTAGTCTTGAACCTACTGAGGTTTATATCCTTGGTCATCTCCTCTAGGTCTATAGGGTACCGACTTTTTTGGGTCCCTACTCATCTTCCCTTTGGGTCCCATGAGTTCATGAAGGTGATCAATCTCCTAACCCATGGCCCTCAGACAATGATAGCTGTTACCTCCCGACCCTATGGTCATGCGCAACTAGGGAATTAGGCAACTCCTACTTTCATCAGTCTTATCCCTACCTGACCCTAGGATAGACTTAGGATTCTCCATTATAGCACATGTTCACTTAGAATCTTACCCAAGTCTTCATCATCTCTCTTTCTGCATTCATGGGCTGATTCTCATCCAGTCATAGGCATTATGGCAACTTGCCTACCTTGGTCAAGCCCCATACTGGTTACCTCCATGGTAAAACATTCACATGCAATAGAGATGGATATCTATGGGTCTGTAGATTCAATCTCATACTATGTACCTTTCACTTAGCTTCTTGAGATCCTATGAGACTTCTTTAGGTTACTTTGAACCAACAAAACTGATATACACCCTTCCAAAGGGGCCCCTCTCCCAGGATGGGAGGAAAACTATCTCTAAGGTCACAAAAGCTTTTAGGTCTAGGGCTTACATCCTCATGATCCTACTTAACCCTAGCAAGCCATTAAGGCACAAGCAGATCACTTACCGTACCATGCTAGGTCATACTTATCTTTCTTGCCTCGATGTTGGATCAAGATAAAACTTTCCCCTTATCATCAACCTAGTTGTAAGGGGTTCATCAAACATACCTTAAACTTAAGGGGCTTCCCATTTCCTCTATACATGAGGAGTACCATGCTCATTTCTATAGGAACTCAACCTCTCATCATGAGCCTTAGGTACACCACTTCCCCTCTTAGGCCTAGGAACCCTAGGTTCACAGCATGCTCTGTCTCTTAACTACAAACCAAGCATGAAAAAAAAGGCATGACACGCACTCCTTGTCATCCTTCAACTCAAGCAACACTTAGAGTTGGGTCCTCCTTAAGGACAACCAACAAGGTTCAAGGCCTCATAACCTACTACTAAACCTTTCTAAGACTAAGGAACTCTTCTTCCTACCTCAGAAGGTAAACATCTCTACCATGGGCACGTAGGTACCAGAAGCTTCATCTTTTCTCAAGGGTTTGGTCCCTCTAAAGACAACCAAGGTATCAATAACTTTCAGGGATCAATCATGAGGCAACCACTATCATCCATTGTTCAGGGTTTTAGGCTGCCAACCTTCTTGCTGGGTTTCCTGCTCTCTCTAGAGCTAACCCTACATCCAACCTCACCCTTAGAGGTCCTCTCTTCATGAAGGATCAACCTCAAAAGCATTCTCTACATGGGTGAAGCCTAGGTTCGAACTTATGGTTGCTCAAGATCATCCTCTACCCTTCATGCTCCATCATAATTCCTTATCCAGGGTTTCATCCTACCGTCAGCACTATGACGTGCCCTAGGTTCCAGCTATGCCCTATTGGTACAAGCCCATAGGGTTTCTATGATCCTTCACTAACATCATCATCTAAAGAGCTATCCTTTACCCTAACATGCATGACCCTTCCCAGGGTTGGGGTTGCCAAAGGTGCTAGGTCACCCATGGATCCTATAGCATCCCAAAGGCATGTCCTTTCAAACACCTGGTCCAACTCATATCTCTCTAACCTTCGCTTAGGGTTAGGGTTAGCATCATCCTCAGAGGATGTGCCAGGTCTCTACTAGAAATGGAGATCTCTATCTCCAAGACTAACTTATCCTCCTGACAAGAAGGTCTAGCCTCAGGTCTCTTCTGAGGACATGACAACTCATGTCATACGACCTAAGCATGTATCTATTATTTATTTTGCGCTTAATCTATGAAGATTATGTCCACATCTTATTTACATGCCTTTCATTAATTTGGTGGAGGATTTCTTAAACCTTATTATCCTTACCCATACCTCAAGAGGGTGAGGAGAAGAAAGAAGACCCTAATCCTTTAGGTCCTTATCAGAATTTTGTGATGAGAAGGGATGAATAAGATGAGAAGTCCTAAAGGTATCTTATTTCGATTCATACCCTAAGACTTTGGCTAGGCGGTCACACGGGTCCGAGAGTCCTCTTATTCCGACTAGCAGTGCCGAGGAAAATCTTGCCAGCCCCCGGTCGTGATCCCTTTCTAGACACCTCCATCTTTCGGATACTCCTCTAATAACTCCCTTGGGTTCTATGGAGTTTGTAAAATTTAATAATTATTAATGGTTAACTGAGGAACCTAAGATCTGATACCAAATGTTACGACCCCACCTCCCGTTAACCTCCAATTAAGGAAGACCGAGAGGTTGAAGCCGCACCCATTAATCCCGGATCAAAGGTTCGACATATAACCATTAACAATTATTAAATTCTAACAGACTATACTGAAAAATGGTAACAAAATTTTTCTTTACATACCTTTTGAAAACTTGGATCTCTAAACTTCTATCCACATCGAATTGAATCTATCTAATCCTCCTTTGCACTTTAGTTTTCATTTAGTATCACATGTGCCACTTTACTGTTTGTTCTTTTCATTGTACCTAAAACGCCGACAAACAAAACGTCGGTCAGCCGTAGCTGGTATGTGGGGGAAAAAAATCATGCAACTATGATAACCATGTAGTAATTCAATTAATCATTTAATATTCAAGATTACATTTTAAGCCAAACTACTCAATCCATACCTATCCACAACTCTGTGTTGTCCCTGTAAGGACTTATATGGTACCTCTATAAAGGTGACTTGATGGACCTACCCTCTAGGCAGCCAAAGTCTTTCATGACCTGATGGACCTACCCTTTAGGTATCCATGTACTAGGTCAGCCATTACGACACAGAGGGGATGAATGATTGAGCTAGAAACATTATATGATAGTCATAGTCACTTTATAACTGCAAGAAATAAATAAACATTCAACAGTTTAGTTGCATTCAATGCGATTAAACATCCGGGAACCCATCGGAAAACCTAAAGCGGTTATTCATAATCGTAACCACATACCTGTCCATAGTAACTTGATGTCCATGCATTAACATTCAACACAATTAACAAGCAATCAACAATATCCTGAAAATAATGCATAACATTCAAGTGTCATTGATTTATTGAAACATCCTCAAGATCAATTTGGATTCCACCTTATGATTTCTAGGCCAACTTTAGGGTTTTATTAGGGTTTTATCCTTCATTATGCATTTATCACTTTTAATACTTTTTTAGTTCACAAACCTTAATTTCTGCATCATAGGCACAATTGAATGTCAATTAAGTCTAATATGTTTCATTTACACTAAAACTTCTTTATCCTTTTAGGTAATATCCAAAACATTAAGGCTAGTTATCATCTTCGATTTCTTTCAAATTGACAAATCATATTTCATTATAGTTCAACTCTCATATATGATCCTTATTTATCACTATTTCCACTTTTATACACTAGGAAACACTAATTATCCAAATAATTCACATTAAAGATCTTTGGTACTCAATTTATCTTCGAATCATCATATCTCTATTTTATTCTTCAATTTGTACAATTAAAACCATTAGAATTCGTATCAACATAAATTAGGGTTTCTAATCCCATTAAGGCATATTCATGTACATAGAACCCTAAATTAAACCAACTATATAAAAAGATCATCTTTTAAAAATCCTATTTTCACTTTTATTAACAACAAGTTAATATCAGCTTGAATTATCCATCTATCATCAAATCTAAGGGTTTTTCCTTAGTTAAATCATTGAAGATGATAACTTTATGCCCTTTTCAAATTTCATGCATATTTAAGCACATAAACCCTAAATTAGATTAATCACGTGCAACTCTCTTCCTTTTTGAATTCAATGTTCCTTTTTACATTTAACATATTAATATCAACTCTAAAGATCCATTAAACCCTATTAAACACATTTATCATATCAAAATAGGGTTTCTTAATCTTTAATTCCATAAAGATGATAATTCACACGATATTTCGAACTATGATTAGATTCAGGCTATGAAACTATTTTTATTAGATCCCTTGTGTTCTCCTGATCAAAATTCATATATAAACTTTTGTCATCCGAGCTACGAATATTTAATTATGAATTTTGCAAGGTTTACCTTCTTAGATCAATCAGAGGCTGACACGTCACCTCCTTCCATGCACACGACCCGCTTAGAAATTAGAATCAAAAGACGCTTCTACCCTCGGTTAAGTAACTGAACCTTCAGTCCGAGGAGGGGCAAAATCATCCAACGCCAACTCTCCTTCTTCAACCTCCAGAACGGCCGCCGCAGTAGCCCTAGCCGCGGCTTGCGACCCTCCTACCTCCTCTCTTGGACCCCGAAAACCCCAGGGAAGGGTTCCTATGCCTCCGCCGCCCCTTGGCGCATGCGAAGCATCCCCAAAACGAGGCAAGGTGGTCGTTCTTGCGGGAGGTTCATCCGCGGTTGCTGTCGTGTTGCTGCTGCTCGGGGGAAGCTCCCTCCTCTTCTCCTTGGTCCCTAGCGCACCTGTGACTTCTCCACTACCTCTGCAACCCTCCTCCTCACCCGCAGAGGTCTCTAGATGTGGCTGAGGCAGCCGAAGTCAGACCAGAAGCTGCGTCCACTGTGGCTAAGACCTGTAGGCCCACTGGGCGGTTTGAGCGAAGATGAAAGCAAGGGAATGGTAGCAGCCCATCCTAGACCTTTGTGGTTGCATCATGCCTTCATCAAGATCCACCACAGCCGCCAGGTGCTCCCAAGATAGCCCTACGTTGGCTTGGTTAGGGTTTTGACAAAAAAGATGAAGAAGGGAGACATAGCTGTGTGAGATTCCTATGGATTTGACCCCAAGTCTCATCCCTTATATAGAGGGGGTCAAAGAAGCCCTAGGATGGTTTTCCTTAAAGAAACGAAGTCCCTCTTTTAATGGGAATCGTTTTCCTTCAAAGAGAAGCAATGCTTCTCTCTTTCTTTTTCTCTCTTTCTTAGATATTTCATATTATTAGGAAAATCGAAATTCCTCTCCTTCAATCTCTTTATTTTCCTTTTACTCTATTGGCCACGAAATTTCTATTTCCTTTAATAGAAATTACTTTGTTCTTAATAATACCTCATAATTCCTTAATAATGCATTATATTATCCTCTTATTTTGCCTTTTTAGTATTTTCTCTTTATTTTCCTTATTGATATTCCTTTTATCATTAGGAATCTTTAGAATATGAAATTCTACCAAGAAAACTCAATTATACCTCTTTTCACTTATTTTCCACATTTTCTCATTGTTTACAATTTCTTTCTTAATAAAGAAATACATAATTAATCTTTTCTTTTCCTATTGCTTTCTTTTTGCACCCTTGGACTCCTTGGTACCCAAGGAACCCAAGAGGCACGAAATCCTCTTTGGATTTGCCTTCTAGAGGTCTCCACACATTTCTTTTCTTAAAATTCAATTATCCATTTACTTATTGAATTTCCTTTGTTATTTTCCTTTTTATTGGGCCCAATAGCCAATAAAGCCCACAAATCAAACAACAAGGCTATTTTAAACGAAATCCATGTATTCAAAACAAATTATACCATTCTTTGTTCAATTATCCTTAATATGAGAAATTAGATTTCTCACCACTTGAACCCAAAAATTGAGGTTATAACATCAACTATTATACATGTTCTTGATATTCCTTCTAGAAATTTTAATTGTCTTACTACTTAGTAGTAACTGCCTAGTTTGTTTCATCTTTATTATTAGTTTAATACATATCATTTCACTGAATATGCTCTACCTGATAAGTATCTTATCTATCTGCTTGAGTTACTTGTGCTTATAATAAATCTTGGCTGAGAGTTATATCTCTCACTTGGACGTTTTGTCTCTTCCTACAGGTTTCCACATCTTTTAGGTGTTCCTACATGATGAGGTAGAGATCGTTCAGCTGAGGCTGAGTAGTAAGAGGAGCAGTAGCTATTAAAAGGTTGGATATGTTGCTAGTGTTTTGTAGTAGAGTCTTATGTGTCGTCCATATACTCTCAGGTCCTTGCGGGTGTTTTGTAGATGTTGTATATCGAGATGATATTTTTCGCTTTATGCTTCTTTTGTACAAATATGCCATGTATCTGTGATAGGTTACCTCTTGTAATAGGTTGCGGTCAATGAACAACATCTTGCAATAATCCATTGGCATGTGATATATATATATATATATATATATATATATATATGATATATATATGTGATATATATGTTAATATATATATATGATATATATGTGATATATATGTTAATATATATATATATATATATATATATATATATATATATAGAGAGAGAGAGAGAGAGAGAGAGAGAGAGAGTCAGGCTAGTGTACACTCGACTGTACCGGAGGCACTGTACACCTCAGTCATTTTTGAAGATGAAATAAGTTTTTGAAAAATATAAACTATTGATATTGTTAGTTATCATAAGAACATACTATATAATAAATTTTAGCTCATTTGGACACTTATAGGTCGTGCATCTAAAGGAGGCAAAAATCATGTATTTCAAATTAGTTTTGTGCGTTGATTTTGTTGTCCTTGTATGAGTGACTTACAGTCATCCAAATGAGTTCAAATTTTGTATGTGACCTATTATTATTGTAACTATGAAGATCAATGGATTAGATATTGGAAAAACATGGTCTAGATAGGCAAACACCATCAGGGTGTACGGCGTGATCTGTACACTCGAGTGTATTCTAGCCTGACTCTCTCTCTCTCTCTCTATATATATATATATATAAATATATATAGATATATATAGGTGGCTTTTGTGGACTCAGCTATAATGTTCTTCCACTTGAAGTGGATATGTGATATTGTCTTTAGTTTCATGTATTATTTAGTAACCTGGATGATTAGTATTAGTTCCATATTTTGTTTTGAATAATCTCTCTTTGTGTGGCGCGAGGTGTCACATCATATATGAAGTTTATAAGAAATCCGTACTTGAACTGATGTCATTTATAAGGGGTGGAAGTGACAACCTGGGATGGCTCTCAAAGTCACTCTACAACCGGGGTTGAAACCCAATACAATAAAAGACAAGTTTGTGGGTTCAAAGAGTCATTGCATCATATCATGTGAATGATTTTCTTTTCCCATCTGGTCACTCACTTTTCATTATCCTATTAGCAGAAATGGATTCATTCGTGGATTAATTAATGAATTTGTGAAATTCATTAGAAGAGGTATGTAAGATTACTAGCATGAAAGAATTCAAGCAAGATACCTTATCCCTACACGAACCCCATATCCCTTTCTTCGTCACTTTTGTCCCAGCAATCAAACGAACCCAAGCGATTAAATGAGTAATAAAGGGAAACTGTAAAGAGAAAAATCCCCTAAATTACCCAGAATATGACCAGTAGCAATGCTTACTGATGAACTATGGTCTGAGGTTAGATGGCTTATATGTCACCAAAGAGTATAAAGATGATACTTCAACAAAAAAAGATGAGTTGTGGGGATGGTCTCAGTGGGTTATCTAGTAAGCACCAAGTACTACAAATGAAGGAAGTGCACAGGATCAGGGTTTGGTTTCTTTCTACCATTTCTACTTGCACACTGCATTAGCTCTGGTGAAAATGAGGTCGAATTTACCAAAGAAGAAGAGACATGACAGGTGCTTGTGGCCCTCCTCTACAACAAGTGCTTATTGGACCCCAACCCCTATTTCCTGAGAGGTGACTGAGTTGTGTTTATGTGTGTCAACTAGGCTAGGTCCTCATTCCCAACCATGATTGTTTTGATCTCATTGTGGACATGTAGAGAGACAACATCCTTATCTAAAATATTCAAAAATGCCTAGGCAAATATCCAATGTCTTGTCTAATGAAGCCAATGACTAGTTCACATAATTTCTAAGGATTAGAATCAAACTTTATTAACCACAATCGAGAAAGTCAGAATAGCCCAACCGATGCCTTCACTCGACTGGCACCCACAATATCCCCTTTCTCTTGATTGACATAAGCTCTGTTATGGTTCTTTATATATCCCTGACCTTATTCTCAAGGCTTTCCTCTGTTTTTCTAATTCACTCTTTTCCCAACCTTAGTAATGTTTGACTACATTGTTATAGTTATATAAGTAGAATTTGGAAATATCATAAATAGGGGATGGGATTGATAGGACCACATCAAACAAAATAGGAAATAATGTGAAGCATTAATTAAAAGGAGGAAATCACTATACAAAAAAAGGAGAGGGATATGGAACATATGAAATAATCAAAGAGGAAGTCATTTCTAGTAGGGAAGACTTGTCACAATCCATTGGTTAATAACAAATCCATGTCCAAGGTCCGTCAATTTTGTTTGAATTAATCCATGAATATGATCTATATAAACACATTGATCCATGGATCCATACAAATTTATTGGAAAAGAATCAAAGACTTGAAATTAATTGAAATCTTTCTGAAAACAAAAAAAATGGAAAAAAAGAAGGCTATGTCATCCTAAGGTGCTGCTAAATGGAAAGATCTTATCAACATTCATGAATGAGAAATTATAGATCTAATTGCTGAATCAGAAAAATTGAATCATGGTATCAACTAAGTTCACAGGTTGGTTTGAGCAGCAAGCATCTTGTGAACTCCCTCCCATTGACCGTCAATGTGACCATCTTATTTGGAAATTTGTGAGGAACATGCACTTCTCAAGCAAATTAATATATCATCACATTGTACTGAAGTTGCATTTAGAGTATACAAAATTAGTATAGCTATCCTTCATTAGAGACAACAAAGTAGTTTGGATACGTATCAAACAAATTATTACATAATTCTTTTTTGTTGTTCCTTGTAAATGTATAAATATGTATATATTGTTAAATTATAAATTCTTAATATTTTTATAATTTGTTTGATACTCACTACTACATTTTTGGCCAGTAACGTCACTGCCCATAACGTAATTTTTATTAGAATAACCGACCTAATAGACTATTGCATCGATTTTATCATAAAAACTGACCTTATAGCTTTCCCACAAAAACTCACATAATTTTGGCTTCACACGTCAATCTATAGCGTCGGGTTTGCCAAATAACCGATGCTATAGCGTCAAACAAAAACGCGGGCACCTCTTTGGACCTCTAGCGTCGGTTTTTATAGATAACTGACCTTATAGACACTGACCTGTAGGGTCGGTTTTTTAAAATAACCGACCTTATAGATGGTTTACAAAAATTCGGGCACCACTTAGGCTGTAGTGACGGTTTTTTGGTTTAGCCGTCGCTATAGAGCACAGCTGTAGCGACGATTTTCTCAGTTAACCGACGCTACAGGTCTGGCTGCTAGAAAATACACCCACGACCTTGGACATATAGACTACTGTTTCATTTCATTTTGTTCGAAAGCACGGTGCTAGAGACCCCTCCTTCTGATGCTGGCGTCCATCTCCGTGTCCAAGGAGCTCATCTCCGCTTCTGACGCCTCCTCCCTGTCCAAAGAGTCCAGCCGTGTACCACCGTTATGCACTCGTCCACCGTCGTGCAGTAGTGTCGTGTGCCTCCGTCGTGCAAAGGCCGTGCACTCTCCGTCGTGCAAGGGTCGTGCACTCCTCCGTACAAGTCGATGAAGAACGAAGACTTAGGTGTTGCAAGGGTCGTGCACATCTCTCCGGTTCTTTTTCCGCACAAGATCCCTCACCGACCAGTTCATCTCAAGGTATTGTCTCTGCCGCCTCACTCCTCCGTTTCCTTCTTACATCGGGCCTGGGGTCGGCGGTGGGTAGCGATGGGTTCTGGTGGTAGTAGCATGATCGTGCCATAACCACGACCATTTTTTTCTTATTGTAATGCCGCGATTGAGGAAAGGTTTGGAGTGGATGTATTTGTTAGATAGCACGGCCGTGCTGGGTAGCACGATCGTGGTGGTTGTGGCAGAGTGTATTTTTTTGTTAGGTAGCACAACCGTGCTGGGTTGCACGGCCGTGTTGGTTGGTAGAACGGTCGTGTTGGGTAGCACAGCCGTAGTGGCTGTAGCACGGTCGTGTTGGTTGAGTTGCTGAAATGCATTTGTTAACATCTTTCTGTTCCTCTAATATTGATGTATATTGACCCTAATGCCCTACATTATAAGAGAATTGTGTAGTCTCAGATTGACACTTTAGGTTTTATATATGATATCATCGAATGCATGATGTTTAACTTAATATATAAATAAGACAATAATACATTTATGCATGTATCAACTTAGAAACCCGTTCAAAGTTTACTCATAGGAGTAAATATTGGATAGTCCCCGGTTTGGGACTATTTTTGGATATTTAATCTCACTTAGGATGTAATTGTATAATGTATGTTTAGTGTTGAAGAAAATTTTAGTAGTATTTCCTCATTTGTTCTCTGGGTACATATGTGAGTGGTTATTTACCATTTACATCGGGGCACTTGGAGAACTTAGGAGAAATGCTGCTGAAATTTTCTTCAAAACTAAACACACATTATACAGTTACTAATGAGATTAAATATTCAAAAATTGGATAGGTGGTACACTTTAGTATATAAGTAGTTAACTTCCTATCAATAAAAATTTACATCTTATAGTATCAATATTAAATGCTTAGTTTTAAAATTAATTTTTAATGTGATATAGAAAATGGATCGAAGTTGGATGTCTATCAAGAACCGTTGTAGTCCAGAGTTTGCCAAAGGTCTTGATGAATTTATCAGATTTGCTGAGGAACATAGGAAACTACCTACAGATAGGTTCTATTGTCCATGTAGAAATTGTGGTAACAATTTGAAAGTTGATACTGCTGAGGAAATTAAGGATCCTGTCATATGCAATGGGATCATACAAGGTTATAATGAATGGTATTGGCATGGAGAGAAAATTAATAATGGATCAGAAAATGTCGATACTGATAGTTGTGGCATAGAAGATATAGATAATGATGATAATTTCAATGATGAACCGATTTAGGATGACCTGATTCAGGATGATATGGTTGATGAGATGCTACGCAGTTGATGGAACAATGTCATTGATCCACCTTCTTTATTTGCAAACATAGTCCATGATGCTAAAAAACCTTTATATAAGGGTTGTACTAAGTTCATGAGGTTGAGTGTTGTTATGCGATTATATACTCTTAAGCCTCAAAACTGGTGGAGCGATAAGACTTTCACTTCACTGTTGTCTTTGTTATAGGAAATTCTTCCTGAAGGCAACGAGCTTCCAATTTCAATATATCAAGCAAAGAAAATAATGTGCCCAATGGGAATGGAGGCTAAGAAAATTCATGCATGTACAAATGATTGTGTGCTATTTCAGAAGGACTGTAGTAATTTAATAAATTGTCCAATATGTGGTGCGTCAAGGTATAAGACCACAAATTCAGCTAAGGCTAAAAATGGCTCTCCTGCCAAGGTGAAGTGGTATCTACCAATAATACAACAATTTCAACGCTTATTTGCTAATACAGAAGATGATCAAAATTTGTCTTGGATTGGGGAGTTAAATGCCAATGATGATGGCGTCCTACGACATGCATCTGATTCACCACAATGGAAGAAAATTGATTTATTATACCCTCAATTTGGTAAAGAATCAAGAAACTTAAGACTTGGACTCTGTACAGATGGAATGAATCCCTATGGTACATTAAGCAGCCAACATAGCACGTGGCCTGTTATGATTGTTATATACAATATTCCTCCTTGGTTGTGTATGAAAAATAAGTATGTCATGTTGTCAATATTGATATCAGGGCCCAAGCAACCTGGAAATGATATTGATGTTTACCTTCAACTTCTAATAGATGACCTAATGAAACTATTGGAAGAAGGTATTATGACATATGATGCTTCACGTAAAGAGACCTTCAATTTGCATGCTATGTTGTTTTGCACAATTAATGACTTTCCATCTTATGGAAATTTGTGTGGATATAGCATAAAAGGTTACAAAGCATGTCCTATTTGTGAGGAAAATACTAATTCAATTAGACTGAAACATGGTGGTAAAATTGTATATCTTGGTCATCAGAGATTTCTCCCACCAGTGCATCCTTATCGAAGGCCGCAAAACCTTAAATGGGTCAACGGAGGAACGAAGTGTTCCTAAACCTATAGAAGGAAATGTTGTATATGATAGGGTGAAACATATTGTTAATGAATTTGGAAAGAGTTCAAGTAGTCATACACTCGCATGTGACAAATCTCTATACAAGAAGAGGTCAATATTTTGGGATCTTCCTTATTGGAGATCTTTGGCAATTAGACACTGCATTGACGTCATGCATGTTGAAAAAAATATTTGTGATAGCATCATCGATACGCTATTAAACATACCACGAAAGACTAAAGATGGCATCAAATCTTGAAAAGATTTAGAATTAATGGGTATAAGAAAAGAATTATCAGTGGAGATCAGGGGTCGCCGCACATATTTCCCACCGGCTTGTTACACTTTGTCAAAGAAGGAGAAAAAGACTTTATGTGAGTGCTTGTATAATATTAAGGTTCCACAAGGATACTCTTCTAATATTCATAGATTGGTATCAATGAAGGATTTGAAACTGATAGGTCTCAAATCTCACGATTGTCACACCTTAATGCAACAAATTTTACCTGTGCTATTCGATCTATATTGCCAAAGCATGTAAGGTTTGCAATCACAAGACTCTGTTTCTTCTTCAACAAAATATGCAACAAAGTGATACATCCTGATACTCTCGATAAATTACAGAAAGATGTAATTGTTACCATGTGTCAGCTTGAAATGTACTTTCCTCCTTCATTTTTTGATATCATGGTTCATCTTGTAGTACATATTACAAGGGAGGTGAAGATGTTGGGTCCAATTTTCTTACACTGGATGTATCCATTTGAACACTACATGAGTGTTTTTAAAGGTGATGTTCGGAATCGTTATCATCCTAAAGGGAGTATTGTTGAGGGTTACGTGGCTAGGGAGGTGATGTACTTTTGTAATGATTTTTTGAATTGCAATGAAACTTGTAGCGATAAAAAAAGTTCCCATCACACTGGATCTTATTGTGGCAAAGGAACTCTGGGAGGACGAGTGAAAGTAATCAGTCGTGAGTTGTGGGAACAAGCGCATTTGTATATTTTACACAACATCGATGAAGTTAGTAGCTACATCACAGAACACAATGATCTTATCAAGAGAAATCATCCACGATCCAGTTCAATGTGGCTTACAAGAGAGCATAATTGAATATTTATTAGGTGGTTTGAAGAGAAAGTATTTAATCAACTATCTGAATCACCGAATAATGTTGTTGAGAGCATAAAATGGCTCACCTTTAAGCCAAAAATGGATGTCATGTCATATGAAGGTTATGACATAAACATATTTTCATACTACACAAAGTGTCAAGATGAAAGTAGTGTAGTTCAAAATAGTGGGGTTACTGTTAAAGCTTGTTCGTTGTATTTTGCTAGTGCCAAAGATAAAAGACCTGGCGAAGGTGATATGTCATATTACGGCGTCATTGAGGACATATGGGAAATGGACTATACAAATTTTCGAGTTCCTATTGTTATGTGTAATTGGGTTGACAACAACAAAAGGAGTCTTAGTGGAAGAGTTGGGTTTCATATTGGTGAATTTTGAAAAGATTGGTGAGAAAGATGAGCCATTCATCATGGAAGACCAAGCAAAACAAGTATTCTATATTGATGACCCGGCAAATAAAAATTGGTCTGTCGTTCTTCATGGAAATAGACCGTTTACTGTAGATCCTATAAATGAAGAAGAATACCACGAAAAGTATCATGATTCCAGCCCATTCTCAGTTGGTTTTCCAAGTGTAAATGTTGAAGATAACATCGATGAATATAATAAATGTAAAGACCATGCTGAAGGAATTTTCCTTGACTAACAACTCAACCAATACTAGAGGCATGTATTCCTTGAATTATTTATTTTATTATCATTCAAGCTAGTATACCTTATCACTTGTGCTTTTATTATCATGTATACTTGCAGGTTCTAAAATGGCGAGTGAAGATGAACATTCTAAGCATGAGCATGAGCACCATGAAGATGGTAGTGGTGATGCTAAGAAAAGTAAAGGTCCCACACTAATGCGTATGCTGCAGGAGCTCAGGGCTAAAGGGGAGAAATTGCCACTTCGGTTTAATATCAAAGGAGCACATGTTGGGGAACATGCTAGTGCTTTCAATCATTACGTAGGGGCGAGCGCGCGCAGTAAGGTGCCAATAGATATAGAAAATTGGCATGATGTTCCTAATGCCAAAAAAGACCTCATATGGAAAGATATATCTGTGAGTGGAAGTGATATTATTTTAATATTTTTTTTATCTATTGATTCTAATTTAGTTTGCTTGGAATTAATTGCTTTTCAAAACAACATTATTAATTGCTTCTTTTGTATGTATAGGGTGTTTTTCATCTAAATGAAAAAGATCACAAGAAAAGAGTGCTACAATGTTGTGGTGTACGATGGAGGGGTTTTAAGACATATCTCGCAAGGGAATTTATAGATAATCCTAAACAAAAGAAGAAAGCAATAGATGTATATATTTTTATAGATCCTGAGGTGTGGGAAAGATTTGTTGCAGCTAGGAGATCGGAAGAGTTTCAGGTAATAAAGATTGTGATGTATTTTATGAATCTTTAATTTTATACAATTAAGGAGGTGAATCTTTTTATACATGTTTGCCAACTCTAAATTGCAATACTTCATTTTAAATGATCAGGATATCCACCATGCTCAAAGGAAAGACGAGCCAAAAATGTGCATGAACATTGCTTGGGGCCGGGTGGTTATGCCTTCCGCCGCCTACTACAAGAGAATCAATACTCTTTTAGAGAAGAATCTAGTACAACTCAAGTTGAGCGTCCACCCCGACACTTGACATGGATTGATGCTAGAAAGAATCGAGCAGGTGAATTTGTCAACCCTGCAACTAAGGAGGTGGCACAAAAGATGGTAGGTTTATCCCAACTAAGTAAAGAGTAACTCCCACAAACTTAGATTTATTTATATCTAATTGATATTGTGTTTTAATATTTTTATTAACTATGAATAGATTGATCTCCACGAGCAAAGGAAGGAAGGAAAGTTCATCCCAACTGGCCACATGGATGAATTATCAGTTGCGCTTGGTATGAATGAGCATCCTGGCCGTGTTAGGGGATTAGGAGCTAGCATAGGATTCAAGTCTTATTTTGTCCCTTCGCAATCTAAAAGAGGTCGTGCAAGAGGTCTTACACAAGAGGAGGTTGAAGTATTAGTAGCGCAGAAAGTAAAAGAAATAATGTCTTCATATCAGCCTACTCAACCTTCTCAACCTTATCATACTGTGCGTCTCTCAAGTGATGAGGTACAAGCCCATTCTCCAGTTGCAGAAAGTCATGGGAGCACTCTCGATGACCCACCACAACAATCTACAGTAAGTTTTTGTTCTATATGTTGTGTTTTTTGTATGATATATGATAATATTTATAGTTGTAACAGTAATCTGTTCTACTTCTTCTTATATAACCTATATTATTTAAATCTAGGTTGGTATGAACTGTAAACTTGTAGTGGAGGTTCCAGAATATAATGTTATGGCAGCAGGTAAGGTGTATAACTTTGGTGGAACATTGCATTGCCAATAAATTACCGATGACATTTGCCGTGTGTCCATCCATCTTGTGTATGACAGAATGGGGGACAAACCACTACCCATACCTAATTCTGAATATAGTACAGTTGAAGAAGCAGAGGGTGCTATGGTGGGTTGGCCTAGACACTTGGTTATCAATGACAAGGTATACTTGAATTATACCATGTTTTTCATATTTGACTGCATATATGAACTCGTCTACTAGAAGTATGTAATTTAATTAATAGATTTGCAAACCAAAAAGTAAAAAATCTACTAGTCGTCCTCCTATGCCCAAGCCATCTTTTATTCCAGAATCCACATTCGACTAGTTGGGAAGTAAATGTAAATGTTTGTGTCGATACTTAGCCAACCAATGCTCTGGACTACAAATGTTGATCAATTTAACAGAAGATGCAACTGGGAGGGACTTTGACAATTATATTTTTCTTGATGATATTATAGAGTTGTTCCATTATGATTGGTTGAATACTTCGATATTAGAAGTATGGATAAGGTAAGGATCTATCAATATAGAAAATTCCAATACACATTTTTAGCTTATTTCTACATTTGAAAATAATTACAAATGTTTAACAGCCATTTATATACCGAGACCACAAACTTTGATATAACGAATGTTGGATTCTTAGTTCCTTTGGTCACTAGTCAGGTGGAGACACATTGACGAAGTGAGTGATTACTTCTCTGATGCATTCAAATATTTTTCTACTGTGAGAAAGGAAATTATCCTAATTCCTTGTAACGTCGAGTAAGTATTATTATTCAATATAATTTTAATAATGAATAAATGTATTTTATTTTAATGTTTTTTTTATTCTTACTCAGATCTAGACATTGGGAATTAGTGGTGATTGTCCCAAAATTGATGACTATTTATTATCTTGACCCAATGGAAAAAACAACAAGGGGTCACAAACTGAAATTTCCAGCTATGGCGTAAGCATAAATATAGTCAATGCTTCAACATGATATTTCTGTTTAGAATTTCTATTTTACCAACTACCGTTTCATTTGATAGGGGTATAAAAGATTTTCCTGAAAGCGGAGGACAAATACCCACAAAATTAAAGACATTGACTTTGAAAAATGTCAAGGTAGGTACTTTGAAAACTGCTTAGTCTTATATTTATTAATTTTCAACTCTTATATGTCAACTCTTATAGTCTTCTGTTTATAGTAGTTACTAACATTAAGTATAATTCGTTATTTGTAGTGTCCTATACAAAATAATGACTGGGCTTGTGGTTACTATGTAATGAAATATATGCAATCTATTATCAAACAAGCATCAAATGACATTCAGACTATAGACCAGGTAATAAAGAATAATATCATAAATTTACAAATGAGTTGTAGTCATTTTATAAAATATTAGCATGTGCATTTTCTGTTTACAGATCTTTACAACTCAGCCTTACACACGTGAGGACTTAAATGAATTCTGAGAAGAGTGGTCAGATGCTTTTCTAAATGAAGTCAATATAGCATTGGAATAAACATGTCAGTTACATTCCATTTATGTATGTGGTTTCAGTACTCTTTCATATTACTTTTGTATCTAACATTTTTAATATATATCATCTCATACTTGCAATCTATCATTTTGTAAATTATGATGTGACTATGTATACTCAACTCAATATATATGAATCATTTTTGTTATGAATGTGTGGTTTGGAATGGTGATAGTTGAGCATCAATGCTCCCCTCTCCCATATCTTATATATTCTTATTCTTCTATTTTGTTATGTTCAGTTTCTGCAGAAATAAAAAAAAATCCGACCCTATAGCGTCGATTTTCTTAAAAAACTGACGCTATAGGTGTTTTGGCCGTTCAGCGTAGAACGGTTGTGCTTTATAAAACGTCCGTGTTGGGAGTAGGTAGAACAGCCGTGCTAGTGTGCACGGCCGTTCTACCTCTTACCAACATGACTGTTTTATGCAGCACAGCCGTTCTACGCTGAACGACCAAAACACCTATAGTGTCGGTTTTTTAAGTAAACCGGCGCTATAGGTCCTTTGTAAAGTCAATTATTTATTAAAAAACTGACGTTATAGGGTTCATGTACAGTTTCATTTCTCATTTGAGTTTAGTTTTTGAGAGCCTATAGGGTCGGTTATTTACTATACAATGTCAGTTTCTTGGGGTTAAAAAAACTGACGCTACAGAGCAATTACTGTAGCGACGACCACTTAGGCGTCGGCTGAAAAGTGATGTTATAGGCTTAAAAGAACTGACGCAATAGACCATTTTTGTACTAGTGACTGTCTCCTTTCTTCAACTAACTAGGGACCAATTTCCTAAAAAGTGTGAAATAAGAGTAAGTAGGAATCGTTAGAAACCAAGTGCCAGTTCATGAATGAAGGTAAACGGCTATGGGATGCGGTTCCATCATTGGCGGTTCTAATCGAATCTGATATTGGAGATGGAAATGTTCCTTCTATTCATCTCTTAGTGTGGGACATCCTTCGGAAGCCTATCAGAAACCCTCTGTCATTTGAATTTCTTGCTCAGATAATTTTTAGGAGATTTCTATTTGGGACAGAACTGCTTGTCAGTGGCGTAAAAGGCATAGCTTTGAAGTGATATAACATTTAGCCTTTTTCTCTTCTAATTGTTGGAATCTGGCTAGTCTTACTTTATGCAGCTTCGGCCAAGCTATAATGGATGGGCACAACATCACAGGGCCTACGAGGATGGGGGTCAATCTAGATCTTCATATAGGGTTCATGAGTGGTGTAAATGTCCATGTTTTGGTCCAGATAATGAAATCATGATGCATGATCTAAAAAAATTTCATATTAGCAATGTTCTATGGAAACGACTAATAGCCTTCCATGCCACATTTTTATTTGATGACATGTTACCCTCCCAGTGGTTGTTATATGCCTTCAAGTTTTTAAAGGACATTCCTAACTGGACCACACTTTTCTACAAGGCTTGTTGGTTACAATATAATAAAAAAACAATATAGTATTCAAAAATACCCAAAAATTGTAAATCAAATACTCATTGTTTTTCTACTGGAAGTTGCATCTATAATATCAACATTGAAGCACATTGTAAGACCCCTGACCTAGATTTGTTCTTAATTGTAATTTATTTGTGTATTAAGATTCTTA
Organism: Alisma plantago-aquatica; assembly: GCA_963693085.1. Lineage (NCBI taxonomy): Eukaryota > Viridiplantae > Streptophyta > Magnoliopsida > Alismatales > Alismataceae > Alisma > Alisma plantago-aquatica. The sequence continues at coordinate 505,694,661 of OY856412.1, forward strand.
AACCTTAATGTAATATTTTGAGATGTTTTAATATCATGGACATGCTTATATTTTCAACTGGGTCCAATTTGAATATTGTTTGAGCTTTCTTTGTCATATTGTAGATGTTTTAGAACATCTTGCAATTTACTCAAGGGAGGGTAACTTTGCATTTTTCACAATTAGAGAGTGTTTCTTGTTTTTTAACATCATGAGAGAGAAGATAGTGATATGGGGTGCCTTGAATGAATCATAGTTGAATATGTGATATCATCAAGTGATATCAGGGTTTCTAGGGTTACTTGGTTAAAATGGTGACTAAATTAGGGTTAAGGGTTGTGACCATTACACCACTTGTGGTGAGGGTCATGACTGAGACACATGCTTGGATGCATGGTCACAACCAAGACACCCTAGAGATAGGATGGTCATGACAGTTGTCTTTTAGTGTACGCGTCTTGACCATGAGAGTGTATCAATCGTGACAAGGGGGCTAAACGACCCTAGAGGTCATGAAACACCTGCTGGATAAACATGGAAATTTATATTTTTTCATGCAAGAGGAAATAGGGATCTTTTCTTGAAGGACATATGTTCCTTGATGATATACTGTGGTGACACCTCAAAGATCTCTACTTCCCTCATTCTTTGGATATATAATCCCTTCCTTTCCTTTCAAGCTAATATTTTTGGCTCTATACATCTTTGTCTACCCTCAGACTATTCTTGGAGCTTTAGGAGCAAGGTGGATTACAACTTGGTCCTTAGGTGGTCAATCCTCAGTACTTGTTGAAGATATGGTGCTATAATTAATCTCTGGTGATGATTATTGGAGAATCGTGTCTTAGTATGTAATATTCTCCTTTAGATCACATTTTTGTTTCTAAAACATCCACCTTCTCCTTCCTTCTTGGTCGTCGATCATCCATGGTGGTTCTTCTTGAAGATCTCCTCTTCAAAAAAGGTCTTAGACTATATTTTGACATGGTGTAATCTAGTGAGAGGATGATATCTTTCCTTTTTGGTTCGGCCTAGGATCTACTTTCTCTTTTCCTAAACTTCATTATGATCATTAACTTCTTCTTCTTGGAGGTGAAACTTTGGCCTACGTTTTGAAGATTGGGAGATTGTTTTTCATCAATATCAGGCGGGTTTTGTAACTCTTATCTTCACTTATTATATGCATCCTAAACCTGATCATATACTATTGTTCTAGATCTCAAATACATGTTCTATATGGTGGAAGAGATGATTATGATTAACATTTGAAGTGTGTATTATCCCAAGAAGGAATACTCTTACTTTGACCCTAAAAATCATTATACTTGTTCTCATATATATAACTATTCTATTTAGATTGTGATCCTCCCATCTTGAACAAGATAAAGTTATGGTTCTGTTTTCATGTATGAGAAACCTAGAATCTATCTCCTTAATTATGATCCTTTAAATGACCTTCTACATTACATGTTTGAGAGTTTAAAGAACACCGTGCTAGGGGTGGTTTCAACTGCAACACATGCCTAACCCTAAGAGACGGTGATTATGCCTTATTGGCAGACACAACCTTGCTTCTCGAAGTGCTATTCTATAGTGTTTTTCAGTTGTGACACTCCTTGGAGTTGCACGATCATGACACCATGTCAAGGTAAGTGACGCATATGAGTGAACAAGGTGAGTGTCGCAGGCGAGTGAACAAGGTAAGCATCGTAGGCATGACATGTGTTGCGTGCATCGCGGGAAATCAATGTGTTACACATGTCATGAGTTAGTAAATATGTGTCGAGGCTACTTGAATGTATTGTGGAAAAAATACACACTGTACGCGTAATGGGTTGCAATGCAGACTCGATGCTAATTGTATGTGTTGTGCAAAAAATACACAATGTATGAGTCATGGGTTGCGATGCAGACCCAATAGCTGTTGTAGGTAGTTCCACCTACTACACGTGTTGCAGATCATTACACTATGTTGTGTGAGTGAGAAAGGATGATACGTATAATTGTATACAAGAGTAATACTATGATGACCCCGAATTTAGGATTTTGGTATCCAATATAGTACTTTAAGACCATGGATCTGTCATATGGTTGAACCAAAATTGAGGATTTGGTTATTTGATTTATTAATAATTTCACCAATAAAGTATGATTAGAGGTACAATTAAGGATGATGACAACTAATTAAGTTCAAATATGATAAATATGTTTTATTTGTTGCACTGGGTACTTACAAGGCCACGACATGATGATTTATTTACTAACATTTGAGATTTATACAATTATTTATGAGGTTGTTTGAGGAATTAAGTTATATAACCACATGTTGGAATTTTTAATACAATCTTGGTAATATGAGGCTTTGTGTGAAGAGTAAACCATGATTCAAATTTCATCCAAATCAGAGGATTATACTAGCAGATATAAAAGTTTGAGTTATCGATATTTTGATTAGATGAGGTATCATGAGACTATGGTCATATTTCACTGGAGAAAAGTTTGTTGTTGCAGGCGTCACAGTACCCATAAAGATACTGGGGCACTGGTTTTAGGGTGACATATCTCGATCCAAGTGTCTACCAATTCAACCTTGCGATGTGACTCTCGTCTTCCACCTCCTATTCTCATAGAAATCCCACTAGCTCAGGTTGTGATCTACCAACTTGACCACTAAGCCCTCAAGTTGTGGATCTCACAGCTTCCCACTCAAGGAAACACAATAAGGGAACCCTCATACTTGATGTGAGGTATTTATAGGAAGATACTAAAGCCTTGAATGACCATGATAGGAGTTGGAGTTTCTTCACCGCCTACTCAATCTTACAAACCATGAAAGCTACATGTTGAGTAGCTCAAGGTTGGATGAGGGCATGCCTCGACTAGGCGGTATTCAAGTGAGCCCTACCAGATTGTTTTGAAGGTGCAGTTGATTTTGTAGGCTGTTTGAGGAGCTTTCCCACCATCAAGTAGGCACGGGGTAGTAGATCCCTATTCTTCACGGGCCTCCTCTACTGTGGCTTTGAGAAGGAACCATCATCAGGCCATGGACCAATCTCCAGACACTGAGGACAACTATCGAGGTGTGACCAGACATCTGGGGCACCTCGACGTCATGATGCAAGAGAAATGATGCTGGGATGGGAAGAAATTTCTTGCTGATGGACTGCCTCCAGATTAAAAATTGAGTCAGCGAGCTCTTTGCTTTCTTTGGCTTCATGTTGTTTGCTAGCAGTCAGGCACGTCGGAGTTGATCATGGCAGGAGGCCTCTTTAATCGCGGCAAATCAGTAGTGTGATGAGACCCAACTAGAAGGCTCCCTCTAACCTATATGGAGTAGGCAGAGGTGTGCATAGTGAGTTGAGGTTGCAGATGCCCCATATCCTATGATGAGGAGGCCATGAGGTCATAGGACTCCTTGCTGCATCAATAGAAGATCACGAGATTCACCATCTTCACAGTGGTTCCCAGAGAAGTCTATACTATGGCGGTGCTCATGCAAAACAAAGAGGAGAATATCACATAGAGCATACATAGATGGACCATACTTGGAGCCTCTCCAGAGATTCAACCATTGTAGCAGCGGTAGTGAGAACCTGGAGGCAAGCAGGCACAGCTCTGCCGTTGCAGGAGTCACATTGAATCACGATGGAAGAGAAGAGAAAGGGAATGGATCGAGTCAAGTTCCCAGATAGGACGGATCGGGAGTGAGCTTAGGATCTCAAAGTCACTTTACAAGTTGGACATGTGGAGGTGTTTGATTCATTGAAAAGGAAAATCGCGTATCAAATATCAAAAATTTCTATGACCTTTTCTTAGATAATGCCTTATAAATAGCTCCCTTGACCCATAAATTCCCCAAAAATACCTCCAGACTATACAAAACGTCCACTTTAATACTAGACCCCTATATTAGACCCTTGAACCACTTTAGATGATGATATCTAATTTAGAGTATAATGCTCCTTTATATGGTTCATCAAATGAAATCAATAATATCCAGTTGATATTAATTCTCATAAAATTCTCCTAGAATCCTAAGGATGATTTAAGTCCAACTTCGAACTCTGATCGAGTAATATACCTAAATAATATGTCATTTTCTATTAATGAATAATTGGATTCTTTTAGACCCATATTAATCATAGGAAATAGACCAATCATAAAAAAATATGAACCTCGGATCAGACCCTTAAAATGACATCTTGATTAGTATAAAACTGCTAGAGACATATTTCATTTCAGTAACACCTAGATTTGACTGAAACCCTAAACTGGAGCTAAATACTATTAATAATGGTGAATCTTGTATTAATAATGAATATTTGTTATTAATTAGGTGATGACCAGATTATCTAGATGACCATGGATGTATAAAGAATCTCTAAACTCATGTATGTAGATATAATTATATGACTAGTTTTGTTGGATGATATAAGTATGTGTACTTTCACAGATTTATTTGCATAAACTTGCTTGGATGTATGTATATTATGGTGCTCCTCCGTCTTAAACATTAGAACATTAAAGAAAGAAAATGAAATGTAGTTACTAATGATGTTCATTAATCTCAGCATTAGTGAGGGAAAGTATTAATGCTGACTAGAACCTCTGTAATGTTACATGTACGTGGGGAGATACCTAATGGTACAAGGTACACAGGGAATGGGCCCAATAACATATGTAATATTGGGCTAAGTCCACCATAGTAATGCATGTTCATTAAAATATGGCTAATAAGTTGGTTTTACCTGATTCTTTATCTTAAATAATGTTTTCCTTTTTATTTTCTTCATTCTTCAATTATTTTAACTATGCCAACATAGTATCTATATCTTTTCAACCATGTACCAACTTTATGTTGATTCATCTGTTTCACGTATTCTCTAGGTTCAGAGCTAGCACGGGATAAAACAAATGAAGTGAGTTGTTTTACAGGTTGTACCTATTCTATTTAGATCATGTTAGCCTACATGTTCATAGACTTATAAAACTTTCTTTCAAATTATGTAATGCAAGTTGTAAAAAGTCATGTTGTAAATATACATGTTGAATTCTGAGAACTTTTATAGTGTATTTTATGGGTATTTGTTCATGTATATGTATGTTGCTTCCGCATCGCACTCTGAAACATTCAACTAACATTTTCGAATTTGTCCTCTCGGGCCTTTTAAGTCTCGTGATGACAGAATCTGGGGACATTACAGTTGGCATCATAGCATGAAAAATTGCTATACCTAACCATTGCTCGCCATGAAACATAACAGTTAAATTTCACCTTTCACTTTAAACCCTAAAAACTTAGTAAGTTGTTCTATAGGAACCAGGTTTGACTTAGCCTCTAGGCTAGAACCTAGATGTTTAAGAACTAGTCTTAGACAAGAGTGTGAAACCCTTTCCATATAGAGTTCATATGTATTGGGTAGATACACTAGTCTACACTATGTTCTCACCATTTCACTAGGTGACATGACACTAGACTATCTATTGTGTGTGGGACACTCATTTTGTTGATTTGGTTTTGCTTTCAAATCAGCTCGAGCCTCGACAATTTTATCTGACGTCTGCCTTCTCAAAGGAAAACTATATCATATTTTATTTTATATGTAAATATGAAAACGTGTCCCTCGCACAAGAGAGTAGTAGATGTTCATACAACCTAAGTGAAAGGGAGTGACTGTAAGGACCCTGACCTCCGTTTAGGGCTTATCCTGTTTTCTCTGCTTAACCCTGATGCTTAGATGCTTGCTAATCGCCTTTGGTGGTGATTAAGGGTTTGTTGTGGCTTTGTTGAGAGATGGAGGTGCTACTTGCAATTAACCCAAGTTTAGGGTTTGTGGGCAAGTTTGTCAGCTTGTGAGGTGTTCCTCCCTCTCCTTGCTTCCTTTAGTGTTGAGAGGAAGGTTTGGGCTCGTTGCTTGAGTTCCTTTGGGCTTGGTTGAGATTGTTGGGATTTGTGGTGCCTTGTCTTTGCTTCTTTGGACCTTGTTTCAGGCAAGAGTGCCATGTGTCGGCCTAGGTGTGTCGACATGTGCTTGTGTCAGCCTGTGGTGTGTCGCCTAGGGTGTGTGTCGGCCATGGTGTGGGTGTGTCGTCCATGGTGTGGATGTGTGTCTCCCATGGACCCCTTTGACCTTCTGTGACCTCGTTTGTGTCACCACTAGTGGATACTTGGTTCTTGATGCTTGCATGTGGCAATGGCCTTGGACATGTGTTTAGGGCATGTTAGAGTGGTGGCATTGCCCATGGACAAGTGTCCCTAGGTGGGTGACACCTTGCTTTGTTATACCTTAGTTTCTCCTCCATCCCCTTCTATATATGTGTTTCCTTTCCCTGGCTAAGGATCCCTTTAGTTCCTTAGTCTCCCTCTCCCTTGGTGCAAGACATCACCCCTCTTCTTTTGCAAGCTTGGTGTCCGATCCTTGCCTTGGAGTCTCCTTCTTCCTCTATTGATGGTCGAACCCTAGAGTGCCTTTCTCTTCTTCCTTAGTGGTGCTTGGAGCTTGGAGCTAGGAGCTTGGAGCTTTCTTAAGGCGGGTTACATAATTCCTAACCCTAACTACACTACCTTCTTCTATGTTCTTATATGTTTCTTGTGATCATATCGGCTATGTATGTTGTTAGTTGAGTTTCTTGCTTAAGTTGTACCTTGTTGGCCGAACCTATGTTCTAGGGTTTCTTGGTGAGCAACACCCCTCTCCCTCCTTTGGTCTTAAGAAGTGAGCTTGAACTCTAGTGATATAAGAAATACTCCTCTCTTATTTGAGTTGAGAGGTGAGCTTTTGTTCTAGTTGCTTAAGCAACACCCTTCTCTCACCATGGATTCGATAGGTGTGCTTTTTGGTAGATGTGGACTTTGGTTGTGGTTGTTCCTTGTGTTGCCCGATTGGTGTTAAGAAGCTTGGCAAGACCCCTCTCTCTTGATAGTTGAGAGGTGATTCATCTTCTTGATCGATTAGGGTGTTGGTGCCCTTGTGCTGGAGGTTGGTGGTGATCCTCTCGGGTTGCATCTTGGCCGATATGGCCATGGGGTTGGTGTTGCCCGATGCCTCTCTTGACCTAGAGCCTTGGATGTTATGTTGTTGTGGCTGTGTCAGGCGTTGCACCTGGTTCCTGCCTTGTGTGTGTCGGGCATCACACCTTGATGAGTACCCTGCCTGATACACTTAACCTATGAGATGGCTTGGTGTCGTTGTGCTTTGAGGTGTGGAGTCTGTTAGTTAGTTCTGTGATGTTGTGATGGGCGTCACATTAGTCTTTTCCATGTGTGTCGGCCGATAGGTCCAGGACAGGCTAGCTGAGCGACATACTCCTTGTTCCCGGTTGAGTTGCAACCTTTGAGGCCGTTTTACCCTATGTTGCTGACGCTGCGTTGCCCGACACCGAGGTGCACGACGCACCGTTGCATGATATGTCTCCTGGGTCGAGTTGCACGTTACACATGTTTTGCGACGGAGCGTTGCACGACACTGAAGTGCACGATACATGTGGTTGCACAATACATGATGGATGTTGCACGATACCCTATTGCCCGTTACACCTTGCACGACACGCCCCTTGGGCTTGGTTGCCCGATAGACCTTGTTGCACGTTACACTTGGAGGTGCACGACACAACGTTGCCCGATACACCCTGAGGTGGTGGTCGTTATCTTGGCTGGTTTGCTTGGACGATATGTAGCTGGTTGCTTGACCGTTATGTGGTTGGAGTGTTGGGCGATATGGGAGAGTACCCTACCCAATACAACCTTTAGTGAGGGTGCCCTGCCCGATACCACTTCTGGTGAGGGTAGTGGGTACTTTTAGTGAGGGTCTTGTTCCTTATGGAAAACTGATATGTTAGATGTTGTTCTTGCTATCACGTTTGGTTTATGTTGGTGACCCTTGATATTCTTGATGGTAATTGTTGTAGTAAGTGCATATCTATGTAACTTGACATGACATCTTATGTATTTGTGAGCATCTGGAGTTATCTATTTAATGTTGAGGAATGGTAAGTATATAAGATGCCTTACATGATGTTATGATCACAGGTTGAGAAATGTATGATAAAGCATATAATCATCAATATGCCCTATGTTGGATAATAAGCTCTTTCTGTTAATCCATGATGATTGTGTATACTAACCATGCAGGTGTTTCATACATATGCATAGCCAAGTAAAGGGCTATAAGGTAAATATATGTTTGAGTAACACTACTCTGATGGTTACTCTTGATGATGAGGTAACATGCATAATGTGTTATGGTCTGAGGACCTGAGATGGCTGAAGTGCCCAGTTGAGGTGTTATCCTCTGATGATGATCAGGGATTGATATCCCAAGTGATGAGAATGCCTGTTGAGGCAGTGGTTTCTTGTGATGAGGGATTGAGATCCCGGAATAGCATGATGGTGGTAATAGTGATGTAACTTTATGTTTTGCATGTGTTACAACTGGGTTGCCTCAACAATCCACTTAAAATGTACTAACTAATTACATAGGAACATTTCATGTAGTTTGCCCTGGACATAGATCCATCATCGTCAGTAGCTGGTGGTGGTGAAATGGGTTCTCCTACGGGTTAACCCGGAGCACACAATGTTGAATATGTGAGGTTTCTCCTAGCCTAAAATAGAGAGGACGTGAGTGCAGCTGCGGTTGCAGACTTCGATATATGTATAGAGCATGGTGAACGTGCCCATGGCTCAGTGTGATATAGAGCATGAATCCATTCATGGCTCAGAGCACGGTGAACAGGCCCATGGCTCAGTATTACTAGCATCGAGACCTATACCGAGGCGGTCTAGAGAAGGGTAGCCTATGGAGCTGACCCTGTGGCTGAGGCCACCTAAGCATAAGACTGCGGTCCTACTTTGGTTCTCGTGCACTGACCATGAGGTGGGAGTTCGTGGAGTACGACTCTTCCATTGACTTTGTATGGCACCGACTTTGGGTTTCGCAACCGAAGGTTGGATTTGAGCAGTACGACTCACTTCCTTAGGGCATAATAATACGTAATCCAGCCGAATAGTAATTACTGCTTAAGGCAAAACACGAAACATTGGTTGAGGCCTTTCTTGTGTAGTTAATCTTGTTATACCTTGCAATTACTTATACGTTCCTCATGTTATGAGGTAAGACCTTATAAATCTTATCTTGTCAATCATGTTCCATAAAGAAATACTTGGATATATGCCTTCCGTACATCTTGGTAAGCTTGACGGTATGAATAGCATTACTTTATAAACTGCTCTTGTTATACCTCTTATCAGTTATCTGTTGTTGTTGTTTTATCTTTCTGAGGTTTTGTAGTTTCGGCGGGGAGTTATGTTTCTCAGTGGGACTGTGTGTCTCACCCCGCTGGTTTACACCCTTTTTAGGTGTTCGAGCTAGACGTCGTGGTGGTCGCGGAGTTGCGGCCGAGCAGCAAGACGAGCAGTAGAAGGCAAGAGATGGACATGCTGCTGTTTTGGTTGTTTTGTATTAGAGTCTTAGAGTCATCCCTATACTCTCAGGTCCTTGGGAATGTTTTGACGTTGTTTCGCGATGTATAGCTGTTGATCCTTTGTAAATCCTGCTGTTGGCCGGATGTGGGCCTTTATGTACATATAAATAGGTGATGAACTCATGTGATGACATGACAACTGATCTCCTAAGCTGTGGACACGTATCAAGGCTTGTAAATGTTTATATAACTTGTTTCCTTGCAGGATGAGGACCTAAATGTAATAGTTTCTCAGTATATCTTCTTTCTATAATCAGTTTTAATTAACCAGTTTTTTTGGTAATTAGTGGTTTATGGTGTTTTCCACACGTTTTCACGTAACACCTCGATGTCTGTGTGATAGTGGGATGTGTTGCCACAGTGACATTAGTCTAAAAGAGAGAGTAGATCTATATTAGATGTCTAGAGCCTTATTGGATATGCGACAGTCAGAGCAGATGATTGATTTATATACAAAATAAACATGTGTAGTCTTATCTAAGTTTGAACTATGATAGTATAAGTTTCCTTATAAATATTGAAGTTGTATATGAGTTGAATCCAATTTTGAAGATTCAAAGAGAAGCCTTGATGATGAAATTACATTCCCTTTTATTACTTAAGATGAGCTAAATTAAGATAAAGTTGAATATGCATGAGCCTTAAGAATCTTTTACAAAGGAGGACCTCCGGTGCTAGGACAAGATACATGGTGAACTCAGGAGAGAGTGAGACCCACAAGGAGAGGGTTATACGACCTACTCTATAATATGTGAAAATATGAGATATATGTGAAATGATGTGTTGTAAGTTGGGTTACTCCTGAGTAAATGAGTTGAGTTCTTTTGTAGGATTCAATCCTATATGTGAGAGCTAGGTAAAAAAATGATGGGTAGGTGACTGATGATGAGAAAGTAAATTCTTTGAATGAGTTAGGTCCTTTCTTGAGTGTCTTATGTTTGTGAATCTCATCATTAGTTGCAAGTGAGGTGATTTATGACACTCTTGTTCTGAGAGTAAAATGCCTTGTGCATAAGACACTCATAAATATTATTTCTTTCACTTCTCCATCTTAAGATGTGACATTGGAAACCTCACTTGAGCTATTAAGTTGATGTATGTATAAAGAGTCACTCAAAAAAGCTTGATCTAGTATATTATCCTTCCTTTTGAATCATACATGAAAGATACCAGTTTGAAATCATGATAAGCTTGACATAGTATATTCTGTCTCACTTCTTATCATACATGAAAGATGTAAAATGAAATTAGGAGTTTGAAATAAAGATACCTTTGAATCATAGATGACATGGTTACAAAATATAGTTCTCTTATTCTAAGCTTCTATTTTGACGAAAACTCTCACACAATAGGGTGATACCCTAATATTCACGCATGTTAAGTGAGCTCTTTTCAAGTAACAAAATCCTAATATAAAAAATGAAGGTAAATCCCCTCCAATGCTGAAATCCTTATAAGATGTTGATCATAAACCACATTAATGATGTTAAGTTTGATTCTATCAGTATATTATGGCATGTAAACTTCGCATCACCTTCTATGATTTAGTAGGGTGAAATATGAAACCTTGAGCAATACCTTCTTAAATTCAAATGTATAAATAAAATCCTTATCCTTAAGGGACTATGAGGATGTAAACCCTAAAGTATAAGAATGTCATGTGATGACTAAGACACTAAGTGATGCTACAATTCCAAATAAAAATGATGCTTCCACCTATATAAGCTTGGGTGGGTACACCCTAGATTCTCTAAATTCTAAGATACAACTTAGGGTATATCTAGAATTATGACTATCTTGGAATTTCTAAGTGGTGGCCAAAACGTAGTATTAAACCTTGGATATCCCCTTGAGATGAGATTTGTTGAATTTTTAGGACGAAATTCCTTACAAGGTGGGGTGAATGTGATTACCCCAAATTTCTAATTTTGATATCCAATATAGTTCTTTAAGACCATGGATGATTATATAAGGTTGAACCAAAATTGAGGATCTGGTTATTAAAATTATTAATAATTTCACCCAAAAGTATTATTAGAGTTGCAATTCAAGATGATGACAACTAATTAAGTTCAAATATGATGAATATGTTTTATTAGTTGATTTGGGTACTTACAAGGCCAAGACATGATGATTCACTAACTAGTATTTGAGGTTTATACATTTTTTTATGAGTTTGTTTGAGGAATTAAGTAATATGACCAAATGTTGGAAGTTTTTATACAAACTAGGTATTATGTGGCTTTGTGTGGTGAGAAACCTATTATTCAAATCATCTAAATCATAGATTTAAACTAGAATATATTAAAGTTTGAGTTATTGATTTTTTGATTAAATGAGGTATTTTGAGACTATTGCCATATATCACAAGAGCAAAGTCTTCTATTATAGGCTTCACAGTACCTGTAAAGAGATGGGGGCACTGATTTTAGGGTGGCATGGCTCGATCCAAGCATCTACCAATTTAATCCAACAGTGTGACTCCCGTCTTCCACCTCCTATTCTCATAGAACACCCACCAACTCAGGCCATGATCTACCAACTTAACCACTAAGCCCTAAAATCATGGATCTCACAACCTCCCACTCGAAGAAAGACAACCATGGGAAACCTCATACTTGGTGTGAGGTGTTTATAGGAAAAGTTTGAAGCCTCAAAAGACCACACTAGGAGTTGGAGTTTCTCCGTCGTCCACCCAATCTTACAGACCATGAATGCTACATGCTGAGTAGCTCAAGGTTGGGGGAGGCCCTGCCTTAGCTAGGAGGCATACAAGTGAGGCCTACTAGATTTGTTGAAGGTGTGGATAATTTTGTAGGATATCTTTCGAGCCTGGTCCACCCTCAAGTAGGCATAGGATAGTAGATCCCTATTCTACACTATCCTCCTCTGCCATGGCTCCAAGAAGGAGTCATTGTCAGGCCATTGGCCCATCTCCATACACTAAGGGAGAATGTCGAGGTGTTCCTAGATATAAAGTGTAGCTTGGCATCATTATGTAAGGGAAAAGATGTTGGGATGTGAATCTATTTCTTACTAATGGACTGGCTCAAAATTAAACACGGAGTTGGTGAGCTATCTACTTTCTTTGGCTTCATCCTGGCCGCGAGCAGTCAGGCACGTTAGAGTCGATCATGATAAGAGGCCTCTTCAATCGTGGCAAATTAGTAGTATGGCAAGACCCAACTAAAGGCTCCCTCTAACCTATATGGAGTAGGTGGAGGCGTGCATAGGGATTCAAGGTTGTAGATGCCCCATGTCCTGTGGTAAGGGGGCCATGAGGTCCTGCGATTCCTCACTTCATCAATAGAAGCTCACGAGACTCACCCTCTTCAATATGGCACATAGATAAGTCTTTACCATGACAACGCTCATGCAAGATAGAGAAGAAAATCTCACACATAGCATAGAAAGAAGGACCACGCTTGGAGCCTCCCCAGAGATTTAGCCACTTTACCGAAAATGGTGATAACCTGGAGGCAAGCAGACGCAACACTATCATTGCTGGAGTTGTGTTGAATTTCTATGGAAGAGAGGAGATTGGGAACATAACAAGTCAAGTTCCTAGATTAAATGGCTCAGGACTGATCTTAGGAGCTCAAATCCACTTCCCATGTTGGACATGTGGTGGTGTTTGATTTGCTGAAAAGGTAAATTTCCCATCAAGTATCAGAAATTTCTATGACCTTTTCTTAAAAAATGGCTTATAAATAGCTCCATTGGTCTATGAATTCCCCCAAAATACCCCTAGGCTCATAATAATGTCCTCTTTAATACTGAACCCCTAGATCAGACCTTTGAACCACTTTCAATTATGATATTTAACTTAGAGTATAATGTTCCTTTTGACGGTTCACTAAATGAAATCAATAATATCCAATTGATATTAATTCTCATAAAATTCTCCTAGAACCTTAAGGATGATTTACCTACAACTTTGAACTTTGATCCGATTACTATACCTAAATAATAGGTCATTTTCTAATGAAGAATAATTAGATGCTTTTAGCCCCATGTTAATCATTAAAAATTGACCAATCATTAGAAAATATGAAATTCAGACCCAACCCTAAAAATGACATCTTGACCAGTATAAAAAATGCTAGAGACATATTTCAGATCAGTAACACTTAGATTTGACCTAAACACTAAAGTGGACCTAAATACCATTAATAATGGTAAACCTTGTATTAATAATGAATATTTGTTATTAATCAGATGATGACCAGATTATCTAGATGACCATGGATGTATAAAGAATCTCTGAACTCAGGTAAGTGGATATAATTATATGACTAGTTTTGCTGGATGATATAAATTATGAGTTATTGTTTGCATATATTTTCTTAAACTTTCTTGGATGTATGTATATTATGGTACTCATCCACCTTAAACTTTAGAACATTAAAGAAAGAAAATGAAATGTAGTTAGTGATGGTCTTCATTAATTTCCCTATCAGAGAAGGGAAGTATTAATGTTGACTAGCACCACCCTAATGGTACATGGTACACGGGAAGATCCCTAATAGTACAAGGTACGGGGGAATGGGCCCAAGAATAAATGTGATATTGTGCTAAGTCCACCATAGTAATGCATTTTCACTAAAATAAGGTTAATATCTTGGGTTTACCTGATTCTCATCCGTGAATATTTTTTTCCTTTTTCTTTTCTTCATTCTTCATTTTTTTTATGTATGTCGGCATAGTATTTATATCTTTTCAACCACATACCAAATTTATGTTGATTCTTCAGTTTCATGTATTTTCTAGGTTCAGATTTAGCATGGGATAAAAGAAAGGAAGTGAGCAGTTCTACAAGTTGTACCTATTGTGTTTAGATCCTATTAGCCTACATGTTCATAGACTTATAAAACTTTCTTTCAAAATATGTAATGTAAGTTGTAAAAAGTCATGTTGTAAATGTAAATGTTGAATGCTGGGAAATTTTATGTTGTGTGTTATGGTTATTTGTTCATGTATGTGTATTCCACTTCCACATAATACTCTGAAATAATTAGCTAACATTTTTGGATTTATCCTCTCGAGCCTACTAAGTCTCGAGATGGTAGAATCTGGAGACGTTGGAAATACATAGTGTAATGGCTCACATAATGTGATGTAATTATAAATGACAACACATTAATGATGGTGTTATATTCTAGTACTCTCCAAATATGTGGTTAATGATGATAATAGGGTTTATAGGTTGAATGATATTATGTAATCCTTATTTTCTAAGTACGAACCCTAACCCTATGTGTTTGTGTGACTCATGTGCTCACTTTATGTGATGAATTGTATTTCATAAAAGTGTTTCTCTCTCATTATTATGTAAACCTAATCTTGTAGGTGAAATGGATGGCATGACTATGATATCTTTGTGGTGAACCTTGTATAACCCAGGGTGGTGATTATGAACATTGTTGAGATATAATATGTGATCAATTATGCATGATTATATGAATGGGTCTAATGACCCAACAGGTGCTTTAAGCACAGTTTGATGTGAAATCCTATAGTGATGTGGTATTATTGATGACATAAGAAAATGACAGTATTACAAGTGTCATATGATGATGAGACAAGTTCTCACTTAATACTTTTCATATCTTCTAAATTTGCATCTTACCTTAGTTTTGTAGAATATGTTTAGCTTTATACATTGGAACTTGATTGATGCATTAAAAGATACTATATTTGAATATATAATCAAGTGAAACCTTAATTATATAGTTACCATGTACCATAGATCCATCCTTAGCATCAGTATCTTATTGGATGGTGAAACGAGTAACTCCTACTGAAATTCAGAGCGCATATTATTGAATATGCATGGTGTAAGTGGAGACATCTCCTTGTATCTTTAAATTGATTTAAACAGTGGTATAATGTTAGTTATAGAACAACCATGTGCGAGGTTGTTCTCTAATGTCATTCCATGTACCAAGCCAGACTAATTTTTTTATAGGACCAAAGCTTGACTATGAGTTGTTGTCCCTGTAGGACAATAGATATGACTATAAGTTGTTGTTTAGTAGTTTGACTATTTTGTCACTGCATTGCAGACTCGAGTTGACCGAGTAGTGTTGGTGATGATCACATATTCTAACTTTTCCAATGTTCTTGTTTGGTATTGATTTCAACTTAGCAATTTTCAGTTGGATTTGAGTGGTACACCTCAAATTGTCAGGGCATTATTATAAAAGTGAAAATATAGATGTGTTGTATAATTACTTAGGGTCTAATATGAATCATGTTAGATGACCCCATTCCTTATTTATTCTACTTTTTAGTTTATAACAATCATAAGTGTTCTTCCTATTCCTTTTAATAGTATAAAATGTTCTATTGTTTAGTTGTCATTAATTAAACTATTCAAATAAAAATACATGCTTTATTAAAGATCTTTATAGTACTATGTCTATAATAGATTTTGGCAAAAAGTTATAACTCTCGCTGGGACGTTTGGTTTCACCCTTGGGTTCCACAACATTTTAGGTGGTAGAGGACGAGTAGGTCGAGGTCATCGAGCATGATTATAGAAACACAGAGAATAGTACTTTCTAGAGGTTAGATATGCTGCTAGACTACTATAATAGAGTCATGTCTACCGTTCTTGTACTCTTGGATCTTTGGTAGATATTTTGGGTTTTGTTTATCAACACGTAGATTTTGGTTTGTGCCATGAATGTATAGCAATGACTTGAATATATAAGAAGTTGTAATATGTATTAGTAGAGGCTTGTTAGCTTATAAAAATGAATGTAATATCCACTTTGATCATATATCAATATAAATGGTCTGTGTTGAAGGCTTGTTGTGATATTTTTTGTTTGAGATAGTAAATTACAAATGGTTCTAATTTACACTAT
Source organism: Alisma plantago-aquatica (assembly GCA_963693085.1). NCBI lineage: Eukaryota > Viridiplantae > Streptophyta > Magnoliopsida > Alismatales > Alismataceae > Alisma > Alisma plantago-aquatica. The sequence continues at coordinate 505,710,995 of OY856412.1, forward strand.
TTTATGGTAATATTGTTATTAGTGATAATTTCTCACTTTGTTTTGAGTAATCTCATTTAGAGTGGCAATGGTCATCACAATTTAGTGGTATCAAGCTTTAAGTTTACTGTGTCTCAATGGACATATGACTTGGGTTTGAGTTTGTTCTAATGTCCTCGAATATATCTTATAGTAGCTTCTGCTATTGCAAAAGTAGAAGAAGATAGAGAAGATGTCTGGAGAACATGATGAGCTTGTTGTAGAGAACAACATTTTTGTAGTAGGAGATGTTGTTAGGAGGCAAGAGAGGGAAAAATTTGTGCCCGCAACGCCTCAAATAGATCCAGCTAATGTAGCCCCTCTACTTTAGAGACTATGGTTGGACAGTTCAAGACTACAATGAACCGCATGATGGATAGGATGCATGCAGTTCAACCTAGGGCACCAATTCCTGATGCTGAAATTCGTGTGTCTAGAAATACTTTTGAGAGACTCCGACGTGTAGGAGCATTGGAATATGTAGGTAAATTTGATCCAACTGACTTAGATATGTGTTTGACTGAGCTACAACAGGCCTTTAAGATCCTCAAAATCCCTTAGGAGTATAACATGAAACATATTTTCTATCTTATGAAGGGGAGTGCTGGCCATTAGTGGGCCATTGAAGAGGAGAAAAGACTACGAGTTGTGATTACATGGGAGTAATTTAGATGGGAGTTTGTAAATCAGTACTTTCCTAAGACTTAGTTAGATGAGAATATTGTACAATTTGAAAAGATCCAATAATGATCTATGTCGATTAGTGTATATGAGGCTAAGTTTATGGAGCTTTTACAATTTTCTCCACATATGGCTACAATAGTCAAGGAGAGGATTCAACATTTTGAGAAAGGCTAGCGTACTGAGATGTCAACCCATATGTCATCTATAAATAAAGAGAGAGATTCTCCACCTTTGTGGATTTAATTCAAAGGGTAGAATGGTCAGTTATGGAAAAACTAGAGGCGAAGGCCAAGAAGAGGCTTGCACAATACCAAGGACATTCTTTTGAAAGTTTTAAGATGTCCATGTACTCTACACATAAGTCTCAACAAAGATCAATGACTTAGTCACAGTGGACACAGAGCAGAGGTAGAGGCCATAGTTTCCACCTACATGGGCTTACAGTGCAACATCTGTGTCTCTGATAGGGCCATCTAGGCCATGGTACGAGGGTAAAACATATTATTTTTAGAGTGGATAGGTGGGGCATACTAAGAGGTACTATCCTATGAGGGATGAAGAAGTAACTCAACAGTTAAGTTAGAGTCAGCAAAGTTCGCAGTAGTGACAACAACACATTGGAAGAGGACACAGACAAGCATCACAAGTCGGTTCATCAAGACATGCTAACAGAGGTAGAGGATGACAACAAGAGATGGCTCAATTATATGTGATGAGTTCGCTAGAGGGACTCGTCAACCCGTGGGTCGTGATAGGCCAAATGGAATTATATCATTCTGATTTGTCTTCTTCATGTTTTATATTTGTTTTTATTGACTCAGGTGCAACACATTCTTTCATCACTAGAGAAGTGATTGCCAAGTGTTTCTTATATGTTAGTTGTAGACAAGACAATCTTTATCTAGAAACTCCTTTAGTTGGTTCTACAGAGTTGTAAGAATTGTAGTTGTCCTGTGTTCTTTCCTTTTCAGGACATAGCTTTCAAGTAAATCTCCTACCACTTAAAATGCATGGGTCTGACGTAATCCTTAGGATGGTAAAAGTATTAGGTGATCTTGGGATATAGTGCCAAGATGGTAACATTTGTAGAAGGTGATGTTACGCAGGTTTTCCAACGTGATAGCAAAATCCTTCCCACATGTCTAGTCTCAGTTATGATGGTAATGGACGAGACAGGATTGTGATGCGTTCTTGGCACACGTGGTGGATACAAAGGCAAACGATCATAGTATTCAGCAAGTGCCAGTTGTACATGAGTTGAAGATGTATTTCCTGACAAGTCATTAGGTGTGCATCCACCTATAGAGATTGACTTTTAAATCAATCTAGTTCTAGTTATCTAACCTATAGCACAAACATCGTATAGAATGACACCAACAGAGACGCGATAACTGAAAAAGTAGTTGCAAGAAATACTTGAGAAAGGTTTAATCAGGATGAGAACATCACTTTGGGTGCTCCCGTTTTATTTGTTAAGAAAAAGGATGGATCAATGAGGTCATGTATTGATTATTTATAGTTGAATAAGATGACGATTAAGAACAGTTATCTGTTGCTACATATAGATGATTTGTTTGATCAATTATGAGGTTCCACCATATTTTCCATGATAGATTTGAGGTCATGTTATCATCAGTTACAGATTAAGGTAGATGACATACCCAAGTCAGCCTTCATGACAAGGTATGATCATTATGAGTTTGTGGTTATGTCGTGGGCTAACCAACTCACAAACAACGTTTATGGATTTGATGAGAAGAGTGTTCAAACAACATCTAGATAACTTTGTAGTTGTGTTTATAGATGACATCATGATCTACTCCAGAGATGGTCAACCACGCGAACAACACCTTCTTCATGCTTTGTCTTTGCTAAGACAATATCAATTATGTGCAAAGTTTATTAAATGGAAGTTTTGATTGAAGGAGGTGGATTTCCTAGGACACATAATATATACTAGGGGAGTCTGTGTAAACCCTATGAAAGTAGAGTCAGTGCTGGAGTGGGAAAAACCAAAGACAACTACGAAGGTTTGCAACATTCTAGGTTTGGCAGGATATTACAGGAGGTTCATTAAGAACTTCAGTGCAGAGACGTTACCCCTAACAAAGATTACAAGAAAGGATGAGCCATTTGTATGAGATAAGAGATGTCAACATTATTTTCATATCCTAAAGGAGAAGTTGACCAGTGCACTAATACTAGTGTTGTCGGAGTAGGGAAAAGGTTATATAATATTTTGTGATGTGTCAAAGAATTGTCTAGGTTGTGTGCTGATGTAGGATAAGAACATTGATTTCTTTCACTTCATGACAGCTTAAGAAACATGAGGAGAACTACCCAACACATGATATGGAGTTAGTTGTGGTGGTCCATGACTTAAAGATATGGAAAAACTACTGGTAGGTGAGAAGTGTCAGATTTTCACCGATCACAAGAACCTGCAATATTTTTTTGAAGCAGGAGTTGAACATGAAACAATGAAGATGAATGGATTTGATTAAGGATCATGATTGTACAATAGAATACCATCAAGGGAAGGTGAATGTGGTAGCTAATGCCTTGAGTAGGAAGTCTTCTTCGGTGTCACCTTCTAGCTAAGCACAATCGAGTGCTTTGATGTGTTACGAGAGAGATATGTTGGACTCACTTAGATAGATGAATGCACATTTAGAAGTGTCACTATTAGCATGTATATTAGAACAGTTTAAGTAAAGCCAACACTTAGTCAATAGATCGGAGATGCACAACAGAATGATATTGTGACACAATAGATCTGAACAAAGTCGGCAAATGAGAACTGAGATGTCTTTCATGAGTCTGCAGATGGGACGATACATTATCATGGTAGAGAAGTTGTACCAGATATAGACAATCTGAGTACGCATATTTTAGAAGAGGCTCACACTTCTGTGTGTGCTATGCATCTAGGTAGCACCAAGATGTATTCGAATATGAAAGATTAGTATTGGTCGCCAAGATTGAAGTGGGACATAGCTAAGTTTGTAGCTAATTGTGCAGTGTATCAGAAAGTTAAAGGTGAGCTCTAGAGGCCTACAAGGTCTTTTCAACCATTGCCTATACTACAGTGGAAATGGGATCATATCATAATTGACTTTGTGGTTGGACTTCCAAGGACACCCAAATGTTATGATTCCATCTGGGTAATAGTAGATAGGTTAACTAAATGAATACACTTTCTACCAGTTAAGACAATGTATACAGTTGAGAAACTTGCATAAGTGTATGTCGATGAAATAGTACATCTACATGGTATCCCAGCTACCATCATGTCAGATAGAGGTCCACAGTTCACTAGTCTCATTTGGGAGCATCAACATGCAGCAATGGGTACGAAGTTGATTTCAGCACTGCATTCCATCTATAGACAAATGGACAATTTGAGAGAACAATAGAGACCTTGGAGGATCTGTTGAGAGCCTGTGTGTTGCAATTTTTGGGAAGTTGGGATATACACCTTAGCTTGATAGAGTTTGCCTACAATAATAGCTATCAGAGTAGTTGTAACATCCCTGACCTAGGTTATGAACTAACCCTAGGTATTTTGCTTAATTATGTAATTAGATGCTTGTGATTATCTTTTGGTATGTAATTAAAGCTTCTGAGGAACATATATTTTCATTTCTGCCCTTTTTGAACAATGTTGTAATATTGTTTTGTTGATAGGGACCTATGTGCAAATTACCCAATTAGAGGGGTTAACTTGCAAATTTCACATGTTTGGATGTTCCTCTGATGATGAGACATCATGAGAATGAATATGATGAAGTGTTATGGATTCTCCAAGCTTGGGCACCAAGATGCAGCTTGTGGAGCAATCCTTGTGCTTTAAACCCTAGTTTTGGTGTAAAGTGCAATTTACCCAAAATATAGGGTGCAACATGTAAAATATACCTTCTAGAGTATCTTTTATGACTTTTGACATCAACCAGAGTAAAAATGATGAAGAGGGCCCTTCATTTGAATAATCAAATAAGAAGGATAACCCTTATAATTAAATAACCAAGTTGTAAGCAAAATGACCCTTTATATGTGTGCAACTTAGTAAGATGTTTGGCTTATTTTCCTCTAAACCTTGGATAAAGGAGGAGTTTTGCTTATGTAAAGAAGGGAGGAACGTGGTCTAGCAAGGGAGAGGGACCTGTTTGAGAAATAAGGAAAATATTGTCATTATCTTGAAAAGCATGCCCAAAGTATATATACACCTCTTCATTACTAAGCAAGGGATCGTTCCATTCACTTCTCTTCTTCTCTTCTTTCTTGGACCAACAAAGGAAGGAGCTCAGGAGCAGAGGAGAACGTCCAAGTAGAGTTGGGTAAGCTTTGATCACTATCTAGCTCGGATTCATGGGGAAAATCATGATACAAGGTTGGTTTGCTAGTTTTTCTCACTTAGTTCTTCTTTCTAGCCATCCTTTCCAACCAATTCTTGAAGAAGAAACCGTGGACGACCTGTGCAGCTCAAGCTACCATTAAATCTTTGAGGCTTGGAGCTCTAGAGCTGGTTCTAAGGCGGGTTTTATAACTCTAAACCTTGAAGCTTTGATTATGTATCTTCTTTTCTTGCAAACGTTGCTTGTTCTTCTTCCTGCCATACTTCTAAGTGTTCTTGCAACTATAACCATGAAGAAAAGACCATGATCTTGAGGTAGAAGAAGGGGGCGTGGATTTCAAAGTTACTTTTGCAAACGGTCTTGCACCTATTGGCCAAACGGTTTGCAAAATCGTTTGGAAACAAACAGTTTCAAAACCGTTTGGAGGGCAAACAGTTTCCCAAGACTGATTGGAGAAAACGGTCTCCAAAACCATATGGATGGGTTGACCAAGCGTTGACCATTTGGGGATCTCCTGTACACATTATGGACTAATCACCCACCAAGAATCATTAACTAATTCTAAGTAAATCTTAAGTTGGAGGCACTTTAATCACCTAAACCCTAATCAGGTTCATTGCTGATTTCAATGGACCAATCATGTTGAAGTTTGGTTTGAGTGACCCAAACGGTTTCAAAACCATTTGGGGATCACCCAAACGGTCTCAAGACCGTTTGTTGATCACCCAAGACCATTTGGAGGTCTAGGGTCAAGTAGGGTTGATCAATTGAAGGTCCAATTACATCAAGTTGTTGAATAAATTAAAATGCTGATTTTGTGACCTAATTAGGGTTCAACCCTTAAGTGATTGACTCAGTTTTTAATAAAATAATGGGAAAACAGTCTCAAGACCGTTTGGAATATGTCCAAACAATCCCAAGACCATTTCGAGTAAGGTCATGACCCAATTGAGTGATGGTTTAATGGGTTCAACATCAATTAGACTCATGTTGATGTATGTTGAAGGTTGATCGATTCCAAACCCTAATCCAATTGGTCCCAACCCTATTTGGTTATCAATTGAGGGTCAATTGTGTGTCAAATTAGTAAAGGATTAACCTAATTGACTTAATTGATAAGTGGCTAACAAGTACAAGAACAATTGAAGGGTTCAACATTGAAAACCCTAGCTCAATTGCAAGTGTTGATACACTTTTTGGCCCATGTGGTTTTGAGGGTGTTTGGACCAAATGGTCTCAAGACCGTTTGGGACCAAACGGTCTCAAGACTGTTTGGGGCCAAATGGTCTCAAGACCGTTTGGGACCAAACGATCCCAAAACCGTTTGGTGACCATGCGGTTTCAAGGTCGATTTGCCCATGCGGTTTCAGGGTCAAAGTTGGCCAAACGGTCAATAGGACCAAACGATCTTCACCTCACCTAGGGAAAATGGTCTTGATTGTGTACTTTACCAAATCATTTCAAAAGTCAACAAATGGTCAACAAACCCAAATAGTTTCAAAACCGTTTGGAGGTTGAAAGTGCAAAACCGTTTGGGATTCAACTATGTTAAGAACGTTTGATGGTTTGAAGGTTAAGATGGTTTAGTAGTTGTTTAACCTAAACCCAAAAGATACCTAAAGTCATTAAGGGGTTATGTAATCAGTAGATTAACACATGTTATGGGCAATAGAGAAGATTACCAAAGTACCCTTGAAGGGTTAAGTGGACAACACCTCTTGACCAAGTAAACCCTAATGATCAGAATGGTGATGACATGACTTATGTTAATCAAGGTTGGTTTGACTTTACCTAATCTAGAATGATGTGAACATCATCTAATAGTAAGAGGAGAGAGAAGACTCCTAATATGGATGGGATTAATGAATCTTAACCTAAATACCTTCAATATGAATGAATGCGCATGATTAGGGCGTGATCCTTCATAGTGAGATCATAGAAACCCTAATTATGGTGATTAATGAATCTTAATCTAATTTGAAGGCATTAATGATAGTAATCTTCATACATTATGATGGTATGAGCTCAATTCACTGTGAAGTGAATAGTAAACCCAAAATCTAGGGTAATAATATGTAATGTGAATAGTAAACCCTAATTGAGGTTGATATGATGAAATGAACAATAAACCCTACTTCCAGGTTATGCTTTTAAGCATGAAACTTCATGATTGAAGTATGAAATGAGGAATCACTATTCCTAATTAAAATAAAGGAGCTGAATAACCCTAATTGAATTGAATAGGGAAAGCTAGCCTTAGTGAGGGCATGATGGTAAAACCCTTGAATTGAAAGCTTATATCTACTTTATAAATTGTTGATATAGAGATGAATTGTTTATTATTATCAATTGAATTAACCATGCAGATTCTTAGAAAGAGGTTATCATAGCCAGGTAAGGGTTATGATATCATATTCATTGAAAGCATGCTATAAGCTTTATGAATAGTGGCATACCATGTTGTCTGGTTTAAGAGGCAACATATGAGATGGACAGGCTGTAAGGGCTATGAGTAATGATTACATTGTTACAATCAAGGTCATGCTATTAGATGACTTATGATGATTTAAGGGATTGAACACCCCTATTCTTGAAACATAGTGATGAGATGGTTAAGAAATGATATCCATATGATAACTTATGTGAATTAACCTTGATACACTTAGTATTTTTCTTTCATAGTAGTTGTTTTAATGGGTTAATGTTTGAAAACATGCTTGATGCTAAAAGAATGCTAAAATGTACTTAAACAATCAAGTATAATCATACCATGTAGAGACCTGATCATAGATCCATCATTGTCAGTAGTTTAATGATGGTGATAAGGTTTTCCTAAGGGAACTCCTGGAGAACATACTTTTGAGTATGTTGGGGTTATGGACGCGAATATCCTTACGTCCTAATGTAGGAATTGATGTAAGATGTACCTTAATCCATCAATCCTTCATCATATGTTTATGATGGGGTGTGTATCACTAATCTCCCGAGGGAATCTTTATTGCCGCATTGATGTGAGATAAACAAGAAATCCCTCGATGGCGAAGAGAGTACATAATGCCACTATGACTCTAATAGCGAAGTTTCCAGAATACCCTGGAAAGCTATTGTAGCAGAGACACGAGATGTCATGCATGTTGATCCTCACACTGACTGAGGAAGATGAGGTCATAAGAATCCAGCTCTTTTGATGACCTATGTATGGTACCGATGCGATTTTGTAATGATCGGTTGGAGTATGAGTGGTATACCTCATTTCCGCAGGGCATAATAATGTTTGAAAAATATAATCAACCGTGTAGCATAACTACTTAGGTTGAACTTCGAGAAACAATGCTTGATGTTACACTGTTTATAATGTTCTAGTCAAGTAACTAGTATACATGTTCTTCATGTTCCTTATTGAAATATGCTTTGATATTCAACTAAGATATAATTGAAATGACTGCTTTAGTAAATGTTTCCTTACTTAATCCTAAGCCTGATGTTGAATGTTTTAAGTTATATTGCTTATGTTATTCCTTTATTGCAATAACAAAGCTTCTGGAGGAGAGTTATAATTATCGCTGGGACAATTATTCAAATTGTCTCACTCCCATGGGATTCGACTTTTTAGGTGGACACTGAGGACAGAGGAACCCATCTGAGGGTGAGCAGTATCAGCAGCAACAGCAACACCAGGGGCAGCAGTGAATCTTAGGTGGAGATACTGACTGTCAAGTCTTGTAGATAGTATGTCCTGTGTCGTCTCTGTACTCTCAGGTCCTAGGAGTCAGTAGGTCTGAGGTTTTTGGCATAATGCCTCAAGATTTTTGTATCTTTCCTTGTACAAATAGCATGGCAAAGGATGTATGTAATCACTCGAGATGTGATTTCACAGAGATGTAATGCCAAACTATGTTGTAAACAATTATCTTGTTTTCTTAAGAAAATAGTTTTATGGTTTAAAGATCTCTTTCCAAAAAGTTTTAATTTTTAGTAATTTTTCATAATTCTGCTGCTAATCAATCACTTCCGCATTTGTTGATTTCATTTTGGCGATTCGGTCACCACAATTAAAGTGGTTTCAGAGCTCTAGGTTCGCTGAGTCTACAGAGACATAGGACTTAGGATGTCGAGTCTATTCTTAGTGTTTTCCAGTATATCTAATAGTGTCTTCTGCTCCTCAGGAGAAGAAGATAATTTAAGGATGTCTGGACCACACGAGGAATATATGGCAGAGAGTAGCGTTGATGTACCCCGAGAAGGTGCAAGAAACCTGGAGATAGAGCAACCTGTACCTGAGCCACCCCAGTTCAATCCAGTTGACATGGGGAACCCAGCCGTTTAGACCATGTTTAGGCAGTTTATGACTGCCATGACACACATAACAGATAGGATGCCCATGCCTGCACCTAGGGCACCTACCCAGCCTGAAGGACAAGGAATCGGCAAGACGTTTGAACGACTTCACTGAGTCGGAGCAACTGAGTACTTTGGAACAACTAATCCCGCAGATGCCGACCTGTGGTTAACCGAACTAGAGAAGGCTTTTAGAATCTTGAACATCCCAGAAGCTGAGAAGGTTAGACATGCTGTCTATCTTCTCAAGGGGAGTGGTGGTCATTGGTGGACCATGGAAGAGCAGAAGAGGCCTGGTGTGGAGGTTGCATGGGAAGTCTTCCGTCAGGGATTTATCAATAGATATTTTCCTAAGACATTCCTGGATGATAAAATCTCTCAGTTCGAGAGGTTGAAGCAAGGTTTGATGAACATTAGCGAATACGAGGCTAAGTTCATGGAGTTGTTGTGGTTCTGTCCACATATGGCTGCTACAGAGGAAGAAAGGATTCGGCATTTCGAGAAAGGGTTGAATGTTGAGTTGACTACCCGCGTGTCTGCCCTAGAGAATAGGGAAATGTATGCTACCTTCGTAAAGTCTATCAGAAGGATAGAGAGATCCGTAGAAGAGAAGAGATAGACCTAGAACAGGAGGATGTATCCCCGGTTTCAAGGATCTTCATCCAGAGACTTCAAGAAGCCTAGGTTTTCCGCACCTACACCGCCACCTAGACCCAGTGCTCAGACACAGTGGAAATCGAGTAGGGGTAGAGGACGAAGCCTACCACTGCAAGGGGCTCGCAGTTCATCATCTATGTCCATTACAGGACCACCCAGACCACAGCAACAAGACAGAAGTTGTTATATATGTGGGAAGATGGGGCATCTGATGAAAGACTGCAGAGCTAGAGCAGTGAGTGTAACACAACCACAAAGGCAGAGCCAACAAGGATCACAGAGGAGACAGTTCCTAGGAGGAGCTAGAGGACGTGGACAAGCGTCCCAAGCTAGATCGTCAGCACTGAATCAACCACAAGAAACAAAATCTTCGTCAGGCTCTAACTTTGCTAAGAGAACACAAGCTATACACTAAGTTTAGCAAGTGTGAGTTCTAGTTACCAGAAGTATCTTTCCTTGGACACGTGATATCTCCCTCGAATATTCGTGTTGATCCTAAAAAGGTAGAATCTATCCTACAATGGGAACAACCGAATTCACTGACAGAGATCTGTAGTTTCTTAGGGTTAGCTGGCTATTACTGAAGGTTCATTAAGAACTTCAGTTCCATAGCCTTACCCTTGACTAAGTTGACCCGGAAGGATGTTCCTTTTGTTTGGAGTGATAAGTGTTAGCAATCTTTCCAGTTACTGAAGGAGAGGTTGACAAGTGCACCTGTACTTGTGTTACCTGAGAAAGGAAAAGGATACATAGTTTTCTGTGATGCGTCCAAGAACGGACTCAGATGTGTGTTGATGCAGGATAAACAAGTGATTTCTTTTGCTTCTCGACAGCTTAAGAAACACGAGGAGAATTATCCGACACACGATCTGGAGCTAGCTGTTGTGGTTCATGCCTTGAAGATCTGGAGACAATATCTCTATGGAGAGACATTCCAGATTTTCACTGATCATAAGAACCTTAAGTACATCTTCTCTCAGCACGAACTTAACATGAGGAAACGCCACTGGATGGAGTTAATCAAGGACTACGACTGTACAATTGACTACCAACCAGGGAAGGCCAATATGGTTGCAGATGTTTTGAGTAGGAAATCAGCAACACCAGCCTTAGATAGGGCACAACTAAACTCTATAGTATGCTCTAGGAGAGATATTCTTATCTCCTTAAGGCAAGACAATGTATAGTTGAAAGTATCATTGTTAGCCGGGTTGTTGGCTGAGATGCATATAAAGCCTACCTTGAGGGAACAGATCAAGGAGGCACAACAAGATGATGTTGCAGTTCAATGGATCAGATTAGAGTATGGTGATGAGAAACGAGATGGTTTCCAGGACTCAGATGACCAAGTAGCCTGTTATCATGGGAGGATGATAGTGTCAGATGTGGATAACTTGAGAAAAGTAGTCCTGGAAGAAGTTCATTCTTCGATGTATTCTATGCATACAGGAAGCACCAAGATGTATCGAAACTTGAAAGATATGTATTGGTGGCCTGGGATGAAGAAGGATGTTGTTGAGTTTGTTATGAGGTGTCCTGTATGTTAGCAAGTTAAAGCTGAACACCAGAAGCCTACACGAACAATGCAACCTTTACCCATACCACAGTGGAAGTGGGATTATGTAACTATGGACTTTGTTGTTGGCCTACCCAGGACAAGAAAAGGGCATGATTCCATTTGGGTAATAGTTGATAGGTTAACAAAGACAGCGCATTTCTTACCTGTCAAAACAACCTATTCTGCTGAGAAGCTAGCGCAATTTTATGTTGAAGAGATAGTGTGATTGCACGGAGTCCCAGTCACTATAGTTTCTGACAGAGGTCCCCAGTTTACAAGTCATTTTTGGGAGCAACTTCACAAAACTTTAGGAACCCAGTTAAGGTTTAGTACAGCCTTTCATCCTCAGACTGATGGACTGTCGGAAAGGACTATACAAACCTTAGAAGACTTGCTGAGAGCATGTGTTCTTGAGTTAATAGGGAGTTGGGATCTGCACCTAAGCTTGATAGAGTTTGCCTACAACAATAGCTATCAACATAGCATTGACATGACACCTTATGAAGCTTTGTATGTTAGACGTTATAGATCACCCCTATGTTGGTATGAAACCGGTGAATATCAACTGTTAGGTCCTGATCTTGTACAGAAGACCACAGAAAAGATTAAAGTAATACAACAACAGATCAAAACTCCACAAGATAGGCAGAAATCTTATGCTGATAAACGTCGTAGACCCTTAGAATTCCAGTTTGGAGACAGAGTGTATCTCAAAGTCTCACCTTGGAAGGGAGTTCTGAGATTTGGGAGGAAAGGGAAGTTAGCTCCTAGATTTATGGGGCCTTATCCAATCATTGAATGGGTTGGGAAAGTAGCCTATAAACTAGAGTTTCCACCAGAGTTATAGAGGTTACACCCTGTGTTTCACATTTCTATGTTGAGGAAATGTCACCCTGATACAGAGTCAGTTCTGCAACCTATGGAGGTAGAATCGAATGATGACAACTCTTATGAGGAAGGACCAGTGTAAATCCTAGATAACAGAATTAAAAAGCTGAAAAAGAAAGACATAAGTCTTGTAAAAGTCCTCTGGAATCACTGTGGTGTTGAAGAAGCCACATGGGAACTAGAGGAAGAGATGAGAAGGAAATACCCTACTCTTTTCTCCTAATATGTTTTGTTGATTTCGGGGACAAAATCCTTGTAAGGGGTGGATAATTTGTAACATCCCTAACCTGGGTTATGAACTAACCCTAGGTGCTTTGCTTAATTATGTAATTAGATGCTTGTGATTATCTTTTGGTATGTAATTAAAGCTTCTGAGGAACATATATTTTCATTTCTTCCCTTTTTGAACAATGTTGTAATATTGTTTTGTTAATAGGGACCTATGTGCAAATTACCCAATTAGAGGGGTTAACTTGCAAATTTCACATGTTTGGATGTTCTTCTGATGATGAGACATCATGAGAATGAATATGATGAAGTGATATGGATTCTCCAAGCTTGGGCACCAAGATGCAGCTTGTGGAGCAATCCTTGTGCTTTAAACCCTAGTTTTGGTGTAAAGTGCAATTTACCCAAAATATAGGGTGCAACATGTAAAATATACCTTCTAGAGTATCTTTTATGACTTTTTACATCAACCAGAGTAAAAATGATGAAGAGGGCGCTTCATTTGAATAATCAAATAAGAAGGATAACCCTTATAATTAAATAACCAAGTTGTAAGCAAAATGACCCTTTATATGTGTGCAACTTAGTAAGATGTTTGTCTTCTTTTCCTCTAAACCTTGGATAAAGGAGGAGTTTTGCTTAAGTAAAGAAGGGAGGAACATGGTCTAGCAAAGGAGATGGACCTGTTTGAGAAATAAGGAAAAGATTGTCATTATCTTGAAAAACATGCCCAAAGTATATATACACCTCTTCATTACTAAGCAAGGGATCGTTCCCTTCACTTCTCTTCTTATCTTCTTGCTTGGACCGACAAAGGAAGGAGCACAGGAGCAGAGGATAATGGCCAAGTAGAGTTGGGTAAGCTTTGATCACTATCTAGCTCGGATTTATGGGGAAAATCATGATACAAGGTTGGTTTGCTAGTTTTTCTCACTTAGTTCTTCTTTCTAGCCATCCTTTCCAACCAATTCTTGAAGAAGAAACCTTGGACAACCTGTGGGGCTCAAGCTACCATTAAATCTTCAAATCTTGGAGCTCTAGAGATGGTTCTAAGGTGGGTTTTATAACTCTAAACCTTAAAGCTTTGATTATGTATCTTCTTTTATTGCAAATGTTTCTTGTTCTTCTTCCTTCCATACTTCTAAGTGTTCTTGCAACTAAAACTGTGAAGAACAGATCATGATCTTGAGGTAGAAGAAGGGGGCGTCAATACCAAAGTTACTTTTGCAAACGGTCTTGCACCTCTTGAACAAACGGTTTGCAAAACCATTTGGAAGCAAACAGTTTCAAAACCGTTTGGAGGGCAAACGGTTTCACAAGACCGATTGGAGCAAATGGTCTCCAAAACCATTTGGATGGGTTGACCAAGCGTTGACCATTTGGGGAACTTCTGTACACATTATGGACTAATCACCCACCAAGATTCATTAACTAATTCTAAGTAAATATTAAGTTGAAGGCACTTTAATCACCTAAACCCTAATCGGGTTCATTGCTGATTTCAATGGACCAATCATGTTGAAGTTTGGGTTGAGTGACCCAAACGGTTTCAAAACCGTTTGGTGATCACCCAAACGGTCTGAAGACTGTTTGGTGATTACCCAATACCGTTTGGAGGTCTAGGGTCAAGTAGGGTTGATCAATTGAAGGTCCAATTACATCAAGTTGTTGAATAAATTAAAATGTTGATTTTGTGACCTAATTAGGGTTCAACCCTTAAGTGATTGACTCAGTGTTTAATAAAATACTGGGCAAATGGTCTCAAGACTATTTGGAGGATGTCCAAACGATCCCAAGACCATTTGGGGTCAGGTCATGACCCAATTGAGTGATGGTTTAATGGGTTCAACATCAATTAGACTCATGTTGATGAATGTTGAAGGTTGATCGATTCCAAACCCTAATCCAATTGGTCCCAACCCTAATTAGTTATCAATTGAGGGTCAATTGAGTGTCAAATCAGTAAATGATTAACCTAATTGACTTAATTGATAAGTGGATAACAATTACAAGAACGATTGAAGGGTTCAACATTGAAAACCCTAGCTCAATTGCAAGTGTTGATACACTTTTTGGCCCATGCGGTTTTGAGGGTGTTTGGACCAAACAGTCTCAAGACTGTTTGGGACCAAACGATCCCAAAACCGTTTGGTGACCATGCGGTTTCAAGTCAATTTGCCCATGTGGTTTCAAGGTCAAAGTTGGCCAAATGGTCAACGGGACCAAATGGTCTTCACCTCACCTAGGGCAAACAGTCTTGATTGTGTACTTTACCAAACGGTTTCAAAAGTCAACAAATGGTCAACAACCCCAAACAGTTTCAAAACCGTTTGGAGGTTGAAAGTGCAAAACCGTTTGGGGTTCAACTATGTTAAGAACGTTTGATGGTTTGAAGGTTAAGATGGTTTAGTAGTTGTTTAACCTAAACCCTAAAGAAGATGGACAGGCTGTAAGGGCTATGAGTAATGATTACATTGTTACAATCAAGGTCATGCTATTAGATGACTTATGATGATTTAAGGGATTGAACACCCTTATTCATGAAACATAGTGATGAGATGGTTAAGAAATGATATCCGTATGATAACTGATGTGAATTAACCTTGATACACTTAGTATTCTTCTTTCATAGCATTTGTTTTAATGGGTTAATGTTTGAAAACATGCTTGATTCTAAAAGAAAGCTAAAATTTACTTAAATAATCAAGTATAATCATACCATGTAGATCCTTGATCATAGATCCATCATTGTCAGTAGTTTAATGATGGTGAAACATGTTTTCCTAAGGGAACTCCTGGAGAACATACTTTTGAGTATGTTGGGGTTATGGACGAGAATATCCTTACGTCCTAATGTAGGAATTGATGTAAGATGTACCTTAATCCATCAATCCTTCATCATATTTTTATGTCGGGGTGATGTATCACTAATCTCCCGAGGGAATCTTTATTGCCGCATCGATGTGAGATAAACAAGAAATCCCTCGATGGTGAAGAGAGTATAGAATGCCACTGTGACTCTAATAGTGAAGTTGCCAGAATACCCTGGAAAGCTATTGTAGCAGAGACACGAGATGTCCTGCATGTTGATCCTCACACTGAATGAGGAAGATGAGGTCATAAGAATCCGGCTCTTTTGATGACCTATGTATGGTACCGATGTGATTTCGTAATGATCGGTTGGAGTATGAGCGGTATACCTCATCTCCGTAGGGCATAATAATGTTTGAAAAATATAATCAGCCGTGTAGCATAACTGGTTAGGTTGAACTTCGAGAAACAATGATTGATGTTACACTGTTTATAATGTTCTAGTCAAGTAACTATTATACATGTTCTTCATGTTCCTTATTGAAATATGCTTTGATATTCAATTAAGATATAATTGAAATGATTGCTTTAGTAAATGTTGCCTTAATCCTAAGCCTGCTGTCGAATGTATTAAGTTATATTGCTTACTTCAGGTGGAGAGTTATAACTCTCGCTGGGACAATTATTCAATTTGTCTCACCCCCGTGGGATTCGTCTTTTTAGGCGGACGCCGAGGACAGAGGAACCCATCTGAGGGTGAGCAGTATCAGCCGCAACAGCAACACCAGGGGCAACAGTGAATCTCAGGTCAAGATACTGACTGTCAAGTCTTGTAGATAGTATGTCTTGTGTCGTCTCTGTACTCTCAAGTCCTAGGAGTCAGTAGGTCTGAGATTTTTGGCATAATGCCTGGAGATTTTTGTATCTTTCCTTGTATAGATAATAGGGCAATGGATGTATGTAATCACTCGAGATGTGATTTCACAGAGATGTAATGTCAAACTATTTTGTAAACAATTATCTTGTTTTCTTATGAAAAGAGTTTTATGGTTTAATGATCTCTTTCCAAAAAGTTTTAATTTTTAGTAATTTTTCATAATTTTTCTACTAATCAATTGCTTCCGCATTAGTTGATTTTGTTTTGGCGATTCGGTCGCCACAGTAGCATCGACATGGCACCGTATGAAGCATTGTATGGGAGATGTTGTACATATCCTTTGTGTTGGTATGAGATGAGAGACTATAAACTTCTACGTCCTAAGCTAGTACAATAGATGACATAAAAGATCAAAGTCATTCAACAACAATTGAGGGAAGCTCAGGATAGACAAAAGTCTTATGTTGATAACCGTCATAAACCATTAGAATTCTAGGTGGGATACATGATATACCTCAATGTCTCCTTGGAAAGATGTTCTTAGATTTGGGAAAAAGGGTAAAATAGTTCCCAGATATATGGGACCTTGCATTGTGGTTGCACATGTTGGGAAGGTGGCATATAAGCTACAGATGACATATGAGTTGCATAAGTTACATCCGGTGTTTCATATGTCTATGTTGAGAAAGTGTCACCCTGATACAAAGTTGACACTTCAACCTATTGATGTGGAACAAGATAATGATATATCTTATGTATATGGTCATGTTCTGATCCTTGGATAGAAGGATCAAGAAGTTGAAGAAGAAGGACATTGTATTAGTCAATGTTTTGTGCCATCATCGTGGCATTGAAGAAGCCATGTGGGAGCTTGAAGATGAGATGCAAAATACGTATCTATCTCTTTTTACGTAGGATTTTGGGGGCGAAATCCCAGTTAGGGGTTTATAGTTGTAAGACCCCAGACCTAGATTTGTACTTAATTGTAATTTATTTGTGTATTATGATGCTTAAACCTTAATTTAATCTTTTGAAATGTTTTAATATCATATGACATGGTTGTATATTCAATTGGGTCCTATTTGAATAATTTTTTATCTATCTTTGTCATATTGTACATGTTTTGGATCATCTTGCAATTTACCGAAGGGGTTACTTAGCAATTTTCACATGTAGAGAGTGTTTCTTATGTTTTAACATCATGATTGAGAAGATGGTGATATGGGGCACCTTGACTGAATCATAGTTGAATATGTGACATCATCAAGTGATATTAGGGTTTCTAGGTTTACTTGATGGACATGGTAATTAAATTAGGGTTAAGGGTTGTGACCATTACACCACTTGTGGTGAGGGTCACGACCGAGACACATGCTAGTATGCATGGTTGCAATCGAGACACCCTTGAGATAGGATGGTTGTGACAATTATCTTTTAGTATAAGTGTCTCGACCGTGATATGGCGATTAGGGTTCGGGTCGAGACAAGAAGGTGCAAGAGAGTGTCTCGACCGTGACAAGGGGGACAACCAACCCTAGAGGTCGCTACACACCTACTAGATAAACATGGACATTTCTATTTTTGCATGCAAGAGGAAATAAGGCTCTTTTTTGAAGGACAAGTGTTTCTTGGTGATCTCATGTGGTGACACCCCAAAGATCTCTACTTCCCTACTCCTTTGGATATATAATCTCTTCCTTTCCTTGTAAACTTATATTTTTAGCTCTATACACCTTTGTATAACTTGAGACTGTTCTTGGAGCTTCAGGAGCAAGAAGGATCATATCTTGGTGCTTGTTGAAGATCTGGTGCTAAGTTTAACTGTAGTGGTGATTCTTGGACAATTGTCTCTTGGTAAGTAATCTTCTCTTGCAGATAATGTTTTCTTTTCTTAAACCTCTGCCTTCTTCTTCCTTCTTGATCGTGGATCATCCATGGTGGTTCTTCTTGAGGATCTCCTCTTCAAAATAGGCCTTAGACTGTGTTTTGACATGGTGGCATCTAGTGAGGGGATGATCTCTTTCCTTTCTCTTTTCCTTTTTGGTTAGGCCTATGATCTATTTTCCCTTTTCCTGAATTTTCTTCTGATCATATATTTCTTCTTCATGGAGGTGAACCTTTGGCCAACATTTTGAAGCTTGGTTAAAGCTTTTGGAGTTTGAGTTTTGGGAGGTTGTTTATCATCAATGTCAGGCGGGTTTTATAACTCTTCTCTTAACCTATTATATGCATACTAACATGATCATATACTGCTATTCTAAATCTTAAAAATGTGTTCTTCATGGTGGAAGAGATGATTATATTAAGATTTAATCTGTGTATTATATGAATAAGGAATACTCTTGCTTTAACCCTAAAAATCATTATACTTGTTCTGGTATATAGAAATTTTCTATTTAGATTATGATCTGCACATCTTGAACAATAGAAAGTTATGGTTCTGTTCATATGTATGAGAAACCTGGAATCTATCTACTTAATTACAATCCTTTAAATGACCTTCTATGTTACAAGTTTGAGAGTTTAAAGAACCCCACACCAGGAAATCCCTAACCCTAAGAGTCGGTCATTACACCTTGTTGGCTAACACAGTATTGCTGCTTGAAGTATTATTCTACAACATTTCAGTTGCAACACTACATGGAGCTGCACGATCACGACACTATGTCAAGGTGAGTGTCACGGACGAGTGAACAAGGTGAGTGTCGTGGGAGAGTGAACAAGGTAAGAATCACAGGCGCGACGGGCAAGCGATGTGATGCATATGTCACGAGTGAGTAAACCTGTGTCGAGGCTTCTTGCATGCGTTGTGGGAAAAAGACACCCTGCACATGTCATGGATCACAATGCAGACCCTACACATATTGTAGGTAGTGCCACCTACTACACGCGTTGTAGATCGTTACACTATGACGTGTGAGTGAGCAAGGATGATACATATAATTGTATACAAGAGTAATACATAGTGTAATGGCTCACATAATGTAATGACTATGAATGACAAAACATTAATGATGGGGATTTATTCTAGTACTATCTGAATAAGTGATTAATGATGATATTTGGGTTTAGAGGTTGAACGATATTATGTAATCCTTATTTTCTAAGTATGAACGCTAACCCTAATGTGTTCTTGTGACTTATGTTCTCAATTTACGTGATGAATTGTATTTCAAAATAGTGTTTCTCTCTCTTGATTATGCAAACCTTATCTTGTAGGTGAAATAAACGACATGACTATGTCAGCTCTATGGTGAACCTAACATAAGGTGGTGATTAAGAACACTATTGAGATATAATGTGTAATCAATTGTGCATGATTTCATGAATGGGTCTAATGACCTAGCAAGTACTTTAAGCATAGTTTGAGTTGAAATCCAATAGTGATGTGATATTATTGATGACATAAGAGAGTGACCATATTACAAGTATAATATGATTTCATATCTTATGACACTACTACAGATCAGGCATTTAGCGTCGGTTAATTAAGGGCTTTAGTGTCAGTTTCCAAGCGACACCCAAGTGGGTGCCGCTAAGGTAAGGGCCTTCGGTGTCGGTTCCCAACTGACACCAAAACGCTTCCCGCCACCAAAAACACACCAACAAAGGGAATATAGGCGTCCGTTTTCTAGTATAACCGACGCCATATCCCCTACCACCATGGTTGTGCTTCCCAGGACGGCGGTGGTTCTTGTCCATATAAACGTCGGTTGTTTTTTAAAAACCTTTGATGTACATTTTTAGTGTCAGTGTCTTACAAATAATCGACGCCTATGTTATCCCCTTGCCACCACGGTCGTGCTCCCCAACATGGCCATGCTTGTTGGGTACATAGACGTCGATTTTTTATCAAAAACCACCGTCGTATGTCTTTGGTGTCAGTTTTTCCAAATAACTGACGCCTATGTTATGATTTTTGTTTTAAATCAGTTTGCAGGCATGTTGTATGGTTGGTCGCAGGATGAGAACCTGCAGTTCAATTTTGAACTGTAGGTTTATGACATCCATTGATATTAGCCAACGACAGACCACAAACCTGCAAAATTAACAAGATAGACAATATTATATATATGTGATTCACACATATGTATAAGCACATTTATTTCACATTATTTTTTCATCACACACATGTAGAAACCAATAGCAACCTACAGTTCCATTCATTTCATCTCTTTTCACATTTAGACACATGTAGAAACATTCATGTGGTCACCTTCACACACATATGACAATTCCTAAAAATTCATTCACATTCACATATAAATAATAATGAGAAAAAAGTTATTCTTTATTCATCATTGTCATCATTGTCAATAAAATTATATTTAAAAATTTCCAATCTTTGTAGGGCTTTTTCCCATTCTTCTCTGACATAATCTAATTCATCTTTCATATATGGAACATGTACATCGAAACGCTTTCCACCTGTGTTGAAGTCAGCAGTTTTAAAGACCTATAAAGAGAATGACACATATATATAATTAATTATATATAATAAGATTGATATATTTCATATTATCTAATGAGACTATGTATAATACATGTTGTATCTTATCGATTTCTGTTACGACATGTTTGACGATTAGGTCCATAAATCGCATCACATAGTAGGCACATGCCCACCCGTTGTCTTGTGTAGCACACTATAAATTCAAACATACAATATATTCAAAAATTACAAATAAGCACAGTTCACATAAATAATATATAAATTAGAGTCAAGAAGTTACTTTCACATTCTCCTAAATTTGTGACAGATCCTTTTTTCTGAGGACCTTTCCTCCAGCTTTTTTGTACTCTTGTAAATCCCTACATAAGTTAATGTAACACATTAAATTTCGTAATTAAATAAAATGTAGTAACATATGTTAATGAATATAAAAATATGAAATATTTCTCACAAGAATAATGGCCTTTTAATTGCATGTCCATGTAATCTATTCAACTCATTCCCCACATGATCTAGATAATAGACCTTGAATGTCTTGGGGACAATAACTAGTAACTCCAATGTTTACCACTACAGGTAAGAAAGTAGAAAATTAATAACTCAAAATCCATAATAAAAATGTAATGTTCTTAAGTCCAAATTATAAGAAAAGTAAACTTACTCGACATTGAATGGAACTATTATCATCGTTGTATAATTTTTACGAAAATATTGAAAAGCATCACAGCAGTATGAAGTAACTCAAGAAGGGTCTGTACCTACAAAACTAATCAAATATGGAACCAAAAATCCCATATGGGAAAACCCAAAATTGGTACATATCGTGTGTAAGTGGTTGCAAAACATGTATTACATACGCATTAATATAAAAGAAACCAGATCACCGTATATAAAACAAGGTATATGGATGTATAAATAAGATCTCACCATATCCACAACTCTATCGTAGATGTGTTCAGCCAAGCATAACTAAACAACTCCAAAACATCTTGTATAAATATCTTATTTTTGTATGATTGACCTGCATTAATACATGTGCATTAACATGTATGTAAAACATGTATTACGTATGCATTAATATGTATGCTAAACGTGTATAAATAGATTGTTATTGTATGATTTACCTGCAGCATCCTCTGGAATAGTAACATTTATAGGCCAATTTGGATCATGTTCGCCGATCCATACTGCCACATCCCTACAATTAGGACCTATCGAGGCATGTAGGTCCCTTAGAAGCCAACTTGGTAGTCGAGGAGGTGGAGGTTGAGATGTAGCGGGTCTCGTCTTTTTTACCTATATATATAATTTTAGATCAATTGATTCATATATATAGACTAACTCATATATACAGACTAACAAATTAACGTAATGGAAATTTATCATACAATATTAGTATAGAGGACATCCGTTTTGGGCCACAGTATCACTCTGCCTACTACATCACCAAGTGTTTTAGCATCTGGGTGTGCATGAGTTAGTGCAAGATCCGTCCAGTCAGGGAGTACATGTATTGGTCTCACATGTACCACACAATCTGGTACTGGATGCCCATGAAACATGCACCCTTTAAGGGGTGGGTAAGCCGACGCCTCTACAATGATCTATTCTTGACCTTTTAGTTGGCATGGCTTCAACCCGTACAAATTTACCTAAAGAATGTTATATGCATATATACACAAACATATCATCTTGAACATACTAGCTACTATGTCATAAAAATACTTACAGAGGACGTGCTAGCTGGTGGGTCTATAGGATTACTCCCAACCTCTACAGTAGGAGTAGTAGGAGAAGCACGACACGTCTGAGTGGCCGTCTTAGACGCCTACCACTGAACCATTGCTTCTTGGATTCTCTGGGTATTTAACAAATGTACCTATACATGGATAAAAGAAATGCAAGCTTCTGATTATTGAATTCCCTTTCATAATAACATTCTAAAAAATAATAGTCTATCTCAGTTTGTGAAAGTCCTGTTTTTGCGACAGATTTGCGTTGGGATGGCCCAAAGAACGCTTTGATGCCCACACTAGTGCCTGTACCCCTAACACGTCCAGGATGCTCTGGGTTACCCAGAGCAACTGTCAGTTCATCCCTTGTGCCCTGAGGGATGAACTTACCTTCCTTTCTCTGCTCGTGCAGCTCCCGCTAATCACCATCAATAAAAATTATCTGTTAAACATAACAATAAGCAATATCGATCGATTTCTCTATGAGTTGATTTTTACCATTTTTGCATGCACCTCAGCAGTTGCGGGCTTCGGTATGTCTCAATTCTTATTTTGCCTCCCAACTATCCACATAGCATGGTGAGGCAGAGGTGCGGGAGCAGTAGTAGAGGAATCTGCAGTCTCCTGAGTAGCAGCAGGCTGAGCAGACTCAGCCTATAATCTTTGGCAAACGTCTGCATATACTTTTGGACCTACTGTGTGGTCATGCACATTCAGTGCACGCCTTGCTCGTTGAGCATCGCTCTTAGCCTAGTTAGTTAGCACATTGATTTGGTTAGTAACACTAAAGGTTAATCTTGAATAGGTGAATATAGAAGAATGTATATTAATTAAATTGGGAGTGGCTCTTAATACCACATCACCTTGGCAGGAGAACCAGTTTGGAACTCCCTAGAAGTCGTCAATTTATAACTTGACGCACCATATTTCAGACAATCTTTCAAATCCACATAGTCCTTTTGAAATAATACACAATCATTCGGGCATGCATGTATCTTCTTGGCCTCCATTCCTATTGGGCACAATAATTTCTTTACTCGGTATGTTGAGATTGGCAACTCGCTTCCTTCAAGAAGAATTTCTTTCAATAAAGACAACAATGACATGAAGCTTTTGTCGCTCCATCGATTGTTAGCTTTCAGTTTATACAATCTCAAGACAGCGCTAAGCTTCGTAAACTTACAACCTATGTATAACGGTATCTCAGCATCATGCACAATGTTTCTAAACATGGGAGGTGGATCGGTGTGCTCTACCCCACAACTATCCAGCATAACATCAACAATGTCTACTGGAACTGGTTCGTTCACATCTACGTCATCGGAGGCAATTTCTTCTTCCACACAAGCACTACTATCGACATCCACTAGTTTCAGGTTTGAAATCTCTCCATGCCAGTGCCATTCTGTACAGCCTTGTATAATCCTGTTGCACATGACATGACTTTTGATTTCGTCACCAGTGCTGACTTTCAAGTTGTTACCGCAATGCCTACATGGACAATTGAACCTATCTCCAGGTTGTTTGCTATGTTCCTCGGCAAATCTAATAAACTGATCAAGACCATAAATAAACTCTGGGGTGCAGCGATCGCGAATGGACATCCATGATCTATCCATTCTATGATCAATGAGAAAACAAGTATATATTACAACAAGATTAGGGTCAAGGGTTAATTAAAAAATTAGAGTTTATGCATGGTTAAAACTTTAGGGTTTAAGGTCTTATATATAATTAATGGTTAAAACATCCTAAGTGAGATTAGGTGTTCAAGAATAGTCTCAAATTGGGGACTATCCAAGATTTACTCCTAATGAGTAAATCTTGGACAAGTTTCTAGGCCAACAAATACATGTGTTGTCATTCTTATATATAATAAATGTGTACCACCTATCCCATTCTTGAACACCTAATCTCACTAGTAAGTGTATAATGTGTATTGGGTTTTCAAGAAAATTTCGGTAGCATTTCCCCACTGTTCTCCAAGTACATATGTACTTAGAGAACAAACGGGGAAATGCTACCAAAATTTTCTTCAAAACCCAATACACATTATACACTTACATCCTAAGTGAGATTAGGTGTTCAAGAACAGTCCCAAACAGGGGACTATCCAAGATTTACTCCTAATGAGTAAATCTTGGGCAGGTTTCTAGGTCAACAAATACATGTGTTGTCATTATATAACATTGATTTCAACATTTCGAGTGTCCATGTATGTTCATCATCAAGATAAAGATTACACATAAATTAGTATGACCTAGGGATGGAGAGATTCGTAATTGATTTCAAAATTTCAAACTAGCTCATGCATTATCATCAATCTACATCATATAATAGGGATTCATGTCGATGTTAGGGCAACACATCGACACATCACTACAAAATTAGAGATTTAATATTAGGGTTTTAATATCTTACATAGATTTTTTACAAGATTTCAGCAATATAGTTAATTCAAGATTATGGTGAAATGTGTATTAGGGTTTTAATATCTTAATTCAACATGCATCAAAAATTATAGAATTAAGTCAAGCATTAGTATACAATTGCAAATGTATCTTCTTCTTCCTAATCCCTCCTTACCAAATGGATAAAGGCAAGGCACGACCAGTGAGCTGGACACGACGACTGTGGTTGTACTGGCCAGCACGACTATTATGGCCATCACAACTATGGTTGCTGTGTCCAGCCCACATGCAGCTCGTGCCTTGCTTTTATCAATGCATTTTGGTAAAAGGGGAGCAGGGAGAAGAAGAGGTGGAGGAAGAAGAGATTGGGTTGGAGGTAGGAGATTGTACATGTGAAGAGCTTAAATCCTGTAGGGAATTTCCTTGCCGATGAGACCAGGAGCAGCAAGCAGTGAAGTAGGCGGCAACCAAGTTGGGTTGGAGGTAGCAGGTGACGGTCGTCCAGAGCAGTGGTGGCAACCAGGGGAGCGACGACCAGGGGACCAGAGTGGCAGTTGGAGCAGCGGTGGCCGGAAGGAGCAGGGGAGCGGTGCACAAGGAGTAGGGAAGCAACGACGGTGCGCAAGAAGCATAGGAGGGGAACCGGCGGTGGAATCGCGAGACCCTAGAGCGTCGGAATCGACAATGGAACAGCGAAAGGGGAAGAGGCAGGCTCGTGCGAGTGCCATTAAGTCAACAATAAGCGTCGGTTATTAAAAAAAACTGACGCTATAAACTATAGGCGTCGGTTACCAACAAAACACCGACACCATTGTTCATTTATAGTCGTCGGTTCCAACTAGAAAAATCGACGTCTATCTTTTATATGCTGACAAAGATAAATATTCTCAAATTAAGATCATAGTCGTCGGTTTCTATATAAAAACCGACGCCAAACAGAGATGAAAATTTTCACGGTTAAGCGCGTGAAATTACAACGGCGTCGGTTATTGTACGACAACCGACGACAAAAATTTGTCAAATTTTTGTCCTTTAGGCTTTGGTTTCTTTGTTAATAACCGGTCCTTTGGTGACTCTAGTTTTCAAGTCACCAAAATGATATCAAAAGCCCTAAATGTCTATTCCATATAAAGAGATGATATTATAATCATTGGAAGGGATATATATCACATTCTTCAGCAAGATGGTATATCCCAACTCTGTCTCTATGGGCACATCAAAAATCCCACAAATCTTTCCATAGCTTTTGCTAGCCGTCATTGTCATTCCAAAATTCCCAAACTTTTAGGAGCAAAAGGAATGTCCATTAGGAGTGATGTTGTTAGAAGAAATAATGTACATTTCAAGGAATCAGAATCCCAACCCTATGAGGAAATTGAACACTAAAGACAACATGTAAAAGAATGAAATTGTTGGCATACATGAACAAATAATGAGATGTTGGATTTCTTCTGACACTGAGGACTAAACTGGATACATTGTTTCTTCCCAAGCAAGAAACTTTCATAAGGACTAAGTACTATATTTTTTGCAAGTGGAATTACTTCTTTCTTTTGAATCACATGTAGTCCTTTCTAACTCAAGTGTCTAAGTCACTTGTGCCATAAATTTGGAGAACTGGAGCTACCCAAAATGTTAATATTGTCAGTGAAGACCTTTATGTTTGTTCTATATAATGTGCAACAAACATTGCCTCTACCCACGACCAATTGTCCTTTGGTGACTCTAGTTTTCAAGTCACCAAAATGATATCAAAAGCCCTAAATGTCTATTCCATAGCAAGAGATGATATTATAATCATTGTAAGGGATATGAATCACATTCTTCAGCAAGATGGTATATCCCAACTCTGTCTCTATGGGCACATCAAAAATCCCACAAATATTTCCATAGCTTTAGCTAGCCGTCATTGTCATTCCAAAATTCCCTAACTTGTAGGAGCAAAAGGAATGTCCATTAGGAGTGATGTTGTAAGAAGAAATAATGTACATTTCAAGGAATCTGAATCCCAACCCTATGAGGCAATTGAACACTAAAGACAACATGTGAACGCATGAAATTATTGGCATACATGAACAAATAATGAGATACAAGGACCAACATGTTCTCAACAATCAACAAGTATATTATACAACATCATTTATTACATGATTCCAATTACATATTGCATACCACAATTATACAAGTCTTCTCATGTTCATTAGCTAGAATCTTACAACAAGCAAAATTGAACATATGCTCAGAAGCCATGAACTCCCAAGCTATCTCTCAACCTAAAATATATGTGAAACAAGAGGGTCAACACACAAGGTGTTGAGTCAAGGGCACAAAGATACTAATATATAAGATTTGTACAATTTTGAAAAGAGTTACTGAAGTAAAAGAACGAGTTAATATCTTACCAAAGTGAGAACCCATATTTTAGTCAAGTTATTCCAATTATACTGACAATATCATCCATCATAAGGCCTTTGACCAGCTTCAATGAGAAGGGTCCATGAGGATGCTCATGATTACCTACACCTATTCATAAGGGACCACAAGGCCATCGCCATGAGATAAACCTTGTATCAACCTAGTTCTTCCTATCTTGACAACTCAAATAAGATGCACAACCTTGTCTCCTTCCCAGAGATTATAGGCAAGTGCACAAGGTTGTATGATGGAGATGTATATTATGTGTTCGTGTTATAAAATAAACAAGACAAATAATCAAGGAAAATATTGTAATACTACATGGAAATATTTAAGAAAATAAACAAGCATGCATACATATCAAGTTTTTTGAAATAAATCCATATTCATATAATAATTAAAGACCATACCTAAGTTTATATGTTCTTAACCTATCATGGTCCATCTATATCACAAGACAAACATGATTAAGAACAAGATTGCATACACGTATTAGATTCTCATCATTAACCTTAATTAGATTCATTTTTAGGGTTTTATCCAAGTTAGCTTCAAAGTTTCTTATTTACATGTTTGATGATCTTTTACTGAATTAGAGGTCTTCATTAAGGTTTGGTTCTAGTTTCAAGTAATTTCGGTACTCCATCTATTCTAAATGATTATTAAGATTCATGTCACTTTTGTACATTTTACAGTCAGAGAATCATAATAGGTCAACCAAGGTCAAGGGCCATCAAGGCATCATAATGCTACTTAATTCAAATATATACCAAGGACATATGAAAAGGTTCGTTAACCTCATTTGTTTGAAGTTCAAAATACATCATCATAAAAGATGTCACATTCAAGCATTAAGTGCCATATAACACAAGATAAGAAAGAGGGGATACAAGGGTGATAAAGTTTCAAAGAGTGGTAAATGATACCAATTTCAAGGTTGTCCAACATTAGTTGACATTAAGATGTATGACTAACCAAATAGGGCAAAACCCATCATATATTCCAAACAATTCACAATTGTGCATTAGAGTCAAATATGGGGAAAGATGAATTAGTAGGACCTTAATTATGTTTTATAGTAGTGATAATATATTTATTTCATGATTAGGAGGATGGAGGTTCATCAAAGTTCCAACCTTTTTCACAATTATGCAATAAAATTATTCAATGAGACTAAAGTTAAAAACTTTTGGGAAAATAGGGTTACAAATGTGAGAAAAAGAGTCTGAAACCTAGTCTATTTTGTAGAATTTTTCGAGCTGATGAATTTGATATATATATTTAATATATTTGGACAAGGGGTGAGTGAGATATCATTTTTAAGGTTAATTTATAAACTATATAGAAAAAGAGAGACAATAACATTAATCATGTAGTGAATCTTGGCCCTCGGAGGATGATCTAGCAGCTCACATGTGACACCTTTTCCCCCCACCCAAGGGTTGTAGGTCTCAGTTGGGCCAGACACCCTTTTTCTCACAAACGCCTGGTCCAGCCACCTCTCTCGATCTACGTCCTGGGCGAGCTATAGCTTATCATCCCCCATCGCACGACCCCTAGTCCTTATATAGGAAATGAGTGGAAATAGGGGATGGAACAGATCTCTCTCCAATGAAAACATCACCTCCACAAACCCATAACATGGTAAACTTGGGGTGGACATGTTCTTGGTCTCACCAGTCGTGATGCCTTTGCTTCTACGAGCACTCATCCTAGTAACGGAGAAGGTGACCATTGGTTCGGCCGGTCGACCACCCTGGCATTGTCCTTGCCACATCCACACTTTCTACATCCACAAGAGGCTTGAGATGTTCATAGCAAAAGGGAAGAATAGTGAAGGATGAAAAGAGAAGAAATGAGGAAGGAGAATCTCTAGTTGGAGGAGATCAACAACTCTAGGAAAGGCCTTAGTTGTACTCCTTCCACAAGGAGGCACTTAGGTGGTTGTGCAGCCTGCTCCCAGAACCACCAGGCCCATTGGCCACACCCTTCAATGGCATCCACGAAACCAAGGGCTGAAGGAGGTTGAAGGAGTATTTGCTTACCCATAATGGGTTTTTCTAGGTAGAGTGGGGGAGTTTGAAGGAGCGAAGACTTTCCTAGGACCAATTTCTATGAGGAGGATAGGGAGGTGTTGTGAGAGGTGATCGAGCTTTTCTACATATATGTCTACTTCTTTCTCAAGAAAAGGGTTGGGGTCATTGAGTGCATATTGAAGAAGTGACAGATCCAAAGGATTTTCCAAACACTCCTACATGTAATAGGTAGTCCTCACATTATGGTATATATCCCAACTGCTCTATTTAAAATGGTAGTAAGTGACAACATTCCACTCATCAAACTAAAGGACATACCACACCAAGCAATAGCCAAATCACGATCAATGAGTGAGCTAGATATGTGCCATTATAACAAATCAAAATTATATCTAGATCATTGAAACATATGTCACTAGACCAAAGTTCAAACATCAACATTTTTCACACAATTTGTCACAGATCCATTCTTACCCTAATCCAAATCCCACTAACCAGATGGGCAGTATTGAAGGGATTAGAGTGCTCGTCCCTGAGTGGCTCAAAGATCACACATATATAATATGCAAAAAGGAAATAAAAATCTTTTTTATTGAAAATGAACCAAATGTTTATTACATAATGGCCCGTATAAAACTTCAAAAGAAAGAAAGAACAGGATGAGAAAATTAAGTAACTAATAAAAGACTACATCACATTGACATTAGCTGCCATGTAAAGTCCAGATTGATGTTGTAGTCTTTATTTGTAGAAGTTAAAATGAAGGGATGTAGAGGATAGGTAGGTACATAATCTTCAGTTCTTTGCATGGTCTAAAATCAATAAAATCTAGACAAAATGAACACAATTACAGTTTTATATCAAAGTAGTATACTTGGAAGGACTTATACTCAAATAGTCAACAAGAGATTTCAAAATAGTATTTATTCGACATGATTTTATTATAAGTTTTCCATTATAATGATATTGATATGCATGCTTAAATATGTGTGTGGCTCCATCGCCCCAACGAGATGGTGGAGGTCACCAATCTCATCTCTCCATGTAAGGGAGGACGTCAACAAGATTATACAAGTTCCACCATCCAAATGAGGAGGTTGTTTGTACTCAATATCAAGAATCATTATTACTGGGAAGTCATAATGGACAATATCATTTATGTTCATATTTGGTACAAACTATAATATAAAAATTCAAAGACTAATCAGTAGGGAATGAGGTAGTTGAAACAAATACATAGCGCAATATACATTTTATGAGGTACATAAAAGTATCATCAATACCACTAGTATGTTCAAAGAGGAGGTATAATAACATACCTATTCTGTTGAGTTTTAGAGTACAAGATCCCTACTAGAATAGGTCACTCACTCGAGTTAGATCCTAGATCAACAAGATGTGGATCAAGGGACAAGATCATGATGTTTTAAAGATCATGTTTCATTATTCAAGATTAGGGTTATTCATTCCTATTTAAATCTTGGGGTAGGTCATTCATTCATGATCAGTCATAATATATTGAGATATCCAACATTTTTTAGGTGTCAAGTATTTTCCAAGTATGAATGACCTACCTAGGTATTTTTGACATATATATGATAACCCTTATTATTATCAACATTCAAGTCATTATCAAATCTCTAGATCATTATAATAATGGATCAACATCATTTGTGTTCAAGATCATATCAAGGTTGAATTGATTTAAAAAGGAATATTAGGGATCAGATCTAAGGTCATGTAATCAAATACTAACAAGAAAAGATGGTATATACGCATTTGAAGTGGCCAACATGGATATTTCACTAGATATGGGGAATAAAGAGACGAATCAGATTCTGTATCCATATTTATTGAATAAAGCTAATTTCTATAATGAAAATGGACTATAATATCACTATTTTTGGTTATGATGCATTTTGCATGATTTATGTAAGATCTATACATTCTATCAATCATTCGAGAGAGAGAAATGAAAATACCTTAATTGATTGAAAAGGAATGACAACTTGATGTAAGATGGATGTTTAAGATTGAGACACATAGGAGGCGTGGAAGAGGTGGCTTGTTGGTGTTTGGATGCAGTCCGATCCCCAGCTCCCTGGGTTTTTGGACCCAATTCACTTCTTTGGACTGACGGTTTGGGGCCTTTCCTCTGGCTCAAACCTACACATGAGGTTAGGAGCACTAGGAGGAGAGCACACCAGGGCTAGGGGCATTGGCAGAAGGAGGAGATGAAGTCAATAGTGAGATGGCCACTTGAGGTCGTGGCAACCTTATAGTGTGGTTGGGGGTCTTGATTTGGGGATAGGTAAAGAAAGGGATAGACACCCGCAATGAATAGGAGACTGTGGTGCTTAGGTGGGGTGGTTAATTCAGGGTGGTCAGGGGCAAGAGTGAGCACTAGAGTATGGGGTTAATGCGAGGGATGTCAAAGGAGACTAATGGATGGGTTTTTATAGGGATGAGGGTAGGGATAGATAGGAACTGGGTTTGATCAATGGTCAGAGAAGTGAGAAGGATAGGTGAGCGAGTCATTGGGATGGTGCAACAATGCACTAAATCTGGTCAAGGTAGTGTTATTCGGGGGCGAAATCACTAGATAAAGATTTTTATGGGAATGAAATTTTGTGATAGGGTCTGAGTTGGGTGATTGATCATTATCGACTCTCTTGCTCATCCCCACAAACTATGGGAGGTTGAATATGAGCATGTGACCGATCGATCAGGCTAGCATCCATTGGAGGCAGATCTGATGGACATGATTCATCCCCCTCAGTTTGCCACAGATCAATGACGTGGAAAAGGTGAATTAAAAGGCCAAATAAAGAGGTTTTAAGCACATTATCTTCAAGAAGTCGTATAAATTCGTAGGGGTATCCAATCAGGCTCAAATATGGATCATAACTTCAGGTTATCATGTATAATTGTATAAAAAGTTAGAACGAAAATATAAAGTTACATAACCTAATGTACTACTTTGGACGAGATGATTAATTTTCCTATATTGTAGTGTCACAAGGTACATAATGTTCATATTGATCAATTTCGAAATTTAGTGCCAATAATGATCAATTAGTCAAGAAATAATGAGTTGAGGTAATGAGTGAACATAAGTAAGGGCAAAATAGGAATTGAAAAAGATTAGAGAAACTTGCTTTGTCACATCCTCCCCTCCTTACAAGGAATTTTGTCTCCAAAATTTAGACCTCCTTGATAAGGTCAGGAAATCTTTCCCCCATATCTTACTTCAACTCCTAGGTAGAATGATCACTATCATGGTGCTTCCACATCACTTTAACCATATCAATTTTCTTATTTTTGAGCTCCTTGGTGTGAGTATGAATTATCTTGACCATAACTTCCTGGTAAACAAGGGTGTCCTTCAAATCAATTGGCTCATGATTGAGCACATGAATAGGGTCGTTGACATACTGCTTCAGATTTGACTCATGGAAGACGTTGTGCATCATGTTGTATTGTTGAGGTATGGCCAACCTGTATGTTAATTCCCCAATATGGTTCAAAATTTCAAATGGACCCACGTATCTAGGGCTACATTTTCCTTTCTTCTTTGCAATAGCTCAAATTGGTTGAATCTTCAAAACACAGGGTAACCCACCAAAAACTGAGTATATGCCCTGTCTACATCAAGATAAGACTTCTGACGACCTTGTTCCCTTTTCAAGCTTGATTGATCAGGTTGACATTGTCAGAATATAGTTGTATCTCCTTAGACTTCATAATCCATTTTTCGCTCACTTCATCCAAATAAAGCGGATATCTACACAACCTTCCATATAAGGCTTCATACGGAGGAATTCATATACTAGTTACGTAGTTGTTGTTATAGGTAAACTCAACAAGAGGAAGATAGTGGTCCCATTATCACTCCAATCAAGGATACATGATCTTAGGAAGTCTTGTAAAACCTAAATTTTCCTTTTAGATTGTCCATCAGTTTGTGGATGATGTGCGGTACTAAAGTTCAGCTGGGTCCCCAATTCTTCCTGCACTTGTCGCCACAGGTAAGAAGTGTACTTATCATGTGATCTGACACAATGGATACATGAATCCCACACAGTCTATGTTATAACCTCAATTTCCTGAGTATGTAATGAACAATGTAATTCTCTTTTAAAGAATAAAAGAAATCTATTTCTTTGATTGTGATGGATTTCATGTGAAATGGCCTTGATTGATTGATGGTGGGCTTTGTTGGCCATTGAGCCCAATTGAAAAGAAAATAGAAATAAAAAGGAAAAGAATTTGATTAATAAAAGGGAAATATGAGAAATTGACTTTTAAAAGAAGATAAAGGCAAAAAGATATTCCCCAATATGGGAATCCATGCCTTTAGGATTTCTTGAGGTCCAAGGGTCCCAAAATAACAAGATAATGGCAAAGGGAAAAGAAATAACAATTAATTTGGATTAATTAAAGGGATAACTTGGGAGAGAAGGAATACTTCTCATCCATTGGAGTTTTTTCCCCAAATTTCGTCTAAATCTAGATAATGTCAAGAAAAATGTTCTCTTAAAATTTGAGACAAAAAGGAGTTATGGTCTGGGAGATATCAATTTCTCAAGTTATCTCCAAAATAAAGCATTAATTGGGCAATTGAAAAAGGGTTTCCTTCTTATTTGATCGCGTGCTATGAGGACCGTTGGATCTTAATCCAATGTTGGTCACTCAACTTCTAAGTCCCCCACGGAATGGGACTTTGCAAGTCACAGGAGGAATTTGCCATCTTGATTTCTCGTGATCTAGAGGATATGCCAGTATGTTGCTAGTCCCTTTGGACTTAGGAGGGGAAACCACAGAGTTTAATCCCTAGTTCGACTAGGTTTGGTCACCGTTTTGGGAAGTACCCAATTCTCGCTAGCCTGACCTCGACCCTATATATTGGGGAGGGTTTGTGAGGGCTCCAACGCACAAAAAAATCAACCCTTGACCTGTGGCTAGTCGCAAGGAGTGATTCCGTGCCTCCAATTGCCCGATTCACCTTAACATGCACCCCGTTCCAGTGACAAACCCCGCCGGAGTCCGGAGAGTAGAGGAGGGTTGCGGCGCGTACTTGGTGGGAAATTGAAGATGTCGTCGAGTTTGACAAGGGGAGGCAGAGCTCCCTGACTGATTGGAGAGATCAAAGCAGGTTGATATCCAGAGTCAACTCCCGAGTTGACCACCGGAGCTACATCGTGCTCGCGCAAGGTTGAGGAAGAAGAGAACCCATGGATTTACCAAACTGCCCCTCGCCTCCTTTAGTTGCATCAAGGATAGTTTGGACCTTTATTTCTTTTGATCACAAAGGAAAGGCGTATGCAATCCTGATCATTGGATTCTATGTGAACCAGCGGACCACGGATCAAACGATCCACATTTTTCTAAAAAGTGCTAATAAATCAAATAAAAGGGTTTTCTTGATAAAATCATATCTTTTGATAGAAAAATATGATGAGGAAAGTTAATACATGAAAAATGATTAGAAAAATATGAGGGATACATTAAAAATAGTTTGGGAATCTAAATTAGTATCTTTTTGCAAAAGTGTCTATTTTAGACGGAAAAAGTATTAATTTATGGTTAGAAACCCAAATTGTGGATAAAGGATGGATTTAATCTTGCAAGTGAGTAAATTCCAACATTATTAACTTGTTTAATGATAAAGATGGATATTAGCCTATTTTGAAAAGGAAATTGCAAGAATTATGGTTTTAAACTTAATATTGTGATTAATACCCTTAGAAACCCTAAATAAGGGAAAAAGGGAAGAAAAGATATAGTTAATCCGAAAAGTAGGGTTTTGTGGTCCAAACCTGATCTTATGATCTCAATGGAAAGTAAGATGAGATAATTAGGGTTTCATGGATATTTTTATGAAAGTAAAGTAAAAGTAATAAAAATGAAGTGGAACCCTAATTATGATCAAAACCCTAAAAAGGGCTAGTAACCCTAGGGCACGAATAGGCCTATTAGACTTAGATACCATGATCTGTGATAGAGAATATTGGATCTATATTTCAGGGCCAAATTGTGTGCTTGCTTGCTTGATTTTGGATTACTTGCTAGTTTGGATTAATTCTGCATTCAAGACAGCTTGACAGGTATGTGGTTAATTATGATTAATCACATTAGTTTCCTGAGGGTTTTTTGATTATTTCCTCGCATTGAATGCAACCTAAACAATTGGATGTTCATACTTACAAAATTATAAAGTCACTATGGTTATCACAATTATAAATTAGTGTGTATTCTCGCACCTACATGCCACCTTGATGGATGATGCAAAGAGGTCAAGCTCAGGAGGGAAGACCCATGGGCACCATGAGTGGGACCCAAAGCACCAAGCTCGGGATTGAGAAGGTGGCCTATGATATTGCATGACTAGAGGGCACCATGAGTGGTGACTCTAGGCACCATGCTCGGGATTGAGAAGGTGGCCTTAAGTTAATGGCGAAAGTGAAACCCGAAAGGGGGTATGACAGGGTTAGGGCAAAAGCAGTGGAGAATGACATACTGAAAAGAATAAATCGGCTTGTTAATTAACTTGATTGTGATATTTAGATTGTTAGTCATATTTGTGAAATTTTGGTTGTTCCTACATACCAGCATATTCCTATATGTTGACCGACGTTTTGTTTGTCGAAATTTTAGGTACAACAATTGAAAGAACAAACAGTAAAGTGACACATTGTGGAAATAAGAAATAAAGTGCAAGGTGGATTAGATAGAATGAATCCAGGCTATGGATAGAGTAATTTTACCAAAGTTTGAAAAAGGTATGCAAGGTTTTATTTATACCAGTTTACAGTTTAGTTGGTAAAATTTGATAATTGTTATTGATTATTTTTCGAACCTTTGATCCTATTTATTGGGATAATGACTTTGACCTCTTGATATCCCTTAATTGGGGGTTACCAGGAGGCGGGGTCATTACAATTGGTATCAGAGCATAGGTTCCTAATTTAATCTTTTATAATTATTAAATTTTACAAACTCTGTAGAACCCAAGGGAGTTATTAGTGGAATTTCTGAAAGACAGAGGTGTCTAGAAAAGAATCACGTCTGGGGGCTGGCAAGGTTTTCCTCCGCACCACTAGTCAGATACGAGGACTCCTGGATTAGTGTTACTGCCTAGCTGAAGTCTCAGGATTTGACTCAAAATAAGATACCTTTAGGACTCTCTCATCTTATTCATCACTTATCAACACCATTTCTATTAAGCACCTTAAGGATTAGGGTTTTCTCTCTTTTCCTCACCCTCTCAAGGTATGGGTAATTCATAAGGATTAAGGAATCCTCCACCAAACTAAAAAAAAGTATGTAAATAAGATGTCATGGACATATGGTTAATAGATTAAGCATAAAGGAATAGATACATGCTTAGGTCAAATGACATAAGTTGTCATGACCTCAGGAGTGACCTGAGGCTATAACTTCTTGTCATGAGGATAAGTATAGAGAGAGTTAGTCTTAGAGGTAGGGATCTCCATTACAAGTAGGGACCTAGCACATCCTATGAGGATGATGTTAACCCTAACACTAAGTGAAGGTTAGAGAGAAAGATGACATGGTGAGTTAGATGGACATGCCTTGGATGCCATATGAGCCATGAGAAGTTAGATGACCGAGTACCTTTGGCGACCCAACCCTGGGAAGGGTCGTGCATGCTAGAGTGAAGGATAGCTCCTTCAATGATAAGGTTAGAGAAGAACCTATAGAAATCTGATGGGCTTATATGAGCATGGCTTAGTATACACAGAGTACGTCAGTAGAGTTGATAATAGGCTAAAACCCTGGCCAGGAGAGTATGATGGATAGCTTGTAAGGTAAGCATAAAGAGCTATGGATAATCTTGAACAAACAAAAGTTGATCATAGGCTTCACCCAAGTAGGAGTATGCTTGTGAGCTTGATCCATCTTCATAGAGAGAGGAAGTCTGGTAGTGAGGTTATTTGTAGAGTTAGCTCTAGAGAGAGAGCAGGACCCAAGCATTAAGGTTGAAAGTTTAGACTCTGGGTTAGGAGAAACCCTGAGAAGTGGAGGACGATGCGACCTAAGTGGGTGATTGCGGTTGCCTCATGCGTGATCCCTGGAGGCTGATAGTATCCTGGTTTTGTTTAGAGGAACCAAACCCTAGAGAGAGGATGAGACTGCTGGTACCTCTGTACTTATGTTATAGATGAGAAGAAGAGTGCCTTAGACCCTGAGGAGGTTTATGTAACCAGTTGTAAGGTTGTATACCTAGTTGGTTGTCCTTGAGGAGGACTCAACTATGAGGTGTTGCTCATAAAAAAGGATCATGGGAGTACATGACATACCTAGGACATGCTTGATTCGTGGTTAAGAGATTGAGCATGAAGTTTGACACCTAAAGGTGAACCTAGGGTTCCTAGGCCTCAGAGGGGAAGTGGCGTACCTGATAATCATGATGAGGTTTTAGTTTCAATAGATTCGAGCATGGTACTTCTCATGTTTAAAGGTAAGAGAAACCCCTTAAGTTTAAGGTATGTTTGATGAACCCCCCCCCCACAGCTAAGTAATGACATGGGAAGGTATGATCTTGATCCAATGTTGAGAATGAGAACAAGTATGACCTAGCATGGTTTAGTAGGTGGTCTGCTTGTGCCTTAGTGGCTACTGGGTTAAGTATGCTCATGCATATATAAACCCTAAGGATGTTTGTGACCGTGTTGTCAAGAGTTGTAGTTTCCTCCCTTCCTGGGAGAGGAACCCTTGGTAGGGTGTGTACCAGTTTGTTGGTTTTCAAGTAACCTAAAGAGGTTTCATAGGATCCTGATAAACTAAGTGAAGAGTACAAGGTAAGAGAATGAACCTGTAGACTCATAGATAACCATCTCTATGTGCATGTGGGTGAGTTACCATGGAGGTAACTGGTATGGGGCTTGACCAAGGTAGGAAGGTCGCCATGACCCCTGTGAAAGGATGAAAGACAGCCCATGAATGTAGAGAGAGAGATGATGAAGGCTTGGGTAAGGTTCTAAGTTGGACATGTACTATAAAAAAATCCTAAGTCTATCCTAGGGCCAGGTAGGGATAAGACCGATGGAAGTGGGAGTTGCCTAATTCCCTAGCTGCACATGGCCATAGGGTCGGGACGTAACAAATATCATTTTCCGAGGGCCATGGGTTAGGGGATTGATTACCTTCATGAACTCATGGGGCCCAAAGGGCAGATTAGTAGGGCACTCTCTGGATGCATAAGGGAAGAGGGATGACCCCAAAAGTGCCTACACCCTATAGACCTAGAGGATATGACCAAGGATTGTGTGGTGACCCAAGTAGGTTCGAAACTAGTTTTCCATGGAAGTAACCTTGATATGAAGATGATTGTGATGTAGAGACATATGTGGCACATTTCAACTTAGATTTAAAGGTGTACTAGCAAGGTGGGATGTACCATCTCTACTCTTGGAACAGGAAGAACTCTGTGTTTGGACTGCAGCCAAATGCTTATTTCCTCATGTTATGGGAGTGAGATAGGACAATACTCATGCCTTACACCAAGGATAAAAGATGATGTGAGTTGGAACGTTGCATTGAGATATGAGGACAGAGATGATAACATACCCTTGTAGAGTGAACGATAAATGGATGGTTTACAAATAGTAAGAGGAATAAGGGTGTTTCTAGTAGAAGCTATGTGGAATTTTGCAAATTATGTAAGGTTGAGTTTGATCACCATAAGGATGAACTCAGAGTTTCTTGATGAAGATAAACTTAGTGTTTCAGATGATAAGTAGAATACATGGAGGTGTATGTCTTCAACATTACTTAAACACTTGAGGTTGAGAAGTGGTAATGAATGTTCTGGTTGAGATATAGATTCCTAGTTTACCTAGAGGCTAGAAGAAGTTGAGGTTGTTAGGCTAACCTTAAGTTGGGAAAAGAGATAAGTTTGGCTAAATCTCCGATATATCAATGGTAGTTGATCAAGTTAATGGTTGTTTGGTTAGCCAACCTAGCCCTTGATGTAGTGAAAGGATGGTTGTAGAACCTCAGATGCACTTCTTTGGAAAAGAAGGTGAGGAAACCCTAGTTAGAGTGGTTCAGGGTTTCTGAGGAATCAACCTTGAAGAATCATGACATACATGAGATCATGATTTTAAGTTCATCATACACGTGGTACTACAAAGACAATAAGTGATAGTAGTACTTTGGATACCTAAGATGAAGTTACATGTGGTATGTTTACATGCATGACAATAGGTGAAGGACAAACACCAGTAACCCAGTGCATTGATATGAAGGATAAAGAGAATTCTCAAGAGGGAATGGGAGTTCATCACTATGGATGTTGTGGTAAGTCTCCCATTGACCATGGAAGGTCAAGATGTAATGTGGGTTATGGTGGATCGCCTTACCTAGATAACATGAGAAAGAAAGAGTATTGTCAAGGGACATATTGGGTTGAACTACTTTTAAGAGAAAGAGATGGTTCAACTACACCATGATGCGAGTTCAAAAGTTCTTGAGTATAACCTAAGGGTTCACTTCCATGAGGTGGAAGTAGATACATGAAGGACTCAATGATAGTAAAGTTTATCACTCCTAACTAATGGTTAGTGCGATCCAGACTAGAGGGTCTGAGGAGAGCATGTGTGCTCATTCAGGGTGATACATGCAGACAATTCTTAAGAAGAGATGTTAACCACCATAGACTTTATCGGGATGCAAGAAGTTCTATAAGGAGGTTGTGTCAGCTACCACTTCATTAAGATGATGTTGGTGAAGGTGGCCTCACAAAGGTCAAAAAAGCACAATGTGTGCAGATGAAGTCACTTTGATTGTGCAATGGCTGAGAGAGAGCCCAGAGGTGACATTAGTCACAAGCTGATGCAAAGCAGACTGACATGCAGTTCACTGTGGGAGAATATGTGATATGAAAATCCAACCCCTCTAAGCTACATCCGAGAAAATTGAGTCCCCGATATGTGGGTCCATTTGATATGGATTGGTGGAGATGGTTGTGATTGGCCTTACCCCTCATGATAACATGATGTATAATGTGTTACATGAGTCTAATCTAGAGCACTATGTGAGGTACCCAAGCCATGTGCTGAGCCCTGAACCTATACAGCTTTTTGAGAGGCTGCAATATCTTGAGTCACCTATGAGGGTATGATATACCAAGGTAAGAAAGAACTCAGATCGGAGAATATGAGATGATGAAGGTTCTTGGGAAGTACCATGGAAAGGATGAGGCCACATGGGAGCCATGATGGACATATGAAAGGCTTATCCTGTTTGTTTGTTTGCTTGATGGAATTTTGAGGGCAAAATTCCTATAAGGAGGGGAGGATGTTATAACCTCAATTTCCTAAGTATGTAATGAACAATGTAATTCTCTTTTAAAGAATAAAAGAAATCTATTTCTTTGATTGTGATGGATTTTGTGTGAAATGTCCTTGATTGATTGATGGTGGGATTTGTTGGCCATTGAGCCCAATTGAAAAGAAAAGAGAAACTAAAAGGAAAAAAAATTGATTAATAAAAGGGAAATATGAGAAATTGACTTTTAAAAGAAGATATAGGCAAATAGGTATTCCCCAATATGGGAATCCATGCCTTTAGGATTTCTTGAGATCTAAGGGACCCAAAATAACAAGATAATGGCTAAGGGAAAAGAATATCAATTAATTTGGATTAATTGAAGGGATAACTTGGGAGAGAAGGAAGACTTCTCATAAATTGGAATTTGTTCCACAAATTTATTGTAAATTTAGATAATTTCAAGACAAACGTTTCCTTAAAATTTGAGACAAAAAGGAGTTATGGTTTGGGAGATATCAATTTATCAAGTTATCTCCAAAATAATGCATTAATTGGGCAATTGAAAAAGGGTTTCCTTCTTATTTGATCACGTGCTTTGAGGGCCGTTGGATCTCAATACAACGTTGGTCACTCATCTTCTAAGCCACACATGAACTGGGACTTTGCAAGTCACATGAGGAATTTTCCATCTTGATTTCTCGTGATCTAGAGGATATGCCAGCCTGTTGTTAGTCCCTTTGGACTCAGGAGGGGAAACCGCAGAGTTTAATCCCTGGTTCGACTAGGTTTGGTCGCCGTTTTCAGAAGTACCCAATTCTTGCAAGTCTGATCTCAAACCTATATATAGGAGAGGGTTTGTGAGGGCTCCAACACGCAAAACAATCAACCCATGACCTGTGACTAGTTGCAAGGAGTGATTTCATGCCTCCAATTGCCCGGTTCACCTTAACCTGCACCCCCGTTCCAGTGACAAACCCCACCGAAGTCCGACGAGTAGAGGAGGGTTGCGATGCATTCTTGATGGGTAATTGAAGACGTCGTTGAGTTCGACACAGGGATGCATAGCTTCCTGACCAATTGGAGTGATCAAAGGAGGTCGATATCCCAGAGTCAATTCCCGAGTTGACCACCGGAGCTACAGCGTGCTCGGACAAGGTTGAAGAAGAAGAGAACCTGCAGATTTACCAAACTGCCCCTCACCTCCTTCAGTTGCGTCAAGGTTAGTTTGGACCTTTGTTTCTTTTGATCATAAAGGAAAGGCGTGCATGATCTTGATTGCTGGATTCGAAGTGGACCGACGGACCACATATCAAACGATCCACGTTTTTCTGAAAAGTGCTAATAAATCAAATAAAAGGGTTTTCTTGATAAAATTGTATCTTTTGATAGAAAACTAGGATGAGGAATGTTAATCATGAAAAATGATCATAAAAATATGAGAGATACATTAAAAATGGTTTGGGAACCGAAATCAGTATCTTTTTGCAAAAGTGTCTATTTTAGACGGAAAAAGTATTAATTTGTGGTTAGAAACCCAAATTGTGGATAAAGGATGGATTCAATCTTGCAAGTGAGTAAATTCGAGCATTATTAACTTGTTTAATGATAATGATGGATATTAACCTATTTTGAAAAGGAAATTGCAAGAATTAGGGTTTTGAACTTAATATTGTGATTAATGCCCTTAGAAACCCTAAATAAGGGAAAAAGGGAAGAAAAGATATAGTTAATATGAAAAATAGGGTTTTGTGGTCCAAACCTGATCTTAGGATCTCAATGGAAAATAAGATGAGATAATTAGGGTTTGATGGATATTTTGATGAAAGTAAAGTAAAAGTAATAAAAATGAATTCGAACCCTAGTTATGATCAAAACCCTAAAAAGGGCTAGTAACCCTAGGGTACGAATATGCCTATTAGACTTGGATACCATGATCCGTGATAGAGAATATTGGATGTATATTTTAGGGCCAAATTGTGTGCTTGCTTGCTTGATTCTGGATTACATGCTTGTTTGGATTAATTCTGCATTCAAGACAGCTGGACAGGTATGTGGTTACTTATGATTAATCACATTAGTTTCCCGAGGGTTTTTCAATTATTTCCTCGCATTGAATGCAACCTAAACAGTTAGATATTCATAGTTGCAAAATTATAAAGTCACTATGGTTATCACAATTATAAATTAGTGTGTATTCTCGCACCTACATGCCACCCTGATGGATGATGCAAAGAGGTCAATCCCAGGAGGGAAGACCCATGGACACCATGAGTGGTGACCCCAGGCACCAAGATGGGGATTGAGAAGGTGGCCTATGATATTGCATTACTAGAGGGCACCATGAGTGGTGACCCTAGGCACCTAGCTCGGGTTTGAGAAGGTGGCCTTAAGTCAATGGAAAAAGTGAAACTCAAAAGGGGGTATGACAGGGTTAGGGCAAAAGTGGTGGAGAATGACATACTAAAAAGCGTAAATTGGCTTGTTAATTAACTTGATTGTGATATTTAGATTGTTAGTCATATTTGTGAAATTTTGGTTGTTCCCACATACCAACATATTCCTATATGCCGAC
Source organism: Alisma plantago-aquatica (assembly GCA_963693085.1). NCBI lineage: Eukaryota > Viridiplantae > Streptophyta > Magnoliopsida > Alismatales > Alismataceae > Alisma > Alisma plantago-aquatica. The sequence continues at coordinate 505,754,327 of OY856412.1, forward strand.
CGACATTTTATTTGTCTGCGTTTTAGGTACAACAATTGAAAGAACAAATAGTAAAGTGACACATTGTGGAAATAAGAAATAAAGTGCAAGGAGGATTAGATAGAATGAATCCAGGCTGTGGATAGAGTAATTTTACCAAAGTTTTAAAAAGGTTTGCAAGGTTTTATTTTATACCAGTTTACAATTTAGTTGGTAAAATTTGATAATTGTTATTGATTATTTGTCGAACCTTTGATCCTTTTAATTGGGATAATGACTCTGACCTCTTGGTCTCCCTTAATTGAGGGTTACCGGGAGGCGGGGTCGTTACAGTCTAACTATCTCATTAATGTATAACTACTAACTTTGTAACTTTGGCTGTCATCTTAATTGGAATGAAATGGGAAGATTTGGCCAGACAACCAACTACAACCCAAATGGCATCACTCCCTTTCCTAGTCCTGGGTAGACCCACCACAAAATCCATGGTGATGTTTTCCCATTTTCACTCAGGGATAGGTAGTGGTTGTAACAGACCTCCTGGTTGTTGATGTCTAACTTGATATACTGGTAGGTCGAACATCTAGACATGAAGCATCAATGTCAGTCTTTATATTCCTCCACCAGAAATGCATCTGCATATCCTTGTAAATTTAAGTTAATCTAGGATGCACTGTATACATTGATCCATGAGCTTCCTGTAGCACCTATTCTGTCAGATCTGAATCGTCTGGGAACCATATTAGTTGTTTGTACCGGATTCCCCCTTCCATACTGAATGTTAGGTGTGTCTGGGGCTTCTCTAGTAGCTTAATCATCTCCTCAAGACTCTTTTTATTCTTCTGGGATGACAAAATCTCAGATTGAAGGCCTGGTTTGACATGAATGCTGGCCAATCTGAGAATATCATCCATATACCTTAGGGTCGATGGTGACATGACTTCCATGTTTCTCCACTTAGTAGAGAAAATATCATCACATTTAGCATGCTTCCTGTTGAGTGCATCGACCACTATCCTTACTAGGGTGGTAGGAAATGGTGAAGTCATAGTCTTTGGGGTACTCGAGCCGTAGCCTCTATCTGAGATTGAGATCCTTCTATAACAAGATGTACTTCAAAATCTTTTTTCGGTTAGGATATCCTAGGTGGCACCATACACGTGGTATCACCATAACTTCAATGCATATATGATGGTACAAGATCGAGGTCGTGGGTTGGGTAGTTCACCTCATTTGGCTTCAACTTTCGAGAGGCATCAACAACTGCCTTTCTATCTTGTATGAAGACACAACCCAGTCAGAACCATGATGCATTGGTGAAAATGAAAAACCCATCATTCCCTAAGGAAGGGTCAAAACATGTGTGGTTGTCAGCTTTGTCTTCAGCTCCTAAAAACTAGGCATGCACTCCTTGAACTAGACAAACTACTCTCCTTTATCGATGAGCTTTGTGAGGGGCAAGGTAGTTCTGTTGGAGTTAAGGATGAAACATCGGTAATAACCAGGAAGACCCATAAAACTTTGAATTTTAGAAACATTTTTGGGGGCTTTCCACTCAAGAACAACCGAGACTTTGGCGGGGTCTACAAAAATTTTCCACTAGAAATTATGTGTCCCAAAAACATGTCTTCGGAAATCCAAAATTTACATTCAGCCTATTTTGCACAAAATTTTTGAATGTGGAGGGTATCAAGTACTTTGCAAAGATGGCTATTATGTGACCTAATGTCATTTGAATATACTAGGATGTCATCAATGAAGACCACTACATACTCATCAACGAAAGGTTAGAAAACACTATTCATCATGTTTATAAACAAACCAAAGGAATTGGTCAACCAAAATGGCTTGAACAAAAATTTATAATTCCCATATAGTGTATCAAAGACGGTTTTAGAGATGTATTTGTCGTTAACCTTGAGTTGGTGGTAACTAGACCAAAGATGAATTTTAGAGAAGACATTAGTTGAACAAAGTTGATAAAAAGGGTTGTCAATTTTGGGAAGTAGATATTTATTTTTAACACTAGCTTGGTTTATTATACAATAGGTAATACACATGCAAAGAGATCCATCCTTTTTCTTGAAAAAAGAATAGGTGCTTCCCAAGGGGATGAAATAATGCAGATGAAACCCTTGGTAGCAATTCCTGCAACTACTTTTTCAAGGTAGGAGACATCTGATAGGGTTCTCGAGAAATAGGTGTCCTACCAGGTGCCAAGTCAATATAGAATTCAATATCAAGATCAAGTGGTATCTCAAGGAGCTCCTTAGGAAAAATACTCAAGTACTCATACACTATGTCAATATTTTCCAGGGAACTCATCTCAGGATTGACTATAGTTACAATTTCTAGGTTTTAGATATCAAGGTTTGGGCCTTGATCAAGGAAATGAGAATATTTCAATTTTAATCTTTTTTTCCAGGAATTACAAGAATACATAGGTCGGATATGGAGATGATAACTTTCTTGGCACAATAATTGTGATGGAGTGGACTTTTGGAATCTTAAAATGTCCAATGACACAAGTGAAGTCATACATGTTGAGTTGTTTTGAGAATCCCAAATGTTTTAGTAAAGTCGAGTGTTATTTGATGTTGATATAATGATTAAGACATCTCTTTTAATGCCTTCTTGAGGAATTTAATCAGATGATCAAATAGATGAGTTTTGTCACCGAATTTGAGTAGAAGGCAACTCGAGAGGTGGTAAAGCTATGGTTAAAGTTTAGTGGCATTTGGAGGTCCCTAGAGGAAGTTATATAGGTTTGAAGTTTGTGAATGATACGCATTATTGGTGATTATTAGATCTAAGTTTAATAGTTTGGGCCGAAGTTGTCCATTATATTGGCTGGGCCACGCCCTATGATCCTTGTTTAGCCTACGTGGCCCATTCCTTGTCCTGGATTTCCAATCTCACATATGCAGTCTTTGCAAAGGATGAGCCACGAATAGGCTTGAGTAAAGGACTGACATGGACCCCAAGATGAGAAATCAATGCCTCTAATAGTCGTCTCCTAGCTTGTGGTTACAAGAAGGAAGTGACTCCAGTCATGCGATACATCTCTCACGATCCCACGCCATGGATGAAGGGGGTATGAGAGAGGGTGACCGAACAGTTATGCTCGTCTCATCAAAAGGAGGCCATCGACCCCTTATTTGTGGTCAGCGAGGAAGCGAAGAGGGAGAACAGACCTCCAGTCACTTTCCCGTCTCCTTTGTGGTGAGCAGCTAAGGCTTTGAGGAGGAAGTAGATGTAGAAGAGGTAACAGAAGGAGAGGAGAAGCAGAAAAGCAAGTACGAGCTAGAGGAGATGCGTTCCTTCGACTTGTACACCCTTGCGGCAGTTCTACACTCCAGCTGAACCTGGTTGGCTGAAGATAAGAACGGAATTCGGAGATTGGATTTAGGGCATCCTCATGGCAGATCAAGAAGAGGGAAGAGTTCGTGGGGGCTTTGTGAAGCTTTCCGAAGCTTCATACCAGTACGAGGATGAGCAAAGGCCAGACACCTCTCCTGCGCCTCCGCAGCAGCCACAAGCGGCGGTGAGCTTGCGGGGATGGAGATGTGGAGACCCAGGGAGTAATAGAGGAGCCGTACAGGTCGTATAGGAGGTTGTGAAGCTAATGGAGCCTTCAGATTCGTGTGAATATCCATGACTTGGCGGCCATTGCTTGCCGGAGTTGGCCCTTGTGGCGGCGCTCCTGCGCTACGGAGAAACAGGGAGCCACACCAGGAGACTCACGCGGAGAAGGAGCGGGGACCGGTCAAAACCTAGTTAAACCGGGTCCAGGCACCCCAAACCGGCTGGCCCAGTGCAAACCAAGAGAAGCCTTGAGCCGCGCCCATGTGGACACGTGGCGAAGCAAGATAGGACACAAAAAGGTAAATATCCAGAAATTGTCAGACCTTGTATAATTCGTAGAAAATAGCCCGCTTATCAGAAAAATGGAAACAAGGTATCAAAATGTTCAGAAAAATGAGTACAACACAGTGGAAGCATAATATATGGCTTTTGATGCATTAATATCAGTGATATCTTGTTAGTTGTGAAATGCTTAATTGATGGATAATAAATATCAAACATTGGCCTAAAATTATGAGAATATGTCAGTAAATCAATATTCATACTTATAATCTAGTGGATATTAGTGATGATTATGTTGATGCACTAAACCATGTAATTTTCTTAGAATGTCTATCTAGGGCTTGTAACCCTAATTAAAATGTAATAAATACATACATGCTCAATAAATGATGATATTTATAGAAAATCCTCATATCTGTAACTCGAAGATAATACATAAATCTAAAATCAGTTATATACATGAAATTCATGTTATATGAAGAGCACCCTTAATATAAGAGATGTAACCCTAAGATGGTTAATAAAAGTGACATAATGTTAAATATGTTCACATAATAATGTGACACAAGAATATATCCAGTTAATGAACTATAATATGGAAAATGACATCAGTGAGATAATCATAAGATAAGAATACAAGTAATGGCACACACATCCTAATGGGTTAAGTAATCCCTAAAATGAACACGTTTAAGGTTAAGATGAGATGTAAGATAATGAGAACCTGATAGTATATGATCTTGTCTTAATCAGGTTTAACCAAGGATATAGATGACATCATGGATGTGATTAGGTATACCTCTTTGGAAGGTACGCTATTACCTCTTACTTGGCTTATTATACAATATGCTTGTGTTATATGTGTAGTAAAATACTTGGCATATGATATTGGATGAAAGTATTGTTCTTGTATGATATGTTGCACGATTTTCCATACTTATTGCTATGAACACATGAAACATAATATGTTTGTTCCATTATATCTAAGCACTTCAACTCTTTGGTAGTAAAGTGCTGGAAATAAGTACTTCAACTCTTTGGTAGTAAAGTACTTGGAAGTGATCCAACTCTTTGGTAATAGATCATATTGTGAAATGATCCAACTCTTTGGTAGTAGATCATAAAGGCCTTAATGCATTCAACTCTGAGGTAGTAAATGCATGGATGATATAATGGAAAATGAGCTTAAAATATGTGTTCTCTTTTGCTAATGAACATCTTTGTGAAAGTATATGCTTTTCTTATATTCTTCTGTTACTGCCAAGTATATTAGTTTTATCTTATTGCCAAGATATGATGAGAGGTAAATAAAAGACACGTAGGAGTACTCAGTACAATATTCTTGAAATATTGTGCTGACGTGTACCGCATGTAATCTTTTTTTTAGGTTGTGGTTATGCTCTTGAAGATCCAGGATAGTTGAGAGTTGTGTGGCGAGCTGATGTACAGGTGGACCTGTTGTCTTAAGATCCTGTAGTTTAGTTGTAGTACATGTATATGTATAGTTTGTAGTTCAATATGTAATATCAAATGTTGTAACAATTCATGTTGTAATTATATGTTGAATGGTGAACATGTGTGTATGGTTTTATTATTGTTCATGTACATGTGCTACTGATTGTTTCCTTATGACTTCCTCTAATTTTCTTCTTCTTAGCCTAGTGTGGGATGTTTAAATTGGGATTCTCGCTGAGGTGAGGGTTTCAATTTGGACGTCACACATCAGATTAAGTTTTAGAAAATCCGGGGACGTCACAGGTGGTATCAGAGCATGGACAATAGCAAAGCCTGACATTTGCTCATTATGCAACTCAAAACTAAAGAACATGGAACCTTAATAATCTTTAGGGTTAGATTAGTCGTCTTTTAGAGACTAGATCTGACCTAGCCTCTAGGTTAGCACCTAGATGTCTGAGAACTAGGTCTAGACTGGTGCTTGTTGAGTAGCAGGTCCTGAGATGTCGTTCTTTCCTTGTAGTGCAGCGGTATGGGACGTTGCAATAATTGGAAATGACGTGCATCAAGGGAAGAGAAACCCTAGACATATGGCGCTCGTTGTCTAGAGTACCTACGCTAGTCTACACCATGTTCTCACTCTTTTCATTAGTTTTCATGACACTGGACTCTCTACTATGTGTGGGACACTCATTTTCATGATTTGGTTTTTGATTCCAAACGGATCGAACCTCGATAGTTTTCTCTGATGCTTGTTTTATCGGAGAAAAACTATATAATATTTTAATATGTATATGTATTAAAAAAATGTGTCCCCACACATGTACGAGTAGGAGGTGGTCATGAAACGTAAGTGAAAGTGAATGACATCAGTCTAGAAGAGAGAGTAGTTCTAGATTAGATGTCTAGAGCCTTGTTTGGAATATATGATAGCTGGAATAGATGAAATAAGCTTTGATGTAAGTCTTATATAGAAGACATAAGATGTTTATGATGATATATGTTTATCGGTAAGGCGCCAAGTTCAGTTTGAGGATGCAAGATGAGTTTTGATGATGCAAGTAGCTAGGATTTTATGTGATAAGTTATGTTAAGTTGAGACAAGGTTGTGATTCAGCATGAGCCTCAAGCTCTTTTACGAAGGAGGACCTCTAGTGTTAGGACCAGTTTCGGGGTTAACTCCAGAGAGAGTGAGACCCATTGGGAGAAGGTTAGAGAACCTAAACTCTAAGATATGAGAATTCTGAGATATGTGTTATGATATGTCCTAAACTAGACTACTCCTGAGTGATTGAGTTGAGTCGCTTTATGGATGATTCCTATAGTCTTTCTGAACCCTACATGTCCTTGGGAGGGCCAAACCCTAGAGACAGAGAGAGGCTGGATATATATGTGTATATGTGAACATGAATATGAGTGCCTACCATCTGGGTGAGGGAGAGAGCCCAAGACCCTGGAGGAGGTAGCTATGTTAGTTTCTGTGAAGCCTCATGCTCAGGTTGGTGGTTTCCCACATAGGAATCTAGTAGTGTGTATATAAGAGAAAGAGAGTTGAGAAATAGTTTTCACAGGTATAGATCTAAGAAGAGAATGTCATAGCATGCTTTGTTTTGTGCTTATGTGGCTAGAGCTTGTAAGGCTATCACGAGTGCCAATGAGGTAATCCGAGAACCCTAGATGAAAGAGGGAAGATAAAGTTTTTTTTTTTGAGATACTCATAGAGTTGAGTTAGCTCAGAAAGACTGGGCATGACACTAACCTCGTGGTATGGGTTAGAGGAACCTCTTTTGGACTATATAAAGTTTTGATACATGTTTCACGAGCCAGTTATATAATTTTGTTAGTACAACCATGATATAATACATGTACAGATGTGGTATAATCTCAAGACGTGACATATAGACACAATATGATGGAAATCTAGAGATGGTTTAATTAATATCAATTCATAAATGGTTAACAATTAATATGAATAATGATGATAATGTGATATGGTTGGATCACTAGTAATTGTTGAAATCTATTATGAGCAATAAAACAAGATCATATGAATGAAACATGTACACGAGGTGTTAATCTTAGTTCTTAATAAATATGAAAAATATAGTTTGATAGTTAGCACAACATAATCTTTATGACACCTTGATATGATCTAGATGGATAACGTGGGTTAACTTTAGTTAACTCCCTCCTAAAAGGAATACGTTAATGTTGAACATGTTCTAACAAATTAGCTCAATAAAATGTTGATGACACCTTGATGTATGAGTTAATCTTAGTTAACTCCTTTAGAACATGATAATATGATGTGGGAACCTTAATGCATGGCTAAAGATAAAGATGCAACCCTAACATATGAGATACGTCATAATGTAACCTAAGCTCCTAAACCATGATATATGATGAGTGGTTCACCCTTGTATCACCGTAGATGTTTGAAAACATCCGAATAGTTGGGACATAGTTCTAGAGCTTTTGACTATGTTGTACATAGAATGGTGCCTACATGTGGATGAAGGCAAGATAAGGTTTTTCCTAGAAGTATGAGTATGGTTTACTTTCGAGGACGAAAGTTCTTTTAAGATGTATATGATGTGACAAAGTGGGTTTTCTGGGTTAATTCCAAGGATGAAATTTCTTTTAAGGTGTGTAGGATGTGATGGAGTGGACTTTTGGAATCTTAAAATGTCCAATGACACAAGTGAAGTCATACATGTTGAGTTGTTTTGAGAATCCCAAATGTTTTAGTAAAGTTGAGTGTTATTTGATGTTGATATAATGATTAAGACATCTCTTTTAATGCCTTCTTGAGGAATTTAATCAGATGATCAAATAGATGAGTTTTGTCACCGAATTTGAGTAGAGGGCAAATCGAGAGGTGGTAAAGCTATGGTTAAAGTTTGGTGGCATTTGGAGGTCCCTAGAGGAAGTTATATAGGTTTGAAGTTTGTGAATGATACACATTATTGGTGATTATTAGATCTAAGTTTAATAGTTTGGGCCAAAGTTGTCCATTATATTGGCTGGGCCACGCCCTATGATCCTTGTTTAGCTTACGTGGCCCATTCCTTGTCCTGGATTTCCAATCTCACAGCTGCAGTCTTTGCAAAGGATGAGCCACGAATAGGCTTGAGTAAAGGACTGACATGGACCCCAAGATGAGAAATCAACGCCTCTAATAGTCGTCTCCTAGCTTGCGGTTACACGAAGGAAGTGACTCCAGTCATGTGATACATCTCCCACGATCCCATGCCATGGATGAAGGGGGTATGAGAGAGGGAGACCGAACAATTATGCTCGTCTCATCGAAAGGAGGCCCTCGACCCCTTATTTGTTGTCAGCGAAGAAGCGAAGAGGGAGAAAAGACCTCCAGTCACTTTCCCGTCTACTTTGTGGTGAGCAGCTCAGGATTTGAGGAGGAAGTAGATGTAGAAGAGGTAACAGAAGGAGAGGAGAAGCAGAAAAGCAAGTACGAGCTAGAGGAGATGCGTTCCTTCGACTTGTACACCCTTGCGGCAGTTCTACGCTCCAGCTGAACCTGGTTGGCTGAAGATAAGAACGGAATTCGGAGATCGGATTTAGGGCATCCTCATGGCAGATAAGAAGAGGGAAGAGTTTGTGGGGGCTTTGTGAAGCTTTCCGAAGCTTCATACCAGTGCGAGGATGAGCAAAGGCCAGACACCTCTCCTGCGCCTCCGCAGCAGCCGCAAGCGGCAGTGAGTTTGCGGGGATGGAGATGTGGAGATGCCAGGGAGTAATAGAGGAGCTTTACAAGTCATATAGGAGGCTGCGAAGCTAATGGAGCCTTCAGATTCGTGTGAAGATCCATGACTTGGCGGCCATTGCTTGCCAGAGTTGGCCCTTGTGGCGGCGCTCCTGCGCTACGGAGAAACAAGGAGCCGCACCAGGCGACTCACACGGAGAAGGAGCGGGGACCGGTCAAAACCTAGTTGAACCGGGTCCAGGCACCCCAAACCGGCTGGCCTAGTGCAAACCAGGAGAAGCCTTGAGCCGCGCCCATGTGGACACGTGGCGAAGCAAGATAGGACACAAAAAGGTAAATATCCAGAAATTGTCAGACCTTGTATAATTCGTAGAAAATAGCCCGCTTATCAGAAAAATGCAAACAAGGTATCAAAATGTTCAGAAAAATGAGTACAACACAGTGGAAGCATAATATATGGCTTTTGATGCATTAATATCAGTGATATCTTGTTAGTTGTGAAATGCTTAATTGATGGATAATAAATATCAAACATTGGCCTAAAATTATGAGAATATGTCAGTAAATCAATATTCATACTTATAATCCAGTGGATATTAGTGATGATTATGTTGATGCACTAAACCATGTAATTTTCTTAGAATGTCTATCTAGGGCTTGTAACCCTAATTAAAATGTAATAAATACATACATGCTCAATAAATGATGATATTTATAGAAAATCCTCATATCTGTAACTCGAAGATAATACATAAATCTAAAATCAGTTATATACATGAAATTCATGTTATATGAAGAGCACCCTTAATATAAGAGATGTAACCCTAAGATGGTTAATAAAAGTGACATAATGTTAAATATGTTCACATAATAATGTGACACAAGAGTATATCCAGTTAATAAACTATAATATGGAAAATGACAACAGTGAGATAATCATAAGATAAGAATACAAGTAATGGCACACACATCCTAATGGGTTAAGTAAACCCTAAAACAAACACGTTTAAGGTTAAGATGAGATGTAAGATAATGAGAACCTGATAGTATATGATCTTGTCTTAATCAGGTTTAACCAAGGATATAGATGACATCATGGATGTGATTAGGTATACCTCTTTGGAAGGTACGCTATTACCTCTTACTTGGCTTATTATACAATATGCTTGTGTTATATGTGTAGTAAAATACTTGGCATATGATATTGGATGAAAGGATTGTTCTTGTATGATATGTTGCACGATTTTCCATACTTATTGCTATGAACACATGAAACATAATATGTTTGTTCCATTATATCTAAGCACTTCAACTCTTTGGTAGTAAAGTGCTGGAAATAAGTACTTCAACTCTTTGGTAGTAAAGTACTTGGAAGTGATCCAACTCTTTGGTAGTAGATCACATTGTGAAATGATCCAACTCTTTGGTAGTAGATCATAAAGGCCTTAATGCATTCAACTCTGAGGTAATAAATGCATGGATGATATAATGGAAAATGAGCTTAAAATATGTGTTCTCTTTTTCTAATGAACATCTTTGTGCAAGTATATGCTTTTCTTATATTCTTCTGTTACTGCCAAGTATATTAGTTTTATCTTATTGCCAAGATATGATGAGAGGTAAATAAAAGACACGTAGGCGTACTCAGTACAATATTCTTGAAATATTGTGCTGACGTGTACCACATGTAATCTTTTGTTTAGGTTGTGGTTATGCTCTTAAAGATCCAGGATAGTTGAGAGTTGTGTGGCGAGCTGATGTACAGGTGGACCTGTTGTCTTAAGATCCTGTAGTTTAGTTGTAGTACATGTATATGTATAGTTTGCTGTTCAATATGTAATATCAAATGTTGTAACAATTCATGTTGTAATTATATGTTGAATGGTGAACATGTGTGTATGGTTTTATTATTGTTCATGTACATGTGCTACTGATTGTTTCCTTATGACTTCCTCTAATTTTCTTCTTCTTAGCCTAGTGTGGGATGTTTAAATTGGGATTCTCACTGAGGTGAGGGTTTCAATTTGGACGTCACACATCAGATTAAGTTTTAGAAAATCCGGGGACGTCACAGGTGGTATCAGAGCATGGACAATAGCAAAGCCTGACATTTGCTCATTATGCAACTCAAAACTAAAGAACATGGAACCTTAATAATCTTTAGGGTTAGATTAGTCATCTTTTCGAGACTAGATCTGACCTAGCCTCTAGGTTAGCACCTAGATGTCTGAGAACTAGGTCTAGACTGGTGCTTGTTGAGTAGCAGGTCCTGAGATGTCGTTCTTTCCTTGTAGTGCAGCGGTATGGGACGTTGCATTAATTGGAAATGACGTGCATCAAGGGAAGAGAAACCCTAGACATATGGCGCTCGTTGTCTAGAGTAGCTACGCTAGTCTACACCATGTTCTCACTCTTTTCATTAGTTTTCATGACACTGGACTCTCTACTATGTGTGGGACACTCATTTTCAGGATTTGGTTTTTGATTCCAAACAGATCGAACCTCGATAGTTTTCTCTGACGCTTGTTTTATCGGAGAAAAACAATATAATATTTTAATATGTATATGTATTAAAAAAATGTGTCCCCACACATGTACGAGTAGGAGGTGGTCATGAAACCTAAGTGAAAGTGAATGACATCAGTCTAGAAGAGAGAGTAGTTCTAGATTAGATGTCTAGAGCCTTGTTTGGAATATATGATAGCTGGAATAGATGAAATAAGCTTTGATGTAAGTCTTATATAGAAGACATAATATGTTTATGATGATATATGTTTATCGGTAAGGCCCCAAGTTCAGTTTGAGGATGCAAGATGAGTTTTGATGATGCAAGTAGCTAGGATTTTATGTGATAAGTTATGTTAAGTTGAGACAAGGTTGTGAGTCAGCATGAGCCTCAAGCTCTTTTACGAAGGAGGACCTCTAGTGTTAGGACCAGTTTCGGGGTTAACTCCAGAGAGAGTGAGACCCATTGGGAGAAGGTTAGAGAACCTAAACTCTAAGATATGAGAATTCTGAGATATGTGTTATGATATGTCCTAAACTAGACTACTCATGAGTGATTGAGTTGAGTCGCTTTATGCATGATTCCTATAGTCTTTCTGAACCCTAGATGTCCTTGGGAGGGCCAAACCCTAGAGACAGAGAGAGGTTGGATATATATGTGTATATGTGAACATGAATATGAGTGCCTACCATCTGGGTGAGGGAGAGAGCCCAAGACCCTGGAGGAGGTAGCTATGTTAGTTTCTGTGAAGCCTCATGCTCAGGTTGGTGGTTTCCCACATAGGAATCTAGTAGTGTGTATATAAGAGAAAGAGAGTTGAGAAATAGTTTTCACAGGTATAGATCTGAGAAGATAATGTCATAGCATGCTTTGTTTTGTGCTTATGTGGCTAGAGCTTGTAAGGCTATCACGAGTGCCAATGAGGTAATCCGAGAACCCTAGATGAAAGCGAGAAGATAAAGTTTTTTTTTTTGAGATACTCATAGAGTTGAGTTAGCTCAGAAAGACTGGGCATGACACTAACCTCGTGGTATGGGTTAGAGGAACCTCTTTTGGACTATATTAAGTTTTGATACATGTTTCACGAGCTAGTTATATAATTTTGTTAGTACAACCACGATATAATACATGTACAAATGTGATATAATCTCAAGACGTGACATATAGACACAATATGATGGAAATCTAGAGATGGTTTAATTAATATCAATGCATAAATGGTTAACAATTAATATGAATAATAATGATAATGTGATATGGTTGGATCACTAGTAATTGTTGAAATCTATTATGAGCAATAAAACAAGATCATATGAATGAAACATGTACATGAGGTGTTAATCTTAGTTCTTAATAAAGATGAAAAATATAGTTTGATAGTTAGCACAACATAATCTTTATGACACCTTGATATGATCTAGATAGATAACGTGGGTTAACTTTAGTTAACTCCCTCCTAAAAGGAATATGTTAATGTTGAACATGTTCTAACAAATTAGCTCAATAAAATGTTGATGACACCTTGATGTATGAGTTAATCTTAGTTAACTCCTTTAGAACATGATAATATGATGTGGGAACCTTAATGCATGGCTAAAGATAAAGATGCAACCCTAACATATGAGATACGTCATGATGTAACCTAAGCTCCTAAACCATGATATATGATGAGTGGTTCACCCTTGTATCGCCGTAGATGTTTGAAAACATCCTAATAGTTGGGACATAGTTCTAGAGCTTTTGACTATGTTGTACATAGAATGGTGCCTACATGTGGATGAAGGCAAGATAAGGTTTTTCCTAGAAGTATGAGTATGGTTTACTTTCGAGGACGAAAGTTCTTTTAAGATGTATATGATGTGACAAAGTGGGTTTTCTGGCTTAATTCCAAGGACGAAATTTCTTTTAAGGTGTGTAGGATGTGATGGAGTGGACTTTTGGAATCTTAAAATGTCCAATGACACAAGTGAAGTCATACATGTTGAGTTGTTTTGAGAATCCCAAATGTTTTAGTAAAGTTGAGTGTTATTTGATGTTGATATAATGATTAAGACATCTCTTTTAATGCCTTCTTGAGGAATTTAATCAGATGATCAAATAGATGAGTTTTGTCACCGAATTTGAGTAGAGGGAAACTCGAGAGGTGGTAAAGCTATGGTTAAAGTTTGGTGGCATTTGGAGGTCCCTAGAGGAAGTTATATAGGTTTGAAGTTTGTGAATGATACACATTATTGGTGATTATTAGATCTAAGTTTAATAGTTTGGGCCGAAGTTGTCCATTATATTGGCTGGGCCACGCCCTATGATCCTTGTTTAGCCTACGTGGCCCATTCCTTGTCCTGGATTTCCAATCTCACAGCTGTAGTCTTTGCAAAGGATGAGCCACGAATAGGCTTGCGTAAAGGACTGACATGGACCCCAAGATGAGAAATCAACGCCTCTAATAGTCGTCTCCTAGCTTGCGGTTACAAGAAGGAAGTGACTCCAGTCATGCGATACATCTCCCACGATCCCACGCCATGGATGAAGGGGGTATGAGAGAGGGAGACCGAACAATTATGCTCGTCTCATCGAAAGGAGGCCCTCGACCCCTTATTTGTGGTCAGCGAGGAAGCGAAGAGGGAGAACATACCTCCAGTCACTTTCCCGTCTACTTTGTGGTGAGCAGCTCAGGATTTGAGGAGGAAGTAGATGTAGAAGAGGTAACAGAAGGAGAGGAGAAGCAGAAAAGCAAGTACGAGCTAGAGGAGATGCGTTCCTTCGACTTGTACACCCTTGCGGCAGTTCTACGCTCCAGCTGAACCTGGTTGGCTGAAGATAAGAACGGAATTCGGAGATCAGATTTAGGTCATCCTCATGGCAGATAAGAAGAGGGAAGAGTTCGTGGGGGCTTTGTGAAGCTTTCCGAAGCTTCATACCAGTGCGAGGATGAGCAAAGGCCAGACACCTCTCCTGCGCCTCCGCAGCAGCCGCAAGCGGCAGTGAGTTTGCGGGGATGGAGATGTGGAGATGCCAGGGAGTAATAGAGGAGCCGTACAAGTCGTATAGGAGGCTGTGAAGCTAATGGAGCCTTCAGATTCATGTGAAGATCCATGACTTGGCGGCCATTGCTTGCCAGAGTTGGCCCTTGTGGCGGCGCTCCTGCGCTACGGAGAAATAGGGAGCCGCACCAGGCGACTCACATGGAGAAGGAGCGGGGACCGGTCAAAACCTAGTTGAACCGGGTCCAGGCACCCCAAACCGACTGGCCCAGTGCAAACCAGGAGAAGCCTTGAGCCGCGCCCATGTGGACACGTGGCGAAGCAAGATAGGACACAAAAAGGTAAATATCCAGAAATTGTCAGACCTTGTATAATTCGTAGAAAATATCCCGCTTATCAGAAAAATGCAAACAAGGTATCAAAATGTTCAGAAAAATGAGTACAACACAGTGGAAGCATAATATATGGCTTTTGATGCATTAATATCAGTGATATCTTGTTAGTTGTGAAATGCTTAATTGATGGATAATAAATATCAAACATTGGCCTAAAATTATGAGAATATGTCAGTAAATCAATATTCATACTTATAATCCAGTGGATATTAGTGATGATTATGTTGATGCACTAAATCATGTAATTTTCTTAGAATGTCTATCTAGGGCTTGTAACCCTAATTAAAATGTAATAAATACATACGTGCTCAATAAATGATGATATTTATAGAAAATCCTCATATCTGTAACTGGAAGATAATACATAAATCTAAAATTAGTTATATACATGAAATTCATGTTATATGAAGAGCACCCTTAATATAAGAGATGTAACCCTAAGATGGTTAATAAAAGTGACATAATGTTAAATATGTTCACATAATAATGTGACACAGGAGTATATCCAGTTAATGAACTATAATATGGAAAATGATATCAGTGAGATAATCATAAGATAAGAATACAAGTAATGGCACACACATCCTAATGGGTTAAGTAAACCCTAAAATGAACACGTTTAAGGTTAAGATGAGATGTAAGATAATGAGAACCTGATAGTATATGATCTTGTCTTAATCAGGTCTAACCAAGGATATAGATGACATCAGAGATGTGTTTAGGTATACCTCTTTGGAAGGTACGCTATTACCTCTTACTTGGCTTATTATACAATATGCTTGTGTTATACGTGTAGTAAAATACTTGGCATATGATATTGGATGAAAGGATTGTTCTTGTATGATATGTTGCACAATTTTCCATACTTATTGCTATGAACACATGAAACATAATATGTTTGTTCCATTATATCTAAGCACTTCAACTCTTTGGTAGTAAAGTGCTGGAAATAAGTACTTCAACTCTTTGGTAGTAAAGTACTTGGAAGTGATCCAACTCTTTGGTAGTAGATCACATTGTGAAATGATCCAACTCTTTGGTAGTAGATCATAAAGGCCTTAATGCATTCAACTCTGAGGTAGTAAATGCATGGATGATATAATGGAAAATGAGCTTAAAATATGTGTTCTCTTTTGTTAATGAACATCTTTGTGCAAGTATATGCTTTTCTTATATTCTTTTGTTACTGCCAAGTATATTAGTTTTATCTTATTGCCAAGATATGATGAGAGGTAAATAAAAGACACATAGGCGTACTCAGTACAATATTCTTCAAATATTGTGCTGACATGTACCGCATGTAATCTTTTGTTTAGGTTGTGGTTATGCTCTTGAAGATCCAGGATAGTTGAGAGTTGTGTGGCGAGCTGATGTACAGGTGGACCTGTTGTCTTAAGATCATGTAGTTTAGTTGTAGTACATGTATATGTATAGTTTGTTGTTCAATATGTAATATCAAATGTTGTAACAATTCATGTTGTAATTATATGTTGAATGGTGAACATGTGTGTATGGTTTTATTATTGTTCATGTACATGTGCTACTGATTGTTTCCTTATGACTTCCTCTAATTTTCTTCTTCTTATCCTAGTGTGGGATGTTTAAATTGGGATTCTCGCTGAGGTGAGGGTTTCAATTTGGACGTCACACATCAGATTAAGTTTTAGAAAATCTGGGGACGTCACAATAATTAATGAAAATATGACTTTTATAAAGCCAATCCATCCTTAAAATAAGGTCAAAGCTTTCCATGTCTAACAATATAAAATGTTACTCTAGATCTCAACCAACATAAGCAATGACTTTTCAAACAATATAGTAGGAGATTTTTATTTTCCACTTGAGCTAGTTACATCAAGTATGTACCGTAAGTCATTTGTTTCTAGATTGAGCATAGAGGCAAGTCTCTTATACATCACGGTATGTGTTGACCACACGTCAAAAAGAGTGACGATAGAACAATCATATATTTGCAACATACCTATATATACACATATATTTGATGTAAGGTGTTTTTAAAAGTTAATCATGATGTGATATTATATAGAAATAATTTTGAATTTAAATTGTACCTTCCATGAGTTTCTTCCCATTCATATTTGCCTCCTCCTCATTCCTACAAAGGCATGTGATGGCCTATGCTTGCCCTCTTTGGCCCATGTAGGAGGAGGGTGACAAAAATTGTCTCTGAAGTGTCCCTTCTATTTAAAGATGAGGCAGATTGGAGATGGGTACTTGCACTGGCCAGAATGGATATTACCATCGTCGAGGCACCAAAGAACATTGGGATTTTGACTTTGTCTTCTATTTGGGGTTGGATTATGATTCTAAGACGGGCATCAATTAAAGTTCTTATTCTGGCCTTGGTTGTTGTGATGGGTGGAAGTATTTCTTGATTCTTTCGTCAGTTTATGTTCTTATTGCCATTATTGTAGGGTTTCCCATTTTGCTCAAGCTTTACAGGCATAACATCAACAAGACCTAGGTAGGCTATGGTAGGTAGTGGCTTTTTGTATCCCATCCACAGGGTTCTTTCTATGGACAAGGAATGGTCATAGGCTTCCTGAGAAGTGGTTGGCTTGAATGAGGAGACAAAGGACTTTAGGTTTACGAAGAGCGCATCAATGTAACGATCTACATTCTTCTCTTCCTTGAGTTTTGTGATGTGTCACTCTAGGAGATAGAATTGTTCACTATGGTCAGATACAATGCTGCTACCATGGGTAAGGGTAGGAATTGCTTCTATTTTTCTTTCCTCTTAGAGGTAGATTGGAATCGAGTTGTGAAAATGGGTTCGAAGGCTTCCAAGTTATTAGGGATGACTTGTTGTGATCGGATGTAATTTTCCCACCACAACGTGGCCGCCCCTTTCAACTGGTAGGTAGAAAAAGCAACTTTATCTTGTTCAATACACCTCAAAACC
>OY856412.1:505777156-506079656 GCA_963693085.1 Alisma plantago-aquatica
ATTATCATACATCAAAGTACCCGTAAATGATCATGGAGATCATCACAATAAGATATGTAAACTATATCATATCAATCAAATAGAGTAATCATTTTACATCATAGAAGTATTTAAATCATATAATTCTAGGAACATGCTTATAGTCACCTTACCTTTGTATAAAGCAATAGATATTTTTCATGATTCATTAGATCTATATTGGATATCCAACTCTCAAAAATTGATGTCATTACATCCACCCATCCCCCTATAGAATTTTTTCCTAGAAATTAAAAAATTAATGGATTGTGTCTCAAGTATATATTTAATAAGGTATAAGTGTGAAAAGTGGAAAAAGCCGAGCTACAAGAAAAATTTCTGCTGCTACTAATATCATACTAAAGATGACATGACATAGTTTATACTTTGTTTATGCAACCACTTCTTGGTACCAAGGCATCCATGAACATGGGATATAGTCTTTGGTTATCATCATAGGATGTTAGCCATCTTGATTCATAAAGATTTAAACACCAGTTGTTGTCAAATTCATAACATGATGTTTTTAAATACTAGGGTTTACATTTCTTATTCCCATAAAATTAGGGTCTTTGTTCATGCACATGTACAATTACAAGGTGGGATATCAACATTCAAGTCATGAATTACTCAGAGAGCTCATTCATTACCATATGCTTCAGTTGAAGTTAGCATCATAATTTTATTTCATCATTAACATAGATTTTTTTTCTAACTTCAATAGTTTAGTTTCACAACAAAGAAATTATGCGCACTAGGATAATTTATGCATGCAATTTGTCACTAGATCAAAGGGGGTTAACATGTATACATCATAATTATTCAAACAAAGTTCTTAATGACATTAACATATCAAGCTCATAATTTAAAATATCTCTCATGTAAGGCATGAATTCATATTAGGTCAAGCATATAAGAATGACTTAACACACAAGATCATAACTTAAGTGATATTCTTTCATGTAACATACATCATTTGGTAAAGAAAAAATATTTTCAAGCCAACATCACATAAGAATCCCACTTGTAGTTAAACAGAGCTTCACAATCCCAAACCACTCAATCTAAGACCTATCTATTGTTGGGTTTTAGGGGAGACAGAGAAGGCAGCGGAAGAAAAAAATTTCTCCCCCAAACCCAGAACAAGGAAACACGTCAACGTCTATATAATAGGAAATGATGGTTTGTGGAATCATACCTTGTCCCGAGGCTTGCTCGGCGACAATACCTCGCGCCTTGCGCAATCTTCAAAGTCGGTCTTCGACGGTGTCTGTGCATCTCCTGGTCGCACTGGGACTGACGACTCCTGATCGCACTGGACTGTCGGGTTGACCATTGTCCTCCTGAGCGGCAGAAACCTCCCTCCTCTGAAGTAGTCCACACGGACCACCTGGAACTCCACACTCCTTGTCCCACAAGGATGTGGAAGGAGTCGCACCCTCCTGTTGACGTACTAGTCACCAACACACTCTCCTGCCTCCAGTTGCAACTACAGTTGTCTTTCCCTTGCTGCGCCTCCCTTTGTGGGTAGCACTTGCTCGGGCTCTCTCGGTTACCAAAACCAGAGAACGACAACTTTGCAGAGCAACTGGTTGCACTGAGTTGTACTTGGAGAAGCCCCCAATACCCCTATATATAGGAGGGTCATGGGACAGGGTTCTCCATCCCGGACAATGCGGGACTAAAAGAAGGAGTAGAAGGGTTCGAGATATTCCACAAAAGCAACCAACTCACAACCTGAACCGATCATTTCACAACTAAAACGGTCGGTTTGGGACCTAAACCGATCGGTTCACAAGTGAACCAGTCGGTTGGTTCACCTCAACCGGTTGGTTCAAAAGTGAACCGGTCGGTTGGTGGTCCTGGTCGGTTCCCGATTGACTTTCCTTCTTTTATTTCTAATTGGTATCGAATACCAATCCTATTTTCCAATCAAATTGGGCAATTGAAATGAAAGGAAAATTCTCACCAATCCTATTTTCCCAACTTGCTCGGTTGCACCAGTTGATCGATCATTTCAACACTTGAAGCAATCGGTTCACCCTGACCATGAGCCGATCGGTTCAATAATTGAGCTGACCGGTTCACCAAGCTCAGCCGATTGGTTGGGAGTGCAGATTGTGCAGAATCAGTCAATTGCGATTTCAATCAATCTGATACTCCAATCAATGTATCCAACACCTTGAACACTATGACATTAAGCTATCAATTGACTGAGTGTTTAATTGAACTACTAAACTCCTTTAGTCAATCTAAACATTGCTTATGGACAAAACTCCTCTTCAAGGTTAAATCCTATGTGTGTGACCCTGCAGGTCCATTTCACGTTGGTAGTGAAAGTCCATAACACTTATGACTTCACAAGCAAAGAGCGGTGCCTAGTCACAGATCATTGCTATCCAAGTTAAAGTAGAAAGTTGGAGAACAACTTTCAATCCTACAATCCGTGAATGGTGTTACAAAAAATGTATAATTCCTTTGTCACTGATATCCCGAATGAACTCAAGGCATGGAACAGTCATCCTGTCAACGTTCATTCACTTTCTTGATCTCAGAGTAGATTGAACAAGATATGTATGACATCAATATCACATACTGATTCACACATGCGTGCGCACGCCTATCTCAATCCTACTCATCAAGTGGCCTTGGATATCAAACTCCCTCAGGAGGGACAAATCCCATATCTATCACTCACCCCTCAAAAGCCCCATGTGTCAAAGCCACCCAATCATCACCTTTATAACAACCCATGTTTCAGGACTGCATTTGATGATGACAAAGTGTGCCCAACGACATGTGTTGAGTGTAGTGATTTCAGGTCAAAGAATCACACTCACCACCATCACTCTGAGTACTGACTGTGACTACCATGTCATGGTTCCATGTGTCAAACTCACTGTGGGTCTATCCAGTATACTTGTTCTCTAACAAGTACATATGTGTTTGGTTTAATATCTCTATATCATGACTAATGAGATTCCATCATCAACCAACACCACAATCTAGTCTTGCGTGTCATTGTTGTCTATCTACCTTCCACAATGACATCTGACTAGGGACATAACAAGAATGTACAAACTCTTAGCATCCGTATGATCTCATCGTTCAGGTCCTTAAACTGAAGGCATACGTCATTCAGTACTGTCATTCTCTAGACATTCAATATGTTCTATCACTATCTCATATGACTGAACCAAAAAGAATTGGAAGCTTGCCTTTGATGTTTATCAAATCAATCTCAATGTATCCAACCAATCATCCCATGATTGGCTCTCAGGGCATACATACCAACAGACTCCCACTTGCACTGCGAGCCAATCACCCTTGAAACATATTCATAGTGATCTTCAAACATGTCCCACATGTTACTGTGCTCTAGTGCCAGTATAGTGAGTAATGGCAACACCTTTCCCAAGTCAGTATGAATTGCATGTCTCTCATCTCTTCACTGTACGTCACACGTATGAGATGGAGTTTCCGTAATATGTGATCTAGTATTCCTTTTCTAACCTTTAGCCACATTGCATGATCAAGGATTCCAAACTTGTCATCAATGAGCGGAATATCTATAAGTTCATCTTATGAACTTCCAGATCCATATAGTATCCACTACTGTTCTCTAACACATAGATACTCGACATTTACTTTTAAATGGTTTTATTGGAACACTTCCAATTATCAACAAACTTTCACTTTTATGTATCCTATATATATTTTGTGATTAATTTTCTGTCCTTTCGGAAGTTCGCATCAATGTAACTCTTTACATCAAACTCTTCCTTATCTCCATAGAACTAGTACTTCACAAGTACTTATCAAGTTCTTATGGTATTCCAGTAACTCTTACTGGAATTAGACAGACATCCACTCGTCATGTCTCACATACGAGTTATCAGGATGAGCCCATCATATTGTCATGTCATACATACAACATGATGAATGCATTTTGTTCTTGCCATGTCGATACATGCAAGATAATGGAATGATTGCATACATGATAGATCCATATCTATTCTTAGTGTTCCCATTCTTCATAGGAATTGGGCACTAGGTCTTGGGATACTAACTCCATGTAACATGGATAAGTTTTCTCCCACTGAATATGTGCATACTGAACCCTTCAGTACATATTGCCAATGTACGCTTTCTCTTTTCAGGTCAAGAGGTTTTCAAGAACTATCTCTATAGATCTCTATTCCTATCACATATGAAACATCTCTATCTTCCTTAAAGATAATTTCCACTTTTGGATTTCCATTTTAGAACATATCCATTTCACATCAACATGTGGAATGTGAACACGCTCCCACTAAATCACAGATCCCTTCTTTATCTTTGATATATCAGTCAAACCCTTTGACTATATCATCAAAGTAAAGATCCAATTCTGAGTTTCTTGTACTCAATCAATCACATTGATTAGTCCATTGTAACTTATAGACTTCATTTGCATTAGTGGATTCATAAACCTTATAGGTTGTGTCATGTACACATCCTTGTTTTATTCCTCATAGGAATGCAGTTTT
Source organism: Alisma plantago-aquatica (assembly GCA_963693085.1). Taxonomy (NCBI): domain Eukaryota; kingdom Viridiplantae; phylum Streptophyta; class Magnoliopsida; order Alismatales; family Alismataceae; genus Alisma; species Alisma plantago-aquatica. The sequence continues at coordinate 505,781,704 of OY856412.1, forward strand.
AGTATCCATATGCCAAATGTCTTAGTCATTAAGTTGCAACCAACAAGCATCATCCTTCACAAAATGTTGTCCATGTGTCTTAACACTTAAGATTTATTTTCACTTATGGATTTCATCCAATGGGTGCTACCATCAAGGTCATACCTTATGGTTCACATGGATGTCATTTAGGATGTAATGGTCATAAACCATAACTCAAAATTCGGTCCCTCATATTCATCTAGATAGTTGACTCATCATATGAACAACTTATCACATAGATAATTGAGGTGTATCTGTTAAGGATATAAGAACTCACAACCCTTGTGATTCTTAATTTCCTTTATTAGTGTGGGGTATTCTATATTAAGAAGAATTGAGTTTTTTGATAATCATTCTCTAACTCCTTAGAGAATTATTCCTTCTTGATTTAGACATCACCATGCCTTAATCATGAGTTCACTATGATACACTATCATAATCACTCATAAGGATCTCAAACATTTGGTCCAAGTATTTTATTCATTGATCTCATCAAGAATTAACACTTTACCAAATTTGCACTTCATCTATGATAATCTTGAACACTTCAAGATATTCATATTGGTATTTCTCTAAACACCATTTGAAGTATTAGCATTTGTTCCAATAGGTATTTAAATACATCACATGCATTATACCTAATAGGATAATCATTCTCCCACTACCTTTAGTGAAGATTGATTAATCATGTCCAAGATATTCATGTCTCTTACTGGTTCTCTAACGAAAAGAGTCTCGATTTATCCATCACATGGAAACTAGAAATGAATTTCTCATGATTGATGCTAATTTGATTGTTTTAGTTATCTATAACTTTTAGGTATCATTTTATCTTATGCATATAAAATACCAAAAGATAAACAAGACATTGCCACAAAGATGATATCTTTATAAATTGAAACATCTCTTTATTAATTGCCATCATTGTCATACAATATGCAAAAATAAAGTGTTCCTATCTATTGGCAAATATGAAATAACAGTTCATAACTGTATTACATGCCTTGTAGGCTGAAAATAAACTAAAGTACTCCTATCTATGATGGCAACACTTGCCCCAATTATGAGTGTTTTACACTTTACATCTTGGTATCATATACCTCAAAAAGTGTTACAAGTTTACTTTCATGACACCTTCAAGTGGAGACTTCAGTTGTCTCCTTCTTCTTTTGTTCTTCCAGATAGAGAGGACAATTCCTTTTCCAATGTCCTGGCTTTTGACAATGGTGGCAATTTCCTTTCTTGGTCACGCCTCCTTTGGCCTTGAGAGCTGAAGACGACTTGGGCTCCTGGCTAGCATCAGAACCTTTCTTAGCTTTGCCCTTGCCCTTGTGCTTGGACTTGCCTTTCTTGTTCGTGATCACCATCACAGACTTAGGCTTGTCCTTCTTCATCTATATCTCGGCTGTCCTCAACATGCCCAACAACTCTAACAATGGCCTATCAAAGTTGTTCATGTTGTAGTTCATCACAAACTGACTGTAGGATTATGGCAATGATTGCAGTATCACGTCAGTAGCCAACTCTTGGCTCAGTGGAAATCCCAGTCTCTGCAGGTTCTCCACATACCCAATCATCTTGAGTGTGTGAGGACCAACTGGATCTCCTTATGTCATGACGCACTTGAACAATGCCCTAGAAACATTATATCTCTTCTGCTGTGCCTGATTTTCATACATGTTCCTGAGATGTTGAATCATCTCAATGACACCCATGTTCTCATTTTGTCTCTACAACTCATGGTTCATAGAGCATAACATCAAGCAATTTGCATCAATGGCATCATCAGAATGCTTCTTGTAAGCATCCCTTTCTATACTTGGTGCATTAGGAGCGGGTTCCTCTGGAATTGGAGTATCCAGGACATAGAGCTTACGCTCTTGAGTGAGAACAATTCTCAATGTCTGATACCCGTCATGGAAGTTTGTCCCATTTAGCTTGTCCTTGTCAAGGACCGATCGCAAAGAAAAGTTATTGTTGTTTGTTGACATTTGTACTACAAAAGGAAAATATGCAATTTTAGTCCAAAACTCATTTTTGACTTATTTGATTGATTTGAAAAAAGTGATGATATAATTAGGCCTTTAATTGATTATCGCTCCCACTATTTTAGTTTAAATTGATAGCCCTCACCATCAATTTGGAAGATTGCAGCGTACAACCTTCTAGTGGGCAAGATCCTGAAATCCTCTAAGCCATGGACCAGCTAGGGCTGTCACCCACAACATAGATCTCTCAGGTAGGCAACTTTTGCCAATTGTATCATATGCAACTCTTGATAAGATGTCATATGCAACTCCTTTCCATGATCATCTCCATGCCTCAAGGCACTAGATCCTATCTAGGTCACCTTGTTAAGTCTGACCCAAAGCCAACACGATGAATATGCACCCTGCTTGGGCAGACCCACACATTCATCCTTCACGCTTCCACGAGATAGACGGTGCACCACGTTGGGGCGTGCCCACACTTGGTCGATCAAGCTTTTCACGTGTGTCACATTTGGAAGGCATATAAAACTTAATATTTAATGAGGGATTTGGTTTTTATATACATATACATATCCAATCACCACAATACATAGTACATATCATATACATGCTATATACCACAGAAAACATGCAAAACAATAAAAGCAATGATTATGGCCATCCTAATGTGATTCCTCGAGCCAAGAGGAATCACGGTCATCTAGGTCTACATCACATGCAACCTGTACAAGATGAACTCTGTTCTCTGCCTTTGGAGTAGATCGATTCATCACATGAACGACTTGCTCGGTCCGGCCCGGTCGTCTGGGTGCCACCAGCCGATCGGTTGGCTCCTCCAACCGATCGGTTCACCTAGTCATCGTGCATCTCATCATGGCCGCCACTCGCTCATCTTGCTCCTCGAACCGGTCATCAACCGATCGGCTCACTCCTTGAACCGATCGTCTGGAACGTCAACCGATCGGTTCACGCCTTGAACCGATCGTTTCAGCTGTCGTCTTGATGTCCTCCGTTCTTTGACATAACAGGAAATAAAAACTATCCTATTTACATTGTAATTGTGAAACCCCGAGTTACATTCGGGGGAACAAAGGTAGGAAAGCATCTCGAAATATTTCGAGTTACATCAGGAATAGGAGAAGGGAAGATCGGTGTGCAGACCGAGATTCAAGCAACCACATACAACCATACACAGATAGGGTTTATTGGCCATAACCACACTATAAATCCACCACCAAACTCTTTTAAGGGCGAAGCGTATCGAGTGCATTAATAATACATATCATATATGCAATTGGGATTTGTGGATTTAGGATTGGACATGCATAAAGCCAATTTTATTCGCATCGTATGCAATAAATAAAGGCGAAAAACCAAAATCGATCATATCGATATTCCTAAAATATAGAGCAGTTGACGTGGCTCTGATACTACTGTTGGGTTTTAGGGGAGACGAAAGGCAGCGGAAACAAAAATTTTCTCCCCCAAACCCGAAACAAGGAAACGCGTCAACGTCTATATAATAGGAAAGGATGGTTTGTGGAATCATACCTTGTCCCGAGGCTTGCTCAGCGACAATACCTCACGCCTTACGCGATCTCCAAAGCCGGTCTTCGATGGTGTCTGTGCAGCTCCTGGTCGCACTGGGACTGACGACTCCTGATCGCACTAGACTGTCGGGTTGATAGTTGTCCTCCTGAGTGGCAGAAACCTCACACCTCTAAAGTAGTCCACACAGACCACCTGGAACTCCGCACTCCTTGTCCCAAAGGAAGTGGAAGGAGTCGCACCCTCCTGTTGATGTACTAGTCGCCAACACACTCTCCTGCCTCCAGTTGCAACTACAATTGTCTTTCCCTTGTTGCGCCTCCCTTTGCGGGTAGCACTTGCTCGGGCTCTCTCGATTACCAAAACCAGAGAACGACAACTTTGCAGAGCAACTGGTTGTACTGAGTTGTACTTGGAGAAGCCCCCAATACCCCTATATATAGGAGGGTCATGGGATATGGTTCTCCATCTCAGGCAATGCGGGACTAAAAGCAGGAGTATAAGGGTTCGAGATTTTCCACAAAAGCAACCAACTCGCAACCTGAACTGATCGTTTCACAACTGAAACGGTCGGTTTGGGAACTGAACTGGTCGGTTGGGACACCTCAACCGGTCGGTTCACAAGTGAACCGGTCAGTTGGTGGTCCTGGTCGGTTCCTGATTGACTTTCCTTCTTTTGTTTCTAATTGGTATCGAATAACAATCCTATTTCCCAATCAAATTGGGCAGTTGAAACGAAATGAAAATTCTCACCAATCCTATTTTCCCAACTTTCTCGATTGCACCAGTTGAATCGATCGATTCAACACTTGAAGTAATCGGTTCACCCTGACCATGAGTCGATCAGTTCAACAATTGAGCCAAATGGTTCACCAAGCTCAGTCGATCAGTTCATCACATGAGCCGATCGGTTGGGATTGTAGATTGTGCATAATCAGTCAATTGCGATTTCAATCAATCCGATAATCAAATAAATGTATCCAACACCTTGAACACTATGACATTGAGCTATCAATTGATTGAGTGTTTAATTGAACTACTAAACTCCTTTAGTAATAAATCTAAACATTTCTTGTGGACAAAACTCCTCTTCCAGGTTAAATCCTATGTGTGTGACCCTGCAGGTCCATTTCACGTTGGCAGTGAAAGTCCATAACACTTATGACTTCACAAGCAAAGAGTGGTGCCTAGTCACACATCATTGCTACCCAATTGAAAGTAGAAAGTTGGAGAACAACTTTCAATCCTACAATCCGTGAATGGTGTTACAGCGAATGTATAACTCCTTTGCCACTGATATCTCGAATGAACTCAAGGAACGGAACATTCATCCTGTCAATGTTCATTCACTTTCTTGATCTCAGAGTAGATTGAACGAGATATGTATGACATCAATATCACATACTGATTCACACATGCGTGCGCACGCCTATCTCAATCCTACTCATCAAGTGGCCTTGGATATCAAACTCCCTCAGGAGGGACAAATCCCATATCTATCACTCACCCCTCAAAAGCCCCATGTGTCAAAGCCACCCAATCATCACCTTTATAACAACCCATGTTTCAGGACTGCGTTTGGTGATGTCAAAGTGTGCCCAACGACTTGTGTTAAGTGTAGTGATTTCAGGTCAAAGAATCACACTCACCACCATCACTGTGAGTACTGACTGTGACTACCATGTCATGGTTCCATGTGTCAAACTCATGGTGGGTCTGTCCGGTATACTTGTTCTCTAACAAGTACCTATGTGTTTGGTTTGATATCTCTATATCATGACTAATGAGATTCTGTCATCAACCAACACCACAATCTAGTCTTGTGTGTCATTGTTGTCTATCTACCTTCCACAATGACATCCGACTAGGGACATAACAAGAATCTACAAACTCTTAGTATCCATATGATATCATCGTTCAGGTCCTTAACCTGAAGGCATACGTCATTGAGTACTGTCATTCTCCAGACATTCAATCTGTTCTATCACTATCTCATATGACTGAACCAGAAAGAATTGGAAGCTTTACTTTGATGTTTATCAAGTCAATCTCAATGTATCCCACCAATCATCCCATGATTGGATCTCAGGGCATACATACCAACATCTATGTCAATGCAATACATGCTAACCACATAAATCAACCCATATCAAATAGGTACCCATTCTCTCATAAACAAAGACAACCACTAGATTCCTTCCCCAAGAACCACTAACCTGAGTATGTGTCTTATCATGGAGATCAAGCATCATATACATCACCTAGGGTTGTGGGATGTCTCCCAAACCTTGATGGTAAACATACATATATTCAAATTCTCTTGGGTCAGATTATTTCATAGGGAATATAGGGTTCAACATAATCTAGGGAACCACACACTAGGTGATTCAACTCATATACTCTGAATTAGTCTAGCTAGGGATTGATAATCATGTATTACATCATTCATATATTTCAACATATCACATATTTTAGAGGTGAGATACTTTGACCTTCTCACATGTCATGTTTTCCCACATCAAAAGTTCACCATATCATATGTCCCATACTAGAGGTCATTATTTGTAAAGAGGTTGAGGCCCATGTTGTCTCTACACCATAACTTGATATCCATATCTTAGAATATACAAAACTAGACATAGAAGGCTTCTCCCAATGGTGGTGACTGATGGAGACCTACGGTGCGAGGATGGATTTACTGTTGGAGGTAGACCTCCCTCTTGTGCTCAGACGGGCAAGCACTCATTAGCATAGTTTTTCAATATCGAATCTCTCCTTGACCCAAACTCTTTTGTCACATCCACTACAACCAAATCATGGACAAAACTAATGAAACCAAGATACTATGACACTTCATTCGAGAAATTTGATAGAGAGATTCAAGGCCAGAAGATGACATACCCAATAGAGGAGGCAGAAATGAATGTCGAATGCTAGAAGAAATGTCTGACAGGTTAAATTTTTTGAGTTAAGCCACATCTTCCAACCCTTGGGAAGTACTTATCGCACATCTGGGTCTTGAAGGGCAAACTTGAAGTTATGAACCATGGGCAAGTTGTTTCTTGATTAAGTTCTTTGATGAGCTAATTTTGGACAATGTTCTCGATGGTGGTCTGTATTTTATCAAAAGTAATTGCTGGTATTGATGAAGTGGAAACTATGGGATGCATTGCATAGATTCAGATTAACTGATATGCCCATCTGGGATCGCATCCATAATCTCCTGATTGAACTATGGGATATGAACATGTTGTCAAAAAATGGTTATTATCTGGGTAATCCGCTTTGATATGATAAAGCTACATTCGAGTTGTGAAACTTGGAGTTTGTGAGACTGTAATTCCTTTTGCCTGCTTCTGTGAAGTTAATAAGTGAGCTTGAAGTTACCAGTGATAAAGTTGTTTCCCATGTTATTAATTTTGAGCATAAGTGGAAACTAAGAGAATACATCATTTGTAATAAGTTCAGAAATAATGATTGTAATGAAAATGATTCTGAGCCTAAAATGAAGAAGATATGCGTGAAAAAGATAGCTTCATATGATGCCTTGAAGGTGATTGATGAATGAAATATGACACAAGATATTTTGAATGTACGTTCTTCTCATAATTAGGAGACACATGTTGTATGGAATGTGGAATATGTTCTTAGTGAAGTGGATACAGATGATGGTGAAAATGTTGTGAAGAATGGCACAATGATTGTTAATGTTGTTACTAGTGATTTGGGTGCTGGTGGTGAGGAAGATGAGTTTCATGTGCCCAACAATTCTTTTGAAGATAATGGTTCTTCTAGCTCTGAAGCCTCACAAGTACATGGTTTAGCTATCTACTTATCTACTCCACCTACTGTAGAGGTATCTATGAATGATGATGATGGGTTTGAAATCCAAAAAGGTAATAGAAGGAAGAAAGGTAAATGGAAAGGTAAGAAAGTGCCTACTATAAACAAGGAATTGGTCTAGGGTACTCAAACAACATTATATAATAAGTTTGACAATCTAAAAATTGGTACAACTGAAGGTAGTGGTTTGGTTCTTTCTGAAACCATTGAAGTACTGGCCTCATTGGTTTCAAATGGGTAGCTCTATTAATGTTTTTTCATGGAATATCATAGGAATTAACCTTAAGGCCTATACCGTCCAAATAAGATACTAGAGTTCAAACTGCATATTGTTCTTCTTAGTGAAACTAAAGTAAAAGAAAGAAAGATGAGTAAGCTCATTGATAAAAAAATTCCTAAATACAATTGGGTCTCTAATCATAGCTCGTTTGTTTTTAGGAGAATTTTCGTTCTTTGGAAGGAAGGTGACTGTGTGGTGAATACAATTTGAGAAACTGATCAATCTATATATTTGGAGGTTTCTTGTGTTAATAGGGATTTCATTAGTATTGTTGTTTATGGGCACAATTCTCATAATGATAGGGTTCACTTATGGTATGAAATTGGAACTATCAACAAAAATATGAACTTGCCTTGGGTAATTCTAGGGGATTTCAATGTTGTGAGAAAGGTTGATGAGAAAATTGGTAAAGACCCTCTCTCGAATAAGTCTATGGAGGACTTCAATAATTGCATGCTTAATTGTGGTCTATATGATGTTAGACTTAATGGTTTTCTCTTTTGTCGGGATAATCATCAAAGTGGTGATGGGTTTGTTACTTTTTATATTGATTGGATCCTTTATAATGATAAGTTTATGTGTGACTTTGCCAATTTTAAAGGAATTCTTCATTCTAATATTGTTAGTGACCACAATATTCTGACTCTAGACATTAGTGAAAGGGTTAAGGTGAAAACACCTTTTAGGTTCATTAATACTTGTTCTGGAAAAAATATTTCATTAACATTGTTAAAAGAAGTTGAGGTATTGATTTCTCTAGTTTCCCTATCTTCAAGTGTACTCCAAATTCAAAAAACTACGTTTTGATCTCTCAGAATGGAATAAAGACCACATGGGTAATTTTTCTAATGTGGCTAAGACAAATGATTTTTTAGCCATTGAAGCACAAAGGAATTTAGACTTTGAACCTTCAAACATTGATTTTCAAAATGATGCATGTGAAAAGAGGAAAGATGCAATTATAACTAAAGTCCAGGAAGAATCCTTGGTTAGGCAGACGTCTAGAATTACTTGGTTAAAAGATGGGGATTCCAACTTAACATTTTCTTACTCCTATACTAAGGTCATAAGTAATATTATTCACATTAAAGAAATTTCTATGGATGAGACTATATGTATGGGTGTTACCATCATCAAAAAGGCAATAATTGATTATTACTTTAGTATTTTCAACAATTCTCATGTTGCTGATTTGGAAATTTTGAATGGCCTAAACTTACCTATTCATAATGATGTGGACAAGCTAGCATTGGACAAATGCTTCACTATTAACGACATTGTTGATGTTGTTAGGTGCTTGACTTTAGAAAAGTGCCCTAGTCCTGATGGACTAAATGAATTTTTTTTCAAGGAGTGTTGGAGTATTATGTGCTCTGAGGTGGTTGAAGTTGTGTTTAGTTTCTTCAACACTGGTAGGCTTCTTATGGAAGATAACTGTACGTTTACTACACTCATTCCAAAAGTTAAAGACTCAAATGACTTGAAAAATCTAAGACCTATTTCCTTGTGCAACATCTTTTAGAAGATTATCTCTAATATTTTGACCAACATGCTTCAAGGTGTCTTTCCTTCTCTTATCAGTGACAATCAATGTGCTTTTGTGCAAGGAAGGACTCACCAATGAGATTATTCATGACTTTAATAAGAAGGGGAGTAGGCCCAATATGTGTATCAAGATCGACATCTCAAAAGCTTATGATTTAGTTTCATGGAATTCCATTTTCTGTAGTCTTCGTATCATGAAATTTCATCATTGTTGGATCATTTGGCTTAAGGAATTTTTTGAAACTATGGCTTATGAGATCCCATTAAATGAAGAGGTTGTGTATTCCTTTAAGCTTAGTAATGGAGTTAGGTAGGGTGATACCCTAACTCTATATATCTTTGGGCTTGTGATGTAGGTGGTCACACTCTTATTTGATAAAGAAGTTAAGGAGGGATATCTTAAACCTTTGAAAGCTTCTTCTTCCTTTAAGTATCTCATATGATCTTTGCTGATGACCTCATGGGGTTTGTTAAGCCTGACATTCAAAGTTTTGTGGCTGTTAAAAGCATTCTTGATAACATTACAGTGCAAATGGCTAAGAGATTAATTTTGAGAAGAGTGTGGTTATATACTGTCAAGGTGTTGATATTTATAGAATCAGTAACAATCTGGGTATCAATGAAGGCTTTCTTCCTCTAAGGTATCTAGGGATTCCTTTATTCATTGATAAAATCATGAAAGTTCATTGCAATCCTTTAGTGGATAGAATCACAAGGAGGATTAAGAGTTGGAAGGGTAATAAATTTTCTATGGCTGGTAGAGTTGAATCAATTCAATCTACTCTTTGTGCCACTTACAATTATAGGGCTTTTGTCTTTCCTTTACCCCTCTTTATCAGTGATGAGATTGAAACATTGTGTCATGGTTTTATATGGGGTAGAGTTGATAATAAGAATCATGTACATCTTATGAAATGGAGTGCTATCACAAGTTATGTTTCACACAAAAAAAATTATGTGCACTATCACAAGTTATGTTTGCAATCGGTCACTAGGTCGAACGGGGTTAACATGTATACATTGTAATTATTCAAACTAAGATCTCAATGAAATTATCATATAAAGCACATAATTTGAAACCTTTATCTCTCATGTCATCCATGGATTCATATTAGGTCAAGCATATAAGAGTTACTTATCACACATATATAAAGATCATAACTTATGTGAGATTCTTTCTTGTATCATACATCATCTAGAGAAGAAAAATTATTATCAAGATCAACATTGCACAAGTACCTCACTTGTAGTTAAAAGGATCTTCACAAGCCTGAGCCAGTCAAGTTAAGACCTATATATGTCAAGGTAAGACATGTTAACCACATATATCAACCCATTTCAACATTGTACCCATTCTCCCATAAAAAATGCAACCAATAAATTCCTTCACTAGGAACTACTAACTCGAGTATGACACTTGTCATGGATATCACACATCATATACATCACCTAGGGATTTGGAACGTCTCCCTGACCTAGATGGTAAACATACATATATTCAAATGCCTCCTTCTCTAGGGTTAGATTATTTCATTAGAAATATAGGGTTAAACATAATCAAGTAAACCACACACTAGGTGATTGAACTCATATACTTTGAAGTAGTCTATCTTGGGACTGCTCATCATGTATTATATCATGCGTATATTTCAACATTTCACATATTTTAGAGATGAGGTACTCTATCCTTGTCCCATGTCAAGTTTTACAACATCAAAAGTTCACATTATCATATGTCATATACTAGAGTTCATGAGGCCCACGTTGGCCCTATACCAAAACTCAATATCCATATCTCTGCATATACAAAAACAAGGCATAAGCAAGAATTCTAACCCACGAGCTATGTTTAGCACATCTACCGAGTCGTATGTTCCACACATGGTGCTAGGTTTAGCTAAGGTTGCATGGTCATCTCATCGCATAACATCAAACATACTTGAATTTATTAAAATCAAACATAGGTCATCAAGAAAGGAAGCTTATTATATAAGCATCAATGTCAACATCGACATAAAGATCAAGATAATGACCATCATCATTATCGTTTACTTAGGTAATCTAGGATACTAACTAGCCTAACCTTTATTATGGCACTAGATGATCTAGAGACGATAACTATCATCTAAACACTATCGTATAGACTTATGTTACATCTATTTCTCTTAGGTTACATGGATCGTCACTGCCTTTTTGTGTGTGGTAACATTTTATATATATACATATGTTAATACTTGAAATAGGTTTTCTCCAATGTTGAAATAGGAGAAAAACCAAAATTCTCCATTTGAATAAAACCAAAACCAAACAAAGTACAATGACACATAGAGAACTAGCAAGAACATGGTGCACACTTGTTTAGATACCTTAAGCACATGCCACAAACATATGTTTATAGTTTCAAAAATGAGGCTTCCCTTTTCTCAACCTCCTATACCTATAGCCCATACTACAAGACAAAAGGACAAGAAAAGAAAGGTTTCAGGAATTACATAAGTACACACCTAGTTCTAGAACATCTACGTTCTAACATATTGCCTAACTCAACTTAGTCCATCAAGGACAACTTATTAACTTTCTAAATTGAGATGTAAGGTTGAATTTCGTTTGTGTTTCATTTGAGCAGTGTTTGGTGTAGTTATTGTTCATGGATTTGACACTACTTGTTACGTAATTGGAATCCCAGCTTTGTGACCCAAATATATACCAAAGACAACATTCAAAAGCATGCAATTCTTGTAATACATGCAGAAATAATGAGATACAAGCACTGACATGTTTTAAACAATCAATAAATATATTATACAACATCATCATTACATTATTCTATTTACATAATGAATTGCAAAATTATATAAGGTTGCTCATGTACTCTATCTAGGATCTTACAATGAGTAAAACCAAACATATGATCACATACCATCAACTCTCAAGCTATCTCTAAACCTAAAACATACATGAAACAAGTGGGTCAACATACAATGTGTTGAGTACAGGGCACAAAGATACATATATATAATCTTTGCATAATTTCTAAAAGAGTTGCATAAGTAAAATAAAGAGAAATGAACGGTTTAATATGTTAGCAATGGGAGAACCAATGTTTTAGTCAATTTACTCTAATTATACTGACAATGTAATGCATCATAAGGTCATTGACCAGATTCCCATCAGAAGGGTATGTGTGGGTGCTCAGAATTAGCTATCCCTATTCATAAGGGACCTCAAGGCCTTGGTAGAAGATAACCCTTGTATCAACTTGGTCCCATCTTGAAAACTCAACTAAGACATCCATCCTTGTGTCCCTAACCTAATATTATAGGTAGGTGTACCAGGTTGTATAACATGGATCTATATTATTTTTTAAAGTTATAAAATGAATGAGACAAATTATCGAGTACAATACTGAAATACTACATGGAAACATTTGAGAAACTGAACAAGCATACATACATATTAAGTTACAAGCAAGAAAGCCACACTCATATAATTACTAAAGCATGTACCTGAGTTCAGAGGTTCCTAACCTATCATGGACCATCTATATCACAAAGCCAAACATGATTAAGAATAAGATTACATGCATGTAATTGGATTCTCATCATTAACCCTTAATTATCTTCGTTTTAGGGTTTTGTCCAAGTTATTTTCAATGTTTCTTATTTTCATGTTTGATGATCTTTTACTGAATTAGAAGTCATCATGAAGGTCTGGTTCAAGTTTCAAGTCACTTTTTCCATCTAGTCTAAATGATTATTACAAGATTCATGTTTCTTGTGTACATTTTACAGTCAAAGACTCATAATAGAGTAACTAAGGTCAAGTGTCATCAAGGCATCATAATATTATCGAAATAAAATAGCCGCTAAGGTCACATGAAAAGAATTAATGACCTCTTTTGTTGAAAGTTCAACATACATCATCATAAAGGGTGCCACATTCTGGAATTAAGTGCGATATAACACAAGATAAGAGGATTAGGGGAAAAATGGGGTGATACAGTGTCATAAAGAGGTAAACAACATTGATTGTGAGATTTCCAACATTACTTCAGATTAAGATGTAAGACTAGCCAAATAGTCTAAAACCCATAATATATCTTCAAAACAATTCATAATTCTGCATTAGAGTTAAATATTGGCAAAGTAGGATTATTAGGACCTCAATTCGGTCCAAAACTACTTACAATATATTTATTTCATGACTAGGAGGATGGATGTGCATCATAGGTCAAACGTTTTTCATTATTGTGTAATAAAAGAATTCAACTGGAGTAAATTTTGAAACTTTTGGGAAAACATGGTTGCAAATGAGAGAAAAAGATCATGAAACCTAATCTATGTTGTATTTTTTTTGAGCTAATCATTTGTTATATATGTTTACTATAATTAAACAAGGTGTGAGAGAGATGTCAATTTTGAAGGTTTGACCCAAAACTATATATAAAATGAGAGACACTACCATTAATCATGCGATGAATCTAGGCACTCAAAGGATAATATGAAGACTCATATGTAACACCTTCTTCTCCCACACATGGGACAAGGGTCTTAGTTGGGCCAGCCACCCTTGGGCCCTTGTACACCTAGTCCAGTCACCTCTCTCATACCAGGCCCTGATCGAGTTATAGCTCATCAATCCCCATTGCACAACCCATGTTCCGTGCATAGGAACATTGTGGAAGCAGGGGATGACACACATTTCTCTCCAATAGGCACAACACCTCCATAAACCCAAAACATGGCAAACTCAGGGTGGACAGGGTCTTCGTCGCACCGATCATGGCCCCTTTGCTTCTATGACCACTTGGCCTTACTGCGGGGAAGGAAGCCACTAGTTCCACGGGTTGCTTTATCTATGCTTTCTACATCCACAAGAGGAACAAGGCAGTCAACAAAAAAGGGAAGAAGTGAGGGATGAAAAGAGAAGTGAGGAAGGAAAACATCTGGATGGAGGAGATCAACAACTCCAAGAAAGGCCTTAGCTGTGCTCACTGTCACCACAAGGTGTCATGAAGTTGGTTATGCAGGTCTTCTCCCAGTTCGTCCAGGCCCACTGGACACACACACCTAGAGATGAAGGAGGTTGAAGGGGTAGTTTGTTAACCAGAGCGAGTTGTTTTTGCTACTTCGGCTGCAACACCTAGGGAAACTGACTATGGAGAAGAGGCACAACAAAGGAGTAGGTAGCATGGGTGAGTTTGAAGGAGTAAAGGCTTTCCATGTACCAGTTGGTCTGAGTACAATAGAGACGTCCTAGGAGAGGTGATCTAGGTTTCCTACATTCTTGTCAATATCTTACTTAAGAAAATGGTTGGGGTCGTTGAGTAAATGTTGAACATGTGGTGGAACCAAAGGATTTTCTCAACACTCCTATATGTAATAGGTAGTCCTCACATCATGGCATATATCCCAACTACCATTTTGAAAAAGGGAGTAAGTGATGACATTCCACTCATAAAACCAAAGGCCATACCACACCAAGACACAACAAAGTAACGATCAATGAGTGGGATATATATGTGATATTATATCAAATCAAACTTATATCTAGATCATTTGAAACCTATGTCATTACATTAAAGTTCAAACATCAAGACTTATCAAATGGTTCTTCAAAATTCCTTAAGATTTTAACTCTAACTATTAAATTAGTTTCTATTGTTCTTAGCTAAGTTTGAGTCACAATTAAAACTATTTGATGGTTTAAACAAGATTCTCAAAAGGATCATCATCATGCCTATATCAATCAAAAATAAACATAAAACCATCACATTACCTTTAAATGATAATTGAGATCATCAAAATAAGGCATGTTGTCTATATCATATGAATCAAATAAAACAATCACATGAACACCTAAAATCATGAAATCATATAATTCTAGGAACATGCTTATATAGTCACCTCACCTTGGGATTAAACATGACATATTTTTCATGACTCATTATATTTATATTGCATATAAAACTCTCAAAAATTGAGGTTGTCATAGTGTAACACCCACCTAGTGTTGTCGTTGATATGTAGACAATGTCCTATGGAAACTCCACATGTGATCACCTCTGTAACATCTATAACAACTTCAACTCAGTTGTTATCATCATCTATGACTTTAATCTTTCCTTCGATGACTTCTCTTTTGTGTTTTCTACAAAATTTGTTTGTGTGACCTGGTTTGTTATAATGATGAAAAACCATCTTACTTTTAGATTTTGACATGTGCTTTGGCTTTCCTTTATCACAACCCTGGATGCAGCTCTGACTCCTCTCCCTATCCTCAATAGAAGAACATGTAAAATGAATGTCTCTTCTAAGCTATGTCATCTAGTCTCTTCATTTAGTAGGTTGTTGGACACCAAGTCCCATGTCACCTTCCTGTCTGGAGTAGGGTTCCTAACAAAAATAATAAGAGTCTTCCATTTATAATTAAAGAACCAAAAAGTAGAAGTTCTTGTAACTCATCATGTAATGACAAACCCATTGTGGATAACTAATTTACCATGCTTTTAAAATCATTTAAATCAATATAAATATGGTTTCCTTCCTTGATTTTTATAATCACAAACTTCTTAGTAAGAAATAATTTGGTCCTTCTAGTCTTCCTTTCATATAATGAATCAAGTTTCTTCCATAGATAGGTGGCACTGGTCTCATTGGCTATTTGATGGAAGACTGAATCTTCAACCCAATCGCTAATGAGTCGAATGCATTTACTATCCATCTTTTTCCAATCCTCATCTTTTATATCTATGGTATTACATGCATCTCACTTGACTGATTCATATATATATATTAATGCAATAAAGAACATCCTGCATCTTAATATTCCACATTGGCCAATTTGATGCTACTTGTACCATCCTAAATTTTAAGACTAATTTCAGCCTATAATGTAATATTTCTTAAATAGAAATAGTTGATGGTATTAATGCAAAAATAAAAATGAAATGGAATTTCTTATAAAAAAATTGATGTAAGAATAATAAAATGAGACTCAAAATAGATTTCCTCCATCATCTATGCGTCATGTGTTGCAATTAAGTCAATGGTATTTCCCCTCTCCTTTTCTCTCTCCAAATCATTAAAATTTTTGAAGGAAGTAAAATAGAAACAAAAAATACTTTGAATTCGAAAATATGTATTTGGAGTAAAGACCTTGGGAAAGAAGTCGTCCTTTTTCCTCTTATGGCTTTTGATATGCGAGGATAGTATAATTACTCTCTCTTTCTCTCTCTCCAAGAAAGTTTCCCCAAGAAGGCATAAAAGGGATATATAACATAAACCTGGAGTGAATAATAATTATTCATATAGTTTTTAGACTAAAATAAAAATTTATGAAAAAATATTAGACAAATAACTTTTAATGAATTTATGGACATAATATGGTCAAAAAAATATAGGTCGAAAGGAAGGGTCTACACTACTTAATTGACATATGGTCCAAATATGTTGTTGTTTTGACCATGTTTGACCCTCCAATTTTAATAGGGAAGTTTCATGTTTAGTTTGACTAAAAATTAATCACAATTTATATTATTATTAGTATTTAATCTAAAGTCCCGCATTTATATTCCATCACACATTACATACTTTTATTTTTTTCCCACTCACACACCATCTGATGGCCCCAGTTTAATGATTAGATGATCCAAAAGACGAATAGTCATCCCCTTCCAACCGACTTTGTCATGGGTCTGAATGTAGTATCTTGTTTTTGTTTCTTGGTCCCACTATCTCTTGTCTCTCATCCATTTCACAAGTTTCTTTTGCCATCATTTTCATCTCTCCCTCTGGGTTCTAACAAGCTATCACTCATCCCTTCTCTCCCACCATATAAGAAGTTCCTAATTAGGGCTTCAACTCCCTTCTCACACTACCTAATTAGATGCCTCACAAAATCCTTTCCTTCCCTTTTTATACACCCAAACCTCCTCTGACCTCTACTCATCCCTCCTCCACCACTAATTGAACCCAGATCAACCCCTAGCTCCTCACCCTACTCACATTTCTTCTCTAGAAACCACCTTTTACAACCAATCCCCTGCGCCACCCCCAATAAATTGAATTGGTAATAAGGTTCTCCAATGCCCCTTAGATGTTTTCCATATGATATTTTTCACTGAGTCTTCACCAAACATCATACCCTATATCCAACTCCTAGATGCTCACCAACTGTAAAGGTCCGACCACTTCAATGGTCTTTTGGACTAGAAATTAATCTATTTTAGTCTGAGTAGCATATGAGGTGAGTTTTTCAACCTCAATAGCTATGTGCTGGCCTTACATAATGGTTTGGGACTCTGACCTCACCTCCCCCATAGAGGCCATGGAAGAACTTGGTTCCAATGTTCCTGAGCATCAGGGCACTTGTATTAGGGGTTCCTCTAACCATAAAAACTAAGGGAACATGTTTCAAATCTTGATCTTCATTGATATGCATTGGTTTACAATTTGGATTCACAACGTTGAGACCTTCATTGTTGTGTTGTTTCTTTGTTCTAAGAATGAACAATTACATATGTCATTTCCTGATTTTGCCTCGCATTGATGTCCAAGGTGATATGCTACTCAATTGGGAAAATTGGAAGTCTAGTTGTTTGTTTCATTGACCAGTGCATGAGACCGAGATTGTGGTCTCTTTTCAGCATGGCCACACATGATTGGTCCAACTGGGTGCTGATGCTAGGAGTTGGATAATACTCAACACATCATTTTTCTATTATTTCTCGTTGGTCCATTCTTCAAATATTCACAGTGGATTTTTTTTTTGGAGAAGTCAGGCGATAATTTTATTTATCTTGCTCACCTCGTGCAAGCATATTCAAAGGCAGTTTACATATTTTGGTTATTTGCAGGGAATTGAAAATGGTAGTACTACTACCATTACAATAATGTATCTACCCAATATCAAGAACTACCTTGGGGGGTGTATCATAATACCAGACTCCAATGTTGTTTTGGAAATGAACCTTTGCCAAAGCATCAACTGGGCCATTGTGCTTCCTCTCTGTATAGTTAATAGACGCAGTGTCTTCTAGTAACATTTGGATCCCCCTAATGATATTGGCGTATTGAGGGTGACTTTTATAGTCATCTTGTAACATGTTCCTGGCCAACGTACAATTAGTATCCATTGTGATGCCGTGCAGATTACTGGATTTGATGAGTTTTGTAGCTAGGGCGATGACCATCATCTCTGCCTGTAGGGAGCTATCTGTTGAGATCAGTTGGCCTACTCTTCCCTTCCATTGGTTGTCTTGGTTCTTAATAACAACAACTATAGCTCCTTTACCCTTCTTCCAAGCAGCATCTACTTGCATGGATAAGTGTCTCATAGTATGGGGGACTTGTTGAGCCTATCTAATAGAGTTCTTTGTGGCTTTCCCTATTTCCCAGGCTTCTATGGTCCTTCTGGTTTCCAGAAGAATTCTATTTACTTATTGTGTAACTAGTATCTCTTTAGATTCAAAGACCTCCAGATTGTGTTGTTTCCAAATCGCCCAACATGCAATGAGGAACGTGTTTCTAGTTTCCTCCTTCGATCGTAGGCCTTGACTGATCCATTGATCAAGATTGTTTGAAGATCAGAAGCTCACTGGCATGGATACGATAGATAGTTGTTGCCAAACTGGCTTCACCTTCTCACAGTCCCTCGGAGCGTGGAGGCTGGTTTCGTCAGCCTTATTACATCAGCAACATGTAGAGTTGGTGGTCATCTTCCTTCTTCTACGTTTCCAGTTAGTGAGTAGGGCTCCATTGGCAGCAATCCACATGAAGAACTTTACCTTCGCAGCAACCTAGGCGCTCCAGATGATTGTCCATTGTCCTGGACGTTTAACCTCAGACTTCGCCTGAAACGTCGTATATGCCGACTTGACTGTATAGCTACCTCTAGTGTTAAGTTTCCAGATGCACATGTCTTCAGCCTCGGTGTCGATAGGTGGTTGAATTTTGTAGATTTCCTGGACTACATCTGCAGATAACCAGTGTTCGAGGAAGTCTCAATCCCATTGGCCTTCCAGGTTCACAAGGCTGCTCACATTCAGGTCACAATGTTCCTCTGGAATGGCTCGCCTGACAAGATCCTCTAAACGACTGCCACTCGGGAGCCAGTAGTCATGCCACACGTTGATGTTGTTCCCACTTATAGGGCTAAGGAAGGTGTTTGCCTGCATAAAGGATTTCATGTGTATCACAACTCTCGCCAGACGAGACAAATTAGATGGTGCCCTTGGATTTCTCTTCAACAGTTTGTTTCACATGGCCATGCCCCATAATGTTCTCCTTCCACACCAGATATCCCAGCTATGCCTTAGGAGGAGACCTTGATTCCAGTCCCTCATGGCTTTGAGGCCCAGGCCTCCATGAATCTTCTTGCTTGTAAGTCGTTCCCAAGGCACAAGGTGTATCCCTCTCCTGCTCCGCCCGCCACTCAATATAAAATGCCGGATCTCTCCATCAATTCTGTCATAGAGTTGAAAAGGAAGCTTTGTTGTTTGCATGATATAAGTTGGAATGGTGGAAATGGTGCTCTTGGCAAGGAAGATGCGTACAGCCATAGTCAAGGTCTGAGCAGCCCAGGAGCTGACTCTGTTAGTAACTTTATCCAGAACTATATTGTAGGTCTTCTTGTTCACCCACATATGGAGGATCGGGACCCCTAGGTATTTCCCCAGGTCCTGAGTTCTTTGCAGCCCGCTTCGGTTACAGATCTGGGTGGCTTCCTGGTTAGAAACACTATTGGAGAAGAAGATCCTTGTCTTCTCAACCTATACGGCTTGACCCGAGGCAAGCTCAAACTCCTTGAAGCAATGCAGAATTGTATCTATATTGGTAGTGTTGGCTTTGGAAAATAGGAGAATATCGTCAGCAAAATAAAGATGAAAAATCTGCGGTCCCTTTCTGCCTAACTGTATGGGTTGCCATCTTCTAGAATTGACACACTCTTCGATCATTTGGCTCAGGCGTTCGATACAATGCACAAAGATATACGAGCTCAAAGGATCGCCTTGTCTTAGACCCTCCTCGGTCTGAAGTTGGTCGAGCTCCTACCATTCCATACAATGGTAGATCTACCACTGGTGATAGAGCTCATAATATACTTAATCATGTAGGTGGGGAGGTTCACTCTTTTTAAAGTTTCTTCAACAAAATTCTAGGCCAATCTATCATATGCTTTTGTTAGGTCGATTTTAATGGCCATGGTCTTCTTGGAGTTCTTTCTTTTCATGGAGTGTATGATTTCCTGAGCTGCAAAGATGTTGTCAGATATCTTCCTGCCCTGGACGAAGGCGCTTTGTGTTGGGTTAATCCATTCTGGTAGCCATTTCTTCAATCTTTCAACGACGACCTTCGAGCATAGTTTAAATGATGGTATTATTAAGTGAGATAGGGTGGAATTGGCTTTTGAGTTCAGGTTTGGGAACTTTGGGAATAAGAACAACAATGGCATCACATAGATGTTTGTCAAGGATTCCAGAGCTCAGGGCCTCTTGGACTATTTTGCAGACAGAGTCTTTAAGGATTGGCCAGTTGGATATCAAGAAGTGTGTAGTAATGCCGTCTGGACCAGCTGCTTTATAGGGGTCCATGGATTTTAGAATTTCATAGACCTCAATCTGTTGAGTCTATTTGGCTAAGTTGTTGTGCTCGTCTCCAGCCAAGGGGGTGAACCGCACAGGGATTTTGTCTATATCTTGTTGACTGGTATTGCTATTAGTGGTGAACATGTCTATGAAGTAGTTTGTGACCAGCCTGAAGATTTCATCTTCATCCATAATCCATTTTCCAGTAGGACTTTTGATAATTTGGCACTTGTTGGACCTTCTCCTTTGATTCACAAAGGCTTGGTAGAAGTGGGTATTAGAGTCCCCTTCTCTGAGCCAATTGACATGGCTCTTCTGCTTCCAGTCCTCCTCTTCTTGTTTAAGGATGAGATTGAGCTCTCCCTCCATCTGAATGCATAAATTGTCAGTGATTGCATCATATCTGACAACTAGATTCGTTTGAAAGGTGTTTATGTTTCGTAGTAGATGATCTTTAGTAGCTCTTTTCTTTTTATATTTATCTGAATCCCAGTCAATGATGTGCTGCCTGGCTAGTACAAGGGCCTCATGAAATGGGAGATTTCTGCACCAGTGTCGTTCAAGACAATAAGTGCATGAGGGATCATGTGCCCATGAAGCCCTGGTGACGAATCTCTTCTTATTATTTGAGATAGACCGAGTCTGAATCAAAAGGGGGCAATGGTCATATTCAATCTTAGGGAGGTGGGTCACCTCTACCTCCGGGAAGGAGATGAGGTAGTCGTTGTTGGCCAAGCCTCAATCTAGCCTGCTTTGTGTAAGGCCATGTCTGAAGGTGAACTTTTGCCCAGAGAAGCCAAGGTCCGTCAGGCCTGCTTCAAGCAGCGTAGCGGAAAAAAGTTGGGCCTCGCGATGATTATAAGTCTGATAGCCAATTGTCTCAGACAGAGAAGTGGTAGTGTTCAAGTCGCCCGCGACAATCCATGGTTCAGAGAAGCTTTTGCCCATCTCGCTGATGTGTTTCCAGAGAAGGTTACTGACCTGAAAGTGGGGATTAGCATAGATGAACGTAGCAATATAAGAATTGTTAACTATACAGGTTATAAATTGGTGGTATGTTTTGAGAATCTTCACATCGCACACAGCGACATCCCAGCAGATCCAGATGCCTCCCGAGAAGCCCCGAGCTTCAGATCGGTGAGAGTTCGGGAATCCTAGCTTCTTGATGGTTTGGGTAGCTTTATCCGCACTGATACGAGGTTCTAATACAAACGTGATAGCATGTTTATGTGTAGAGACAAGATCTTTTCCAAATTTTGTAGGTGTCATCATTTTCGATTCCTCGAATATTACAACACAAAAGTTTAGACATCACACAAGGATTGTAACTGAAAAATCTGGTAAAAGGGAAGTTAATTTTGAGTTTCATTGTTCTCCTTGTTATCTGCACCACTTAAGATGTCCAGCATGACCCCATCATCTAAGCTACCTCTGAGTCTTGGGCTTCTTCTGATTCTTTCTATTGCTGATTTCACAGCCGTCAACCGCTTCATCTTTGTTCCGCTTCCCTTAAACATCTTCCCACTCATGGATTTTCTGGGAGTAGTAGTATTTTCCGCCGAGATGTTAGTGTCACGTTTCTTCTTTCTACTACGGATGGTTTGCATTGTGGCAGTGGTGGTCACAGGTTCTTCTGCGTTCGGGATGACTTCGATCACCTCGTCGATCTCCGGGTTCACTGCCGTGTGGTCTGGTGTTTTATTCGCTTGCGCGCCTTGTACATGGCCTTCTGTAGGTTGTTGAAGTTGGTTTGTGATATCCCTGAGAGCTTTCCCCTTCTGTTTGGCTGTCTCTATAGTGTCCACTATCTTCTTCTTCCTCTAAATTTTAGGGTTCTTATGTCCCGTAGACTTTTCTATCGGTTGCTTTCCTTGTTGGCTGGTGTTCATGGTTGCTTCAAACGGCTCTTCTTCTACTGTAAGATCATTAAATCGATTCCTCGTATGATTGGTATTGTTCATAATTGTTCCATTAGCCTGTTGTTTCCCTTGGTGACCCCACATGTGTCTTTGTGTTCTCTACGGGTTGTCAGGATTTGTAGTGGGTTTGTCTGTAGTTGGGGGTGGTGCGTTTCTGTTAGCTTCCGACTGCACAACCTTTGCGGAGCATTGCACAGATGTATGGCCTTCTTCTACGCAAGTTGCACATTTAAATGGAAATCCTTCATTTTCTACTTCAAATTCTAACCCATTGATAACAATGTTGGCCGCCAAGTCTGTCGTGGTGCCTAGTTCGACGACGAGGCAAGCAAATTTGCTTCTAGTACGTTGTATGGTATGGTCATCGACCTTGACCAGCCTAACGAGAGTCGTGCCTATACAGTTGAAGATAGTTTGGATGTACAGGTGTAGAGGTAGGTTCAGAATCCTAACCCAGCAGATGATTTTCCTCGGCGGATCAGCAGAAGGAATAAAGGAAGGGTGCCAGTCCCATACAGGTTGCATCCAAAAATTTTCCAAGGACCGCCTGTCATGGCCATCTCGTAATCTCTCCGGCACGATAGTTTAATGACGAAGTGATTCAGATCCAGTTCATAGATGTTATACTTTCCTACTAAGCTCCACATGGCTCGTACGCGGTCTCTTAGGGTCATGTACCCAAGTTGGGTCCATGGCCTTCACGACGACGACATATTGCCTTGGCCTGACAAGGAATTTTTCATACATTGGGTCGATCCTTATTTCTGGTTGTCCGTCAGAGAAGTAGAGATTCACCGCCTCTGGATAAAGATGCTCTTCAAACAACTTGTTTAGGAATAGGTCGGTTGATCCATTCAGTGTTGTACTAGTGGTGGGTCTGGATCTATTTTGCCCCCATGCGTTTGCAGGTTGAGGTATCGGGGGGGCCTGCTCCTCCTGGGTGCTACCTGAAAGTGGTGGGAAAAGCCCCAGTGGGGGTGTACCACCTACGCCCTCCGGGGTGATCGTACTACCACTATCTTTCTGTGTTTCCCCGCTTTGATTCCTTGGCTGGGACGACCCTCGCATGCCTCCATAATGGAACTATATTCCCATGTTCGTGATGCAGATTTTACCTGCACTCGTGGCGTTGACACCTTGTTGCACATCAGCGTGGCAGTCCTCTCTCTTCCTAGACTTCTGGAATGTCGTTCATGGATGCATTCATGTTGTGGATTGCGATCCTTCTTGTTCCTGTCTTCTGGTGATTCCCTAGCCCCCATGGAGGTTGTACCATCCGCTTCTCCTGGATCGCCCGCTGCCGCTGCCCCCCACTCTACTTCCATACCCTAGAATTCCTATTGAAAGGCTTTAGTGAATTATTGGATTATTAGAAAAATATGCAAAAATATTTGTTTCAAAACACTTTTGATTTTTTATCAATCTAGCCTATTTTCAAACATTGTTTTACATATTCAGTCACATCAATACCTCAAAAACCAAGATTAGGATTTTGTGATTATGAACCCATGGACACATTATGATTTTAATCAAATTAATATGTGATTAAAGACTCAATAAAGTCAGAGGACTTGACGTAAGAATGTTTACTATAGGTAAGTGGACCATGCATGATTGGCACAAGTAGTTTTAGCTTAATGGATGTTTATTTATGATTATGCACATGAGTAGATTTCATGAACTATGAATGCTTTCTCAAGAAGAAATCATCTATATTATCGTTATTTGGTTGGTTGTTTAATAATAGTTTATAATAAAAACCTAGGAACTTTTTGATGTCAGCACAGACTTGCAGAAAGTGAAGTGTATCAAGGACAATTGAAGACTAGGATCTTTTCAAGTTTTTCCTTGAGGGGTTTATTTACCAAATCAATCTAGAGGTTTAGATACCATTTACATTATGTGTATTCTTGTTAACCAGTAGATAAGATTTTATATTTCAAACTACTTTTTGTTATCTTTTACCCACGAACTATGTATGAATCTGATTTCATTCAATGCAAAGTGTTTGATTTATTGAAATTTCTATGATCAACAAACTGTGGAACTCCCTAGAGTAAGAATGCCTCCGCTCTGTGATATTTACATGAAGTGAAAAGTGGGATGTTAATCTACCAATTTCACCATATTGTTTGTGCTCCACATCTAGTCCATATTACCCAATACTTCTATAATACCACTTAAAGGGGTTGTTGTAGGCCACAATGCGCATCTCTAATACTAAAATATTACAGAAGAACCTACACATATGGACTTGGTACAAAATATCCAACATGTGAAACATAAAATAACAACGTAATCGACAAAATCCATACATAAGAACATATCAAATAAACACGCAAACAAGAAACCATAAAAACACCAAGATTTACTAAGGAAACCCTTACAACTTTTGAGTTAGAAATCAGGGGGTCAAAGCCCAATGAAGAAATCCACTAATCAATAGATTACAATATTTTCTCAAATTTTTGACACAATATTTGAAGAATACAAAACAAAAGGAAGAGAAATAGATTATATCTACTCAGTATGTCACCAAATGAAATGACTTCTTGGGAAAACACACCTGGTACAAAATATCGAGGTGGATAAAAATAGAGATGATGGTGAAGAAGTCGACATAGAGACCATTGAAGAAACCAAAGTGACACTTACTTCTTTCCTTTTTTTCTTTCTTATTCCTTGACTTATTTTCTTTCCAGCACTTGATGCAAAAATTAGAAAATAAAAATTGATTTGATTTTTAATTGCATTTGTTATGTTTTTTACGACTACTAGTGTGGGGTACTACCCCCCTCAAACATGGTTGTTGTAAGTCAGCATTACCCTAATGGGTCTAGCCCAAGGCGCTATGGAAAATAGGTTTATTGGCCCAATATTTTCACCTAAAAGTTCAATGTACCATATATAGATATATTACACTTATAAGTAAATACATATATATCCTCATTTTGTTATAGAAGTTATGATATTTTCATAAAATATATAATTTGATATATAAAAAATGATATACTACATTTTATTCTATGAAATACTTTTTCATCGTACTTTTGGAATCTTTAGTTTTTACATTCGAATAACCATGAGAATGACATTAATGAACACTTGTACATCTCACAATGAGTGGAAGGTAGTCATAATTGATATATCCTATGGTTAATTAGGTGTGATTCATTTTTCATAGAAAATTTAGTTAATTTGATCTAATTTTTTAATTTGTTTGAGTACTTTTCTAAGTGGTTCATTTATTAAATAAAACTATCTTTTTGTGTGGTTAACAAAATTAACTGATTCACCATAGTTTATCTTTTACAAATTATTCCATGTGTATAGTTATGTATGTAATTGTAGTTTAATATTACTAAAATCTACAGTTACTATTCCAACAAACTTTTAGTGACTGTTATAATCTCTATACTTACATGCAATACAATTAAGAAAATATAGTTGGTCATAATATTTTGAATACCTTCATTACTGATATATGTAGTGTTTTATAGCCAATATTCACTGTCCAAACTAGCAATTAATCGAATAAACAAATTCAAAAAATTATTCATATTTAAGTTAGTTTAATAGTTAATACACAATACACAACATAATATATTCCCCATAATGCATTAGAAACTAATGAAGAATTAATGTAACTCTCACCTTTGAGTACATGATAATAACCTTAAAAAAATAAAAAAATTATATTTAAATGAAATAGACACTGGAAGTTGCTCTCCCCCTCATTTATTTGCTGGCGTAAGTTTCACATATTTTGGTTGTTGTCCTTGATAAATCTATGAAAATATTGAGTTTCTTGGTCAAACTTACATGAAAGTTTTTGGTCTTTTAGTCTCACAAACACAGTAAAAATGAATCTTAATTAAAAAATTCATATACCATGATTTATCTAATGCTTATATATAAAGGGTAAGGGCTCATGTTTAGACGAGGTAAAACATTGTATGGCCTTTTTATAAATATTACTATATCAACCAAGGTCCAATTCTTATGGTATGCTCAAGTCATGATTTTGAAATTATATAAGAGAAAGTTTAAGGTAAAAAAACTTAAATCAATTAGTTAATAATATAAAGTGTTATTAATATTAAAATTATGGCAAACTCCCAAACTACTAGTAAAGTAAGGTCTGGGTTGTAAGAATACTACTATTGGGAATTGTGGAGGCGACAAGCTCAGCAGAAGCAACAAAACTTTAATTAACATTCCCACAAGTAGACCCCTTCACAACAATATATCAAGTAGGATATATGTGAGGTGTACCATCTCCCAAAGTATACTCAATGTCATCTGAATACCCGATGGATACCAAATGTCAAGTCATCCCAATGTAGTCACAAAAGTGTATGTATCTCTATATTGTCCCAGTAGATGATAAGAACTCCATGTCACACTTCAAGAGCTAGTAGGAAGGAGCATGATTTTCATTTGCAATGTATCCGACTTGCACTTTATTTCCTTCTCTCTCTCCTTGTGTGTAATGATGGCCAAGGTTACATGTTAAAAGGTACAATGAAAAATATGGCCGTCGTTCCCCTTTTCATAGGACATGCAAGTAGGTATTATTTATTGTAAAGATGGGAACTGAAAACCAACATGCCACATTTCAACGACTGTATCCCAAATAACTAGTCTGTCGACTGGCCCATCCAACCACGTGAGTGGGCAGTATCAAAACTTACTAGAAAAAGTTTGCCGACTTATTGATCCAGTCCATTTCATTGGCTAGTCTGTGTAGTTGATCGATTGGGCTGATCTTGTCCTTTCTGCTGATACCAATGTCTAGTTGAAGTACTAGGTTTATTTCAGTTCAGATAACCAAGTGGACTACCCCGTTGATCGATTGGTCTATCCAATCAGGTGATTGGACATTGCAATTGGATCAGTAGGCTTCCATTCAGTCCATAAATCATATAATGGATATAATCCTTTTATATTGTAATTAACCATGAGTCCATGATTATACTTCTCTTCCATATGCATCCTATGCTTTTAACCCTACATTCCCGACATCATGTTGTTTGTAATATTTCTAGTCATATTATGATTTTATAGTCAATGATAGGTATCTACCAATACTTTCTTTCCACCTAAGTAATGAATGAAGTTGGACAACAACTTCAACCTAGTATTGTGATACATTTACATTGATCATATATTTTTCTTTATCTTCAATATACCTATTTACTCTAAGGCATGGAACATCATAATCTCAATGTTCAATCTTCCTTCCTTAATCAAGTGGTCAAGAAATCACACCAACTTGTTGAGATATTCATGAGCTAGATATCACATAATGACTACAATGTGTATGGATATTCATTTAATAGTCTCACTCATCAAGTAGTCAAGATATCATTTCAACATGAAAATCTTCCATATACATCACTCATATTGCGCATGTGTCATATTGCACCCACACACTACATGCATATCAACCGTTACTGAAGGTCATGGTTATAACTGTTAAAGTACATTGAACAACATGTTATTATTATAGTGACATTGAGATATGATTTTGACTACCATTCTAGCTTCCATGAATCATTATCAAGTGGGGCATGTGATGTACACTTGTTTCACTTGATATCAGTATCATGACTATTAATATGGTAGTCATCAGTCCACACACATATGAGTCTTAATGTATTGTTGTTGTCCTAATTTTGACAGTGACATTCCACTAGGGACATAGAAAAGAATCAATAATGATAGTATACACACGATCTCATGTTTAGTTTCTAAACCCATAATCACATTTCATTGATTCATACATTCTTTGGATATTATTATATTTATCCATTATCTCATTTTGAAGCAAACATAATAAATAGAATTTTCTTTATTAGTAATCAAATCAATTACAAAGTGTACCCTTATAATCATCATATTGATGGATCTTGGGGGCAAACTACCAACAACATGGGTTTAATGAATACGAATAATGAAGAAGGAAAAAAATGAAATACAACACTGCAAGTTGAGAGATTCTATACTAAGAAGCAATAGTTGAATTTTCTCAAAGTGAGAGAGAGGGAAATCAACAGTTGAATCCTTCTTCTTATTTCAGTTATCCTCTTCTTGACTAGAGTCATTTTATGAGCCACCTTTCCCTCATTTCTCATGTCTAGAATGCTATCAAATGAAACATATCCAATGATAAACAATTTTTTGGACATTATATTTTCCAACTTTTGTGTGGTCGTATGATGTGCCTTGGGTTAAACATGTTGTGTACCTCTACAATTGTAAAAGGGTCATATTTGATAATCACTTGACATAATATGTCAATAAAATGATATGAAATGTTTGTGGTTTTGTTGAATAGTTGCTAATGATATTGCTAGTTAAGTAGTTGGCTGGTTAGGATGAGGTATGCTTGTAATCGAGTGAGTTGTGGCTACTAATGTTGGGCATGTCATGCTCGAGATGGACACAATGTTCTCTTTAGATTTGTTGATGTTGGCATATACTAATGTTAGGCACAATGTTCAAGTGGTACAACACTCCATGTACTAGACTAGGAGGCTTGAATAGGCAGCTTGACATTGTCACACAATGCACAAAGGGGTACATAAAGTTCCTCTGTGTGGAGAGTCAAATTGTGACTTCTTGAGTTCCTTTTTTGTCAATAACGGTAGTATAAGTTACAGATGAACCATGATTTACAATATAGGATACAAAATACTTTCAATTAGTTTTAGTTATAGTAAAAAATATAGATACATTTATTATGCAATTACAAGACTAAAATGTTGATTAAGCATGAAATTTGGATCAATTCAAGCATTGATTTTAGGCATAAAAAGTATTATGAAGAAATTTCATCAAGTACATAGATGGTTCCTTGTTGGAGCCTCAAATGGGGAGATTAGAGTGGACCTCAATGTGCCTTTGTTACATCCTCGATGACTGAAGATGTTTTTTTCCATACATGGATGTCATTTGAACCATCACCATGTGAAGTTGATATGAATCTCAATGGGTCATGAACTAAAACCTGAATCAGTGAAGTTGAGAGGGCATCAATGGGTGTAATGTGGGTACATCATGGTCCATGAAATGAGGTGAACCTCAAAATGTGGAGGTTGATGAGTGATCCATGATGGGTGTTAGTCGATGGAAGGGAAAAGAGGGTTAATTGACAGGTATTTTGGGGTTGGTTTGTCATTTCAACCCCCTTCATATATATATAACCCAAACCCATAGATCATAAGAACCATTTGACGCCCAATACGTATTGAAGAATGTGAATAGGATCCATGATGGTCAAAAGGATCTCCAAGGAGGTCAATGTGCTTGTATTGAAAATATGTAGGTCCATGAAAGAATAAGATCAAGATTCCTTTGACAGATTTAAAGATATATACCTTTTTTAAACTCTAGATCATGTAAGATAAATTATTCTTCTATTTGTTTGTTGTTTTCCCTCTTTTATACTTGATTTTACTAAGAACAACAACGAACCATAGAATATAGTGCTTCATAAGGTAAAATATCCCTCCTTTTCTCTCTTTTTTACCTAGTTGAGAATAGATCATTCTCGAAGGAGCTTTCATAATGCTTTGGTGGCCTCTTTGAGGTTGTTTTGGAGCCTTGGACATAGGTTTCTTTCTTGGAACAAGTTCTCTTCATTTTAAGGTGAGTGATATAGCTTCACCTAGTTTACTATGCCTACATTCTCTACATGCAACCCCTAAACTTTCTCTTTATGATCTGTTCTAGTAGTAAAGTGGTAAATATCAATTTTTTCTTATCATATTCCCTATTAAACGGTTATCCATGGCAGTAATATTAACCATTTTTGTGGCCATAAGGATAAATTTTTTAATTAAGTAGGGTTTTAACCTAAATATGGGTAATTTATGGCTTTTTCATGCCATCTCCACCAGATTTATAATATTTAATTTGAATTGTTGTTTAAGTGGTATTTTAAGTTGATAAAACCATGTTTAGCTAAATGTTATAATATTGGGGTTTCATGAACTTATATTTCATATAATAAGGTATCTCTTTAATACCTATAAATGCCAGTTTAATGCAAATTTTTACTCTAGTTATAACTTCCCAATATTAAGGAGTTTGATCACAAAAGTTTGCACGAATTTTATTTTTTAAGTAAAGATAAATAAATTTTTGAACCTTTATGAGGTATGCATTGTAATAGTATCATATCATCAACTATTCTATGTTTAGGAACCTTGATGAATGATGTGATACATATATAGCTTCTAATTTTTTAATAATTTCTTTGATGTTGTAGTACATATCTTTCCTCTATTTGCCCCAAATCATTCAACTCAAACAAATAAATCAACCATTGATTTCATTTATCTTTTAAAAGGAGATTTACAATCTCATTACATGGTTTAGAAAAATGGGGTTATAACATCCTCCACTCCTTATAGGAATTTTGCCCTCAAATCAACAATCAAACAAACAATTCAGGATATGCTTTTTCCATGTATGTGTTCAGCTCCCATGTGGCTTCATCCTCTCCATGGTGCTTCTATAGAACCTTTACCATATCTATATTCTTTACTCCTGAGCTCTCTCTCACCTTGGTATCTCGTACCCTTATAGGTGACTTAGGGTAAATTAGCCTCCCATGGGAGATCACTAGGTTCGTTGCTCAGCCCATGGCTCGGGTACCTCACATAGTGCTCTAGATCAGACTTGTGGAACACATCATACATCACATTATCCTGAGGGGTAAGGCTAAACATAACCATCTCCACCTATCCTTACCAAATGGACCCATGTATCTGGGCTCAGCTTTCTCAGCTATAGCTCAGAGGGGTCGGATTTTCATATCACATTTTCTCCCATAGTAAATTGCATGTTAGTCTACTTGGCATCAACTCATGACTCATGTCACCCATGGGCCCTTTTTCAACCATCACATGATCAAAGCGACTTCCTCTGCACACACTGTGGCCTTTTTCTGACCTTCCCGAGGTCCCTTCACCAAAATCATTTTAATGAAGCAGTGACTTACATAACCTTCCTTACAGATCTTCTTTACATCCTGATACTGGCTATGGTGGTTAACATCACATCTTTCATAGGACAAAACTGTCTCCATGTATCACCTTGAATGAGCACACATGCTCTCATCAGACCCTCTAGTCTGGATCATTCTAATCATCAGTTAGGGGTGATAAGATGTACTCGCATCGAGTTCGTCATGTAATTACTTCCACTGCATGGAAGTGAATCTTTAGGTCATACTCATGAACCTTTGAACTCGCATCATGATGTAGTTGAACCATCTCTCTTTCTTATATGTAGTTCAACTGGATCTATCCCTTGATAGTACTCTCTCTCTTTCTCTTAGATCATGTCATCTAGGTAAGGTGATCTACCATAACCCACATCGCATCCTAACCTTCCTCGGTCCAGGGGAAACTTACCACAACATCCATAGTGCTGAACTCCCATTCCCCCCTCAGTGACTCTTATCCTCTATATCAACTCAGTGGGTTACTAGAGTTTGTCCTTCACCTCCTGGCATGCATGGTGACAAGCCACATGAAATTTTATCTTAGGCATCCAAAGTACTATCGCAACTTACTATCTTAGTAGAACCATGGTGTATGATGAACTTAAAATCATGATCTCATGAATGTCATGATTCCTCAAGGTTGATTCCTCAGAAACCCTAAAACACTCTAGTTGTTGGTTTCATCACCTCCTTTTCCATAGAAGTGCATCTGAGGTTCTACAACCATCCTTCCATCACGAAAAGCCCTAGGCTAGATAACTAGGCAACCACTAACTTGATCAACAGATCTCGTTACATCTGAGTGTTAGCCAAACATATCTCACAAACTTAGGGTTCGCCTAACCCCTTCTTCTAGCCTGTCCACTAGCTAAGCTAGATAGATGCATCCCAATAAGAGCATCCATTAACACTTCACATCATTATGTGTTAGGTAATGTTGAAGACATACACTTCCATGTATTCCACTTACTATCTCATCTTGGACTCTAAGTCTATCTTCATCAAGAAAACTCAGAGATCATCCTCTTGGTTATCGAACTCAACCTTGTATAACTCAAATATTCCATACAGCTCATGATAAGAACATCCTTATAAAATGACTACCTTAGTTCTCTTAGTGTTTTTAAACCACCACCACATCGTACACTCCACACGGGTACATTTTCATCTCTATCGTCATACCTTATAGCAATGTTTCAACTCACATCATCTTTAACCTTGGTGTATGTCATGTGTACTATCCTATCTCTCACTCCCATAACAAGAGGAAATAAACATTTGGCTGCAGTCCAAATATAGAGTTCTTCCCATTCCAAGAGTAGAGATGGTACATCCCACATTGCCAGTACACCTTCAAATCTAAGTTGAAACGTGCAACATATGTCTCTACATCAGGATCATCTTGATATCAAAGTTACTTCCATGGAAAACTGATCTCGAACCTACTTGGGTCCACACACAATCCTTGGTCATCTCCTCTAGGTCTGTAGGGTACCCACATTTTTGGGGTCATCCCTCTTCCCTTATGCATCCAGAGAGTGTCCTCCTCATCTTCCCTTTCGGTCCTATGAGTTCATGAAGGTGATCGATCTCCTATCCCATGGCCCTCAGATAATGATAGTTGTTACCTCCCGTTCCTATGATTATGTGCAACTAGGGAATTAGGTAACTCCTACATCCATCGGTCTTATCCCTACCTGACCCTAGGATAGACTTTGGATTATAACATAGTACATGTCCAACTTAGAACCTTACCCAAGTCCCCATCATCTCTCTCTGCATTCACGACCTGACTTTCATCTTTTCATAGGGGTCATGGTGACCTGCCTACCTTGGTCAAGTCCCATATCTGTTACCTCCATGGTAACACATCCACATGCACTTAGAGATGCTATCTATGGGTCTATAGGTTCATTCTCATACTATGTACTTTTCAATTAGCTTCTCAAGATCCTATGAGACCTCTTAGGGTTTCCTCAAACCCAACAAAAGTTGATTCATACCCTACAAAAGGGTCTGCTCCCAGGATGGGAGGAAACTACATCTCGATAACAAAGGTCACAAATGTCCTTATGTCTCAGGTTTATATCCACACGAGCATGCTTAACCCTTTCAAGATACTATGGCACGTAGCTAGTAAGCATACCACCTACTAAAACATGCCAGGTCTTCATGATAGGTCATACTTGTTCTCATTCCTCAATATTGGACCAAGATCATACCTTCCCATGTCACCAACTTATACGTCATGGGTTCAACAAACATACACCTCAACCAAGGGGTTTCCTTTTCCTCCAAACATGAGGGGTTCCATGCTCAAATCAATGGAAACTCAAATCTATTCATGAGCATTAAGTACACCCAACACTACTACTTCCCCTCTTAGGTATAGGAACCCTAGGTTCACCTTTCTGATGTCCAACTGCATGATCAACCCTATAACCACATACCAAGCATGTACAAGGTGCGACATGCACTTCCTATTATCATTCCACTTGAATAACACCGCAGGGTGGAGTCCTCCTCAAGGACAACCAACTAAGTATAAGGCCTCACAGCTTGTCACTAAACCTCTTCATGGTCTAAGGAACTCTTCCTCCTATCCCTAAAAGTTGAACACCTATACCATAGGCACATAGGTACCAGTAGTCGCATCCTCTCTATAGGTTTTGGTTCCTCTAAAGGCAACCAAGATACCATCAGCCTCTAGGGATCATGCATGAGGAAACCACAACCATCCTCTTAGGTCACATCATCCTCAACTTCTCAGGGTTTCTCCTAGCCCTGATTCTAATCTTCCAACCTTCTAGCTCTGGCCCTACTCTCTCTCTCTCTAGAGCTTAACTCTACAACAACCATACTACTGGAGGTCCTCTCTCTAAGGTAAATCAAGCTCACAAGCGTACACCTACATGAGAGAAACCTATGTTCGCCTAAGATTATCTAAAACTCTTCATGCTTATCTCATAAGATATCCAACATACTCTCCTGGCCATGGTTTTAGCCTACTGTCAGCCCTACTAATGTAATTTGGGTGCAACTTTATTATGATCATATAAGCTCATAGGGTTTCTACATGGTCATCACTAACATCATCAATGGAGGAATTATCCTTCACCCTAACATACATGACCCTTCCCAGGGTTGGGTCACCAAAGATACTAGGTCAACCAACCTCACATGGCTCATATCGTCATGGGTATCCAAACCAAAAGCATGTCCACCCACACACATGGTCTACCATGACATCTAATTTATCATGTTATCCCTCTCTAACCACCACTTAGGGTTAGGGTTAGCATCATCCTCAGAGGATGTACCAGGTCTCTACCTTTAATGGAGATCTCTACCTCCAAAACCAACTCTGTACTCGTCCTCCTGACTAGAGGGTCTAACCTCAAGGTTCTCATGACAACACATGTCATACTACATAATCATGTAGCTATTCTTTAGTTTACACTTAAACTATTAAGCTTATGTCCATGACATCTTATTTACATGCTTTTTATTAATTTTTGTGGAGGATTCCTTAACCTAATCATGCATACCCTATCCTCAAGAGGGTGAGGAGAAGAGAGAACACCCTAAACCTTATGATCTTAACAGAATTAGGGTTGAGAAGGGATGAAAATAGGTGAGAGAGTCCTAAAGGTATCTTATTTTGAGTCAGATCCTAAGACATTTGCCAGGTAGTCACACAGATTTGAGAGTCCTCGTATTCTGACTAGCTGTGCGGAGGAAAATATTGCCAACCCCCAGACGTGATCCTTTTCTAGACACCTCTATCTTTCAGAAAATCCTCTAACAACTCCCTCAGTTCTATGGAATTTGTAAAATTTAATCATTACTAAAGATTAAGTGAGGAACCAATGCTCTGATACCACATGTAATGACCCCACCTCCTAGTAACCCTCAATTAAGGGAGACTATGAGGTCAGAGCCGTTATCCCAATTTCCTAGATCAAAGGTTCGACAAATAATCAGTAATAATTATAAAATTCTACCATGATAATACTGAAAGCTGGAATAAAATAAGACTTTGCGTACTTTTTTTGAAAAATTTGGATATCTAACTTATGTCCACATCTAGACTATGTTCTCACTAATCCTCCTTGCAATTTATTTATTGTTTTCACAATATGCCATTTTATTGTTTTTCCTTTTCAATTTGTACCTAAAACACTAAAAAACAAAACGTCAGTTAGCATAAATGAATATGCAGATATGTGGGGGAAACAATAATGAAACTATGATAACAATGTAAGCAACCAAATATCATTTAACAATCAAGGTTACATTTTAAGCAATACTACTCAATCCATACCTATCCCCTTATCTCTGTGTTGTCCCTGTAGTGGACTTGGATGCTACCTCTCTCATATGATGGATCCTTACCTCCATGGTCCTACCTCACATTTAACCATTACTTAGGGTTGTGGAGTCACGTGGCCCTACCCAAAGGTAACCCAATCTCTGACTCATGCTGACTTGATGGACCTACCCCATAGGTAGCCATGTACTAAGTCATACAATGACATGATGGACCTACCCCATAGGTAGCCATGTACTAGGTCAATCTATCAAGCTACATAGGGGACTAGGATATGAGCTAGTAGGCATATTTCTTAGGTGATAGTCATATCCAAATTATAGTATGCATGAATTAAATTCATTCAATAGTTTAATTCAAGCCACCAATGAAAACTTCGAGAATCCTCAGAAAACTAGTTTGATATATTCATAAGCGTAACCACATACATGTGATTGCAGATTTTGAGACAGAATCAATCAAGTAGAGAAAACCCAACCAAGCAAGCAAGTATACAAAGGAATCCTGAAATAAATATACAAATTTCCTTTTAGCAAGATTTAATAAAACCCATCTTATTTCTCAGGATTTCTATTCCAATTTTAGGGTTTCCTTTGAAATTAGGGTTTTGCCTCCACTTTTAGTATTATAAACCCTAATTCAACAAAACTACATAAAAACCTTAACTTTCTCATCTTAGCACTCCTAACAGGCTTAGGATGATTATTTAATAATATATTTCCATAATCCAAAATAAACATGGTTTTTCCCCTTTTTACCCTAAATTAGGGTTTCTAAATGTATTATCATTCATACTTGGTTTAAAACCCTAAAACATGAAATGATTCATCTAGAATAGGTTCAAGTCTACCATTATAATTCAAAAGGTTACTATTACTCAATTTAACCAATTAACCATCATAGACTCAACCATTAATCTCAATTAGGGTTTTTAACCTAATTTCAAAGAACATTTCATTAACTGAGCATACGTTTGCTATTAGGAATAAAACACGGTTTCCAAGCTATTTTTATGGTGTTCCTCGTATTTTTCTAAGAAACTTTCATATATTAACTTTATTCATAAGAGCTTCCTAGCAATAGTTATGATTTTTGTAAAGAAAATCACTTTTCTGAATTATCTATTATTGCTTAGAAAATTGTCGGTCGTCCGATCCGTGGTCCACTGAACCACGTGAAATCCAATGGCCCATTATTCGCTCGTTTCTCTTGCGATTAAACTAATGGATTGGGTGAGAATGCCCATAGCTGGCTAAAACAAGCGTGAGGGCAAAGGGGTCTTTTACCCCTTGTCTTCATCAATCTCAGGTAGGCTCGCAAGTAGGCTGGCTAAGTCAACTCAGGGGTTGACTCCGGCCGTTTGCATGTATGCGATCATGTTGATAGGTCCAGTAGATCCATCCACACTTCATGATACGGCCTAACCTTTCAATTGGTGGTGACTTCATTCCTTCACCGCTAGCAAGCCGACGACTCTCCGGCGAGGTCGATAGGTCAAAGAGGGGGGAGATCAGGGGGATTTCTAGAATTGAACTCGCTAAAACACTCCTCATCGCTCTTCGAAGGCTCTAGGATTGAGAGTTGTGATGTCGGTGCCCTCACGAACCCTCCCCTATATATTGGGTTGAAGGAGAAGTCATGTTGGATTGAGGACTCTCCCAATCGGTGACCAAAACACCCAAAAATAGGGTCTAGATTCTTTGGAACAATCTCCCGAAGATGATGAACTCATCTGTTGATCGATTTAAAGCACCGAGTGGAAGAAACTCAGATTCCTTTTTCCTCTCCCTTTCCTTTTGTGAATCGGGGTAGGTAATGAGTAGCCGCCCTTGGATTCGTGATCTCCTGGACCACGCGGGGCATCCAACGGCTGACATCGCTCCCCTGATTCTATTTTCTTAAAACCGAATTAAAAAGGGTACTTAACAAGGAAACTTGGGAAAATCATATCTCTCTCCTCGTTTATTATTTTTCACTCAAATTTTAGAGGAAACTCTATCTTCGCATTATCTACTCGGGTACCGAATTTGAAACCCAAATAATATAGGAAAATGGTGTTTCCTTTATATGCAATTTATTCATTAAAAAAACAGAATTAATTGATATTTCCTCTTTTTTCCATTATCTTATCATCTTGGATTCCTTGGACCTCAAGGAACCCTAAAGGCACGAAATCCCATCTTGGGAAATATTCCTTTGTCTTTTCCTTATCTCTTATCCATTTTCTTATTTATTTAAATACATTCGTTTTTCTTTTTATTTCAATTGGGCTTAATAGCCAATAAAGCCCACTAAGAAAACAAACAAGGCTATTAATAATGAATCATTGAACTCAAACAAAAAAATCAACCATTGATTTCATTTATCTTTTAAAAGGAGATTTACAATCTCATTACATGGTTTGCAAAAATGGGGTTATAATAATGTACATTATGAATCATACTATGATGATAACCTATAGAGACAAAATTAGAGATATAACTATAGTCACTCCTATTTCTATTATATAGTTCACTAATAGTTAGAGTTGTGTTTTATTTTTTAAGGGAAACAAAACTATAACTTAAGGGATATAAAAATTAGAAGTAAATATGAATTAAAACCTATGTAATTAAAAAGGCCAAACTAGAGAGGACCTTTACTAAACATCCACCAACCCTACAACTCAGATTCAATGGACATCATTACAAAATGGTAGCAACAACCACCTATTTCTTCCAAACCAAATTGCCACCAATTCAACTCTACACCCCTACCCAATCTCTAGATGAGTGTTACCACCTTCAGTTTCATGTGGACTCTTCAGTTACCAAACCTACACACATTGCTTCCCCTCTTCAACCAAGGCATGACCCACCATTAAAGCAACAGGAGCTTGATGATAATGGACACCTCTCCATGCCTTAGAGTCATGATTTCTACCTACTTATATAAAGCGACACCTCTATCCATAATCTGAACACTAATGAACCCTAGAGGACATCCACAAAGGTCTACATCATTACTTGCACTCACCGCCTAGGACCCCAACCATATACGACCCTTTCTCCACATCCTAATCCCATCGATAACCTACATATATATTCCCCTCGTCAGATCAGATCACTAGAATCCTCAGTATTGTTTTCCAGACCAACAACTCACGCTGGCATATGATCTCAGCTCTGATATCCACACTAGCAGGTCAATCACTAACCAACCAAGCAATGTCCCTCCTCTCCCAAACCCCTTGATTGAACATCTATCATCGATGTGAAGATATGTAGATCTTTAGAACCTCAAAAGATCGCATGATGACCCCATAATGAATGGAGGGAACACAAGAGGAGTCCTCCACCGCAATCCTTCAAGTCCAGTTTGCAACAAACCAATATTAGTTAGTTGTCGACCTTCGAATCCTGCAAGATCACCATTGATGCCAAGACCTCACCTCCTTGATGTATAATTTGCTAGACTCCTCCCTCTCATTTGTTCTTCTTCACCTTTGCACTCTAACTACAACACCATCTAAACCTAAAATCATACACATGTCATCGATCTACCTGCTATTTCATGTCAAAACCTCCTCGAACCATGGATTCATGTGGGATGACTCAAGAAATGGAGTCACAAGAGGTATGATGATGAGGAATTGGTGAAGTAGACTGTCATAAAACCCCTAAATCTAGGAACAAGTAATGAATAAAATCCATGTCGATTTGTCTATAAGTACTCATTGACCCTTATTCAATTTCTCTTGTAGTATGAAACCAAATAGATTAGTAATTGAAATCGGTAGGGTTGAAAAATAGAGACCTAGATGAATGGGTAACAAATCAAGTAGATCCAAAGATAACTGAAAGTTTCACATCGATTAACACACATGTGTATATACCTAGCCTTTAGTAATTATATAATAAATCGATGTGTCATTAAGAAATAAATAAGATCAAGGCATATTTCTAATTCAATCAAAGATTCAAACTAGAGTTGACTACCCTCATTAATGATGCATGGAATTTAGATCTCATATTTAATAAAGAAGATATTGTATAAAATAATAATATCATGGGATATATAAGGAAAAATAAAATTTAATGGATTAAAATAATTCTAGTTATAACTATGTACTTTTGTTGCCATAAAGATATGATAATATTTTCAAAATACAAACATATACATCCAAATGTGTGTGGACTATACTAGTTTAATACATAATGGGTACTATGTAACATATGATTATATGAATCATGTATACAATGAATATGAATAATGATTTGAATGTCATATGTTAATAGAGGCACAAAAGGTAACAACTAATGGGATTGAATATAAAGATTAGGATAAGTTATTACAACAATAAAAAGTGATTATCTTATCCAAGATGTAAAATGGTATTTTCACCTAATAAGTGCTTAGAAAGTTATTTGCATGCCAATAAATATCAAATATCCATAGTAGATTCTTTCTTTCTTGATTCTAGAGAAAATTGCATCTTTGATCCTTGTGTGCAACCTAATTTTGCACCTTATCCAAATATTAATCGTCTTTTGGTTCTACCATTTTTACCTTCATGATCCTTCTCTTGATTTATTTATTTCTAAAATTAATTCACATATTAGTTTTTAAAGATCATGATTTAGCCCAAGATCTATGGGATGTTCATATGATATTCTATACCATGGGTACGCAAAGGTTAGTTACTATCAATGTTGTCTTACATGCCTATATCATATGTTGTATTCATGTAATATTCTCATTCTTTTGAGTTTCTATTGATTATTTATTTTACTTTTTATGTAATGATAAATCAAATCTTCTAGTAAGCAATTGTCCTTGTGGCAGTAGATTAAGGTTAGAAAAGGAGGGAGTGAAATAGATGAAATGATTGGTACATTGGTGTTGGTATATTTAGTGATTAGTAAAGTTTTGTAGTAACATACTAGATTTGGAGTACTAAATCTATGTTGAGGTATTATATTTTAATTTTCCTAACATGATATTATCTACAATGATATAATTACTTCTAAATCAAGTCTAGTAATTTGATCGATTTATCATGGTGTTTGATAAAAAAATTATTAGCCTTTTATTGAATATACTGTCTAAATGTAATTATTGTCCTCATTTGCAGATATTTACAATCAAACCCTCGAAATCGTATTCATGAACTATTCTCGATTCCAACTTTCACATTTTGAATCATTAATCTCTTTCAACATCATAGTCATGGAGTAGCTATGATTTTTATTAAAAGAGCTTGGAATTAATGAAAACAAATATTAAATACAAAAAAAGCTATGAATTCAGAATCATACTACAATAATAACCCTTAGAACCAAACTAGAGATATAAATGTAGGTACCCCAATTTCTATTATATAGTTTACTTAAAGCTAGAGTTATGTTTAAATTTGTATGGAAAAAAATTTGTAACTTAAGATATAAATAAATTAGAAGCAAATATGAATTAAACATATTTAATTAACAAGATTAAATTAGGGAGGACCTTCCCTAACCCTCCATCAACCCTAAAGCTCTAAATCAGTGTCCATGATTATAGAAGGTCGGAAACAAATCTTT
Source organism: Alisma plantago-aquatica (assembly GCA_963693085.1). Taxonomy (NCBI): domain Eukaryota; kingdom Viridiplantae; phylum Streptophyta; class Magnoliopsida; order Alismatales; family Alismataceae; genus Alisma; species Alisma plantago-aquatica. Next base: position 505,823,345 of record OY856412.1, read on the forward strand.
TCTTCCATACCAAATTGCCACCATTTCATCTTTGGACCCTTATATGAACTCTAGATGAGAGTTACCGTCTTAGTTTCATGTGGACTCTTTTGTTAGATAACTTACAAACACTATTTCACCTCTTCAATTAAGTGATGACCCACCATCAAAACAATTGCAGCTTGACGATAATGGACAATCAGGTGTTAATGGCTTCGTGACCCTATACTAATATGTTGAAGACCCTTGCTACATTATTAAACAAGCCATGACGTCTCTCCATGCCTTAGAGTCATGATTTCAACCTCCGTATATAAACCATCGAGCTTGTCCGCAATGTGAACACTAATAAACCTGAGAGGATATCCACAAAGGTCAACTACATCACCTCTGATCACAGTCTTGGACCCCAGTCATCTAAGACCCTTCCTCCAACTATTGATCCCATTGATAACCTACATATATCATTCCCTCACCAGATCCAATCACCAAAAGTCTTAATATCATTTCATAGACCTGCAACTCACCCCAGGAATATGATCTCAACATAATATCCTCTGCAACATGACAATCTATAATCTAACCAAATGATGGCCCTCTACTACCGACCCCCCTTCTAGAACATCTGTTGTTGATGTGGATATTTGTAGATCTTTGGAACCTTAAAAGATATCACGAAGAACCCATCATGAATGGAGGGAACATAAGAGGAGTCCTCCATGGCATGCCCTCTAGTCCGACCTATAGAAAACTAATATTAGTTAGTGGTTGATCCTCTAACCCTAGAAGATCACAATTGATGCCAAGACCCCACTTCCTTGCTTTACAATCTACTGGACTCCTCCCTGTCATTTATTCTTCTTCACCCATGCACTCTAATTGCAAGACCAACCATACCTGAAAGCATCCAAAGGTCGTTAATCTCCTTTCTCTTTCATGTCAACGACTCCTTGAACCATGGATTCATGTGGAATGACTCCTTAGATGGAGTAATTGTTGGGAAATACAGACACATAATATAGCATTGGAAACAAAAAAATGTATCTATCCATTTTCCCATAACAACAAGATCATGTTAACTACTACGAAATAGGAAGGGTGGTTTAACGAGTTATACCTGATCTTGTAGCAAGTCCAGCTTTAATGAAACTATATACCATTTTCTCTTGGATAGTGGTTGTGTAGCTCCTGGTCTCCACCACGAACAATGAACATGACAACTTTTGCAACGACTCATGGGGTCTTGCCATGGACTACATGCTGACTTTTCTCTCCTAGCATTATCCAAAGGAGTCCTACGTAGCTCTAGCATAGTCCACAGATGGACTAGAACTCTTGTCATTCATCTAGAATAGACATGAAGGATTTGTCCCTACCGTTGGCGTACTAGTCACCAACTTTCTCTCCCACAAAATCGATTCTCAGCTGTTTCTCTCCCATAGCTATCCCTTCATAGTCAGGTAGGAATTGATTGGGCTCTCTTGGTTACCACAACCAGTGAGGACAAAAATTTTCAGAGAAACTGATTCTCAATTGTCTGTGTTGTCCTCTAGGAAGCCCCCAATACCCCTCTATTTATAGGTGAGGTTAGGGTCATAGTTCCCAGTCCATTAAGGATCAATATGAGAGTGGAAGGGAGTAGATGATCTTGAATATTAACAACCTACAAGTTATGAAATCGTCATATGGTGACCCAGACAGTTGTCTGGTCAGACGAGATAGTCATCTCACACTGCCAAATGTTCGATTGGTAGTTTCTAAATCACGTATGAAATTGACAATTTGCTTCCAATTAATGCTAAATATTAATTCCTTGGACCACAAGTATTTCTCGATCGAAACAAGTTCGAAAAACTTCCAGAACATTCATTTTCCCTAAAGTAAGCCATATCACATAGGTTAGATGCACATATCACTCACACAGACAATCGTCTGGTGAGACGAGCAGAGTCGATCAATTCATCAGAATGAACTAGTTGGTTCACACCTCAGATTGGCCAGATCTAGTGAATTCATTTTCACCCAAACGACCATCTCAATAATTGAAACGCTCGTTTGGCTGCCCAAAAGGTTATCTCACCCTATGAGATGGTCATTTGGCAGTGCATTCAGCCAATCTTTAGCGTGAATTGAATACCTAAACACTTTAGTAATCAATCCAATCATCATTTAAGATCAAAATCTTCTTCTAGATGAGTTCCTGTGTGTGTGACCTATAGGTCCTATATCATGTTGGCAATGAATGTCCATAACTAACTAATTATAGCAAAAGCACGAAGTGGTGCCTAGTCAAACAACAATGCTACCCAAGTGAATGGAAAGTAGGAGAACAACTTCAACCTATAATCTGTGTAGGTGTTGTAGTGATTGTATAATTCCTTTATCATAGATATCTAGGATGAACTTGATGGGTGAAATCATCATCCTCTCCATGTTCAATCCATGTACCTTAAACCAAGAGTATACTATCTAAGTTAATGTGACCTCAATATCACATATTGATTCACATGTGCATGTTCATGAGTTTCTCATTCTCACTTATCAAGTGGCCAGGATATAAATCTCCAATAGGAGGTACAAATGCCATCTCTATCACTCAAAACCTATCCCCATGTGTCAAAGCCAACCGATAATCACTGTTATAACTACCCATGTTTCAGGACTATGTTTGATGATGCCTAAGCATTCCCAACAACATGTGATGAGTGTAGTGATTTTAGGTCTAAGAATCAAAACCACCACCTTCACTATGACAGATGACTATGACCATTCCCATGGTGGGTTGTTCTGATACATGTTTCTATAACATGTATCTATGTGCTTGGTTTGATATTTCCATATCATGACTAATGAGATTGTTTCATAAACCAACCCACACTCGAGTCTTATGTGTTATTAGTGTCTATCTACATTCCACAGTAGCAACCAACCAGTGATATAATAAGAATGTAAACACTCTTAACATTATGATTTTATCCTCTAAGTCATGTACTTGAAGACATATTTCGTTGAGTATTGTCATTCTTAAGACATTCATAACATTTCCTCATTATCTCACAACTGAATGATACATAATCAATTGGAAGCTTGCCATTATGAGTACTAATCAAATCCTTTATGGTATATTCCATTTCAATCATCACATTATTTGCTAATGGGCATGTCATACCAACAAATTCCCACTTGCACTTAGAGGCAATCACTCATGAAGTATATTCTTGGTGACCTAAACATGTTCACCACACTTTTGTTGTTCTACTTATAATATAACAGGTTAAGCAACACATTGCTTTTAGTCGGTATATTGCATGTTTCCTTATGTACTTGGTGTATGATTTCTCATATGAGATGGAACTTCCGTAATATGGCATCTGATATTCCTTTCCTGACAATTAGCTCAATTAATGTCACGGTATCAATACTCAGTTATAAATGGATGGAACATCTATAAGTTCATCATATTAACCTTTAGATCCATATAGCATCACTCTACATTCACAAAACAAGTATACTTGGCTTCTGTTGTAGAATAAAATTGATGGCATTAGTTCAGAACCCTTCCAACTAAAAACATTTCTCCTTTTAAATCAAATATATTTTAATTTTCTATCATTTATGTCATTTCAGAAGCTTGCATCGATTTAACCCTTTACACCCAACTCTTCATTTTATTAGTATTCTTATTGACTAGAAATCTATTCATAAGTATTTCTCAAGTAATAATGGGTACCTTTAATTACATGCCAATAACCGTTATTGAAATCATCTTGCCATGTCTACATACAATATTAAACGGGATAAGTGCATTTATAGATTTCATGATAGATCCATTGTTATATCCTATGACATCTTAATCGTGCCATTTCCATTCGTTACAATAATGGGAAATTATGGTTCATGAGAGACCAATTTGGATTCTCTCTCATTCAATCATTCTGTGTTGAACTCCTTCAACACATTGCTATTGTATGTGCTCAAACATCCAATGTGAAACATTTAATAACTATCTCATAGGTATTGATCCTTATCTCATAAGATTTTCCATCTAATTCATCATTGTTGAAAGGGTCTATCATGCTAGTTCACAATATTACCAGTAAATGAATATGAGGTATAAGTAATTATCTATAAAATTCATTCTGTAAGATCTTCATGCATCACATGTATGAGGTCTAATGGAAGGCTTATCTTCCACTACATCTAGTGAAGGATGTTATGCCACTTTGTGCGTAATTAAAGTTGTGCATGTTTCCTTAGGTCCAACAACCAAGGGAATCTAGATTAGCATCAATATATATTCTAGACATGCATTTCTTATATGTACATCCAATATGACTATTACTAATTATAGTCTTGAGTAATCAATTATAATCTTTTAGCATTAACATTATAAGCATTAATCTCAAACAATTTCATGCAAAGACCATATATTTTCCGTTGCCATGCAAGATCATATCATTTAAACAGAAACATTTATATCTCACTTTATTGATACATCATCCTTGTCATACAATATGATTTAAAGTAAATGTTTCTATTTAATGGCGTGTTGAAATAGTAGCTCTACTAACATGATTACATTCCCATTGGGTTAAAATAAATTAAAATGTAGACTAAAGCTCCAACAACTCTTGATCCACCTTGTCCATCTTCGTCCTCCTACGAGGGCTTTTACTTCTTGTAAGATCTTTCACATCAAGTATGACATGTCTCTGTTTGGTCTCACATACCAAAATGAAGAGGTATTCAAATTTATCTTATAACATTTTCACCTAAAGTGGATACCTCAGTGCCTTCCCTCTTCTTCTTTAGTTCCTCTAACCAAAGTGAGCAATTTCTTGTCCAATGTCCATGCTAGTGATAATGTTTGACAATCGCCTCTTATTTTCTTCACTCCTCCTCTTTCTTTGAGATATGAAAACTTGGGATTCAGTACCCTTCTTAGCCTTTCCTTTGCCTTTAGACTTCCCCTTTGTCTCGGTAATAATCATCATAGACTTGGGCTTGTATTTATTCATTTGTGTCTCAGTTGTTCTCAGCATGCCCAACAACTTTGCCAATGGATTGTCAAAGTCATTCATGTTGTAGTTCATGACAAATTGACTGTATGAATTTGAAAGAGACTATAGAATCACGCCAGTGGCCATATATTGATCATAGGGGAATCATAGTCTAACTAGGTTCTCCACATACCCAATTAGCTTCAGTACAAGAGGACCAACTGGGTCACCTTCTATCGTGTTACATTTGAACATTGCCTTGGAGACATTGCATCTCTCTTGTCTTGCCTGATCTTGGGCCATGTTCTTGAGATGTGTGACCATGTCAATCACATCCATTTTCTCATGTTGCCTCTACAACTTATAGTTCATGGAGCATAGTATTAGAACTTGTCATCCACGGTGTCTTCAGTATGCTTCTTATAAGCTTCCATGTCAGCCCTTAGTGCATTTTGAGGTGGTTCATCTGGTTCTGGCGTCTCCAGGACATAGATCTTACGCTTTTGTGTTAGAATGATTTTTAACATCTTGAAACCATTGTGCAAGTTGTTCTTAGTTAGTTTGTCCTTCTCAAGGACCGATCACAAAGAAAAGTGTTTGTTGTTCGTTGCCATTTGATTCTACAAAAGATGTGCAATTTTGTCAAAAGCTCATTTTTGATCTGATTTGATTAAAATTTGGTTGATAACAAATAGGTGTTTAATTCATTATCGTTCTCATTATTTTATTCAAATTTAAAACCCTGAAGTATCAATTCAAAAAAACTACAATGAACAATTTTCTAATGAGCCAAGATCCACATTTCATCAAATCATGAGTCGGCTTCTGCCGATCACCCACAACTTGATTATTTACGTAGGTAATCATGATAATTGCATCACATGCAACTCTTGGATATATGATGTTTGCAACTCTTTTTCATAATCATCTACATGCTTCTAGGATTAGGCTCTCTAAGAATCACTAGTTATGCCTAACCCAATAGACAATACGATAATAATGCACCCCACTTGGCGACACCTACATTACTACTATCACACTTCCACAAGGTACATGGTGCACCACGCTTTGGCATAACCTACGCTTGGTCAAAGAAGTTTTTCATGTGTATTTATATTGAAAAGCATCTTACACTTCATATATTTGATTGAGGGATTTATATATATCATATATATATACATTTACTATATTGAACCACCACATATAATGTATGTATCATATACATGCCATATCCCACATTGTAAACAGGAAATATAAAACAAAAGGTGATGTTTATGGCCATGTCTACTTGTAATTTCTTGGAGCCAAAAGGAACTACTACTACTTATGAAAATCATCACATCTCATGAATGAACCTATTGTTGGTGTAGATCTATGCTTGCCAATCTAGGTAGATTAGTTCAACCCTTGAACCAATCGTCTCCCCTATTGGTCGGTCAGTTGGTCATCATGGACAATCGTCTAGCCTACAGTCCAACTGATGTTTGGACTCCTTCCAAATGGTTGGTAGGTCCACTAGGCGGTCATATGGATCCATCATTTTATCCTCCATGGTATTTTAGATGGTCGAATCATCTCACAAACTGGTCATCTCATCTGGCGATGATCATCTTCCTTATTGTTGCAAGAAAAGAAACTATCCTACTGCTATTAAACTATTACATTGTAGAGAGAAACCTCATGTTAGATTCGAGGGGAGAAAAGGTAGGAAAGTATTAAATTGGGAAGAGAGAGGTAGAGGCTTGGTACAAAGAGTGAGATAATTAGGAATACAACCAAACCATCCAACCAAACAAAGATATAGGGGACATTATCACGCTACACATCCACCATCAAAACTACTTTTAGAGAAACGCGTGCAAATTGCATACACACACCTATATATATGTATATATATATATATATATATATATATATATATATATATATATATATATATATATATATATATATATAGTTTGGGATTATGTAGTATTTGATCGGATACACATATGAGACTGTTTAAATAATCACATCGTATGGAATATATAAATGATTCAACCAAAATCCAATCATATCAATTATCCTAAGACATAGTAAATTAATGTGGCTCTGGTACCACTATTGGGAAATACGGCACACCGTATAGTAGAGGAAATAAATAAATTATCTATATGTATTCCCATAACAGCAAGACCGTGTCAAGTACTATGAAATAGGAAGGATGGTTTAACAAATTATACATGATTCTTGATCAAGTCCAAGAACAACAACTCACTTCCATGAAACTATCTACTAGTTGCTCTTGGACGGTGGATGCACAACTCCTAGTCTTCACCATGAAAAACAAACATGACATCTTCTGTAGTGATTCATGTGGTCTCGCCATGGAGTGTAGGCTGAATTTTCTTTCCTAGGAGCAGCCAAAAGACTCCAGCCTCTAGTGTAGTCCACACAAACCAACAAGAACTCATTTCATTCAACTAGAATAGACATCAAGGAGTTTTCCCTCATGTTGGTGTACTAGTCACCAACTTGCTCTCCCACAACAAAGATCCTCTGTTGTTTCTATCTTGTACCTATCCCTCCCTAGCCGGGTAGGACATGCTTGGACTCTTTTGGTTACCACAACCAGAGAGGACAATAATTTTCAGAGCAAATGATTCTCAATTGTTTGTGTTGTGCTTTGGGAAACCCTAAAACTCCTCTATTTATAGGCGGGGTTAGAGATAAGGTTCCCAATCTATTGAAGATCTGTGTGGGAGTGGAAGGGACCAAAAGATCTTGAATTTTCACAACATGTATACATGAAATGATCATCTGGCGACCTAGACAGTCATCTTGTCACAAGAGATGGTCATCTCACACTGCCAAATGACTGTCTGATAGTTTCCCAATCAATGCTAAATAGTAATTCCTTGCACCACAAGTATTGTGCAATCTAAATGAGATTGGGAAGCTTCTAGAATATTTGTTCGCCCCCAACTGAGGCTCCGTCCCACACAGGAGAGATACATGTCTGACTCATAGCTCACCCAAATGACCGTCCGGTGAGCCAAGCTGAGCCGAGCTGGTCAGTTCATCAGAATGAATGAGTCAGTTCACATCTCAATTTGGGAAGATCTTATCCAATTCAATTTTTGATTTTCATGACAACCTAAATGGCCGTATCAACACTTGAGATTCTCTTTTGGATTCCCAGACCACCGTCTCACTCAGTGAGATGGTCATTTAGCAGTGCACTTAGCCAATTTGTTGCGTTTATTGAATACCCAAAGACTTTAGTAATCAATCCAATCATCATTCAAGATCAAAGTCCTCTTATAGATGAGTTCCTATGTGTGTGACCCTATAGGTTCCATATCACATTGGCAGTGAATGACCATAATAACTTATGACATCATAAGCAAGAATTGGTGTTGTGCCGCACATCAATGCTACCTAAGTGAACGGAAAGTTGGAGAACAACTTCAACCTAAAATCTATGTAAGGAGTTGTAGTGACTATCTAATTCTTTTATAACTGATACCAAGGACGAGATCAGGGCATAGAATTGTCATCCTCTCAACATTTAATCCATGTTCCTTGAACCAAGAGCAAGCTATCTAAGATAATGTGACCACAATATCATATATTAATTCACATGTGCATGTACATGCATTTCTTAGTCTCACTTATCAAGTGGCTAGTATATCAATCTCCAATAGGAGGGACAAATCCCATATCTATCACTTACAATCCATTCCCAAGTGTCAAAGTCACCCAATCCTCATCGTTATAACAACACATGTTTTAGGAATCTTTTTGATGTTGTCAAAGTGTACCCAACGATATGTGATGAGTGTAATGATTTCAGGTCTAAGAATAACAATCATCACCTTCACTTTGAGATATGACTATGACCACCAATAATGGTTTTCATGTGTCATTCTCAAGGTGTGTTTGTATGATATATTGTTCCCTAACATTTATCGTTGTGCTTGGTTTGATATTGCAATATCATGACTAATGAGATTTTGTCATAAACCAACCCACACTCTAGTCTTATGTGCTACTCATGTCTATCTACCTTCTAGTGTTACAACCGACTAGGGACATAATATGAATGTACACACTCATAACATTCTTATCATCTCATCCTCCAAGTCATGTACTTGAAGACATGTGTCATTGAGTATTGTTATTCTTAAGAAATTCATAATGTTCCCTTTGAATAAAATAAAATGAATTGGGATTGTCTTTATGAGTACTAACCAAATCCTATATGGCATATGCCATGCCAATCATCACTGGATTTTCTATGCCAGCATACCTTGCCAACAATAACAAGTGGTGTTATTGTTGCAAACTTGAGGCCACAAATATGGCACTGAAAACAAAAATTTTAATGCCTGACTCCCTAATCTGCGAGATTTCATCAAAAACAATGTATCTAGGATGGAAGATAACAAGAGTTATACCTGGTCCTGGAGCAAGTTCGCGACAACTCTTCCTGTAGTAACATGCTTCTTATTCAAGTAGAAATGTGCTTCTTCTTCAAGTAGCACTCAAATAGTCATCAACAACGACCTCATGTGCATCACCACAGGTGATGGCTGATGGCATCCTCCTAGTGGCAAACAACAACCTCCTCATCTCTATAGTAGTCCATGAGGACCACTGATAACTCCACATTGTACTACCATAGCCAACAAGAAGGGGTTCTCCTTTCAAACATCAATCTTCTAGGATTGATTCTCTCTTCCACAATTGTATGTCCCTTGCTATTCCTCCCTTTTATAGGTAGGACTTGCTCGAGCTGTCTATTGGTAACTACAACTAGAGAGGACAACAATTGTGAAATATTATTGTTGTGTCTCGGGAGCTCCCAATACTGCTCTATTTATAGGAGAGACCATGGTCATGGTTTCTAGTCGGTGTGGGAGTCGAAGATCCATAATTTACAAATTTTCTAGAAACTATGCATCATTAACTAATAGGTTTATTATCCAACCAGTCAATTTAGAGGTGAACTGGTTGATTCATTTGTTGAATCGGCCGGTTCATGTACTTTCATGTTCAGTATGAAATTGGTATTCAATATTCGGTTAATGTAATAGATGATGTCATCATCAAATCCTTGACCCAATCGAATTGATCGTTGAACTAGACAACCCAAACAATGAATAAGTTGGTTCACATCATGAAATGGTTGTTTCACATGTCTAGTTCATGCAAATATTCAACCTATTTTTGTTTCTAATGGACCTGACACTTCAATCCATCTGTTCAACACTTGAACTGATTGGTTCATAGTCCACTTAGTCAATTTTAAGCCACAATTGTTTAATTTAGTACCTAAACAGTTTTCATAATCAAGTTAAACATAATTCATGAATAAAATCCTACTCCAAGTGCATTATATATGTGTAACCCCATAGGCCCCAAATTATGTTGGAATTGAATGTCCATAACCAACTTATGACATCAGAAGTTATGCAATATCTAGCAACACATCATTACTACCCAAGTAGTTTGGAAAGTTGGAGAACAACTTCAACCTACAATCCATTATCAGTCTTACCTTGATCATATAGTTTCTTTGTCTCTGATATTAGGATTTAACTCGAGGCATGGAATCATCAACCCTCAATGTTTAATCCATGTTCCTTGAACTAGAGCAGACTGTCTCATATGCATATGAGTGTGCATATTACATACTAAATCACATTAATATGATTGTATATTTCTCATTCTCACATATCGAGTGGCTTGGATATCAAACTCTTATTGAAGGGACAAATCCCATTGATATCACTAACATGCAGTTCCCATGTGTCATAGAGTACCCTAGCATCATCTTTATGGAAACCCTTATTCAAGGTTATGTTGGGTGATGTCAAAGTCCAACAAAGGACATGTGATGAGTGTAATGGATTCAGGGCTACGAACCACAATCCCCACTATCACTATGAGAGTTGATTCTGACTACCATTCCTAGGTATACATGCATCACTCTCAAGGTGGGCATGTGTGATACATTGTTCATGTACTTATGTGCTTGACTTGATATCATATATCAGGACTAAAGAGAATTTGTCATCAGTCAACACACACTCTAGTATTATGTATGATTTATGTCTATTCTAATTCGATAGTAATATCTGACTAGTGACATAACGACAATGTATGTAATCTTATCATACATATGGTCTTATTGTTCTGATAATCAACCTAAAGACATACTTCATTGACTAACATCATTCTTTAGACATCTACTAAGTATGTGTCATCATATCATGATTGAGACAAACATAATACATGGAATTACCTTTATCATTATCAAATCAGGTATCTAATGACGCATTCCAATAATCATAGATTGGCTCTCTGGGCATACATACCAACAAACTCCCACATGCACTTAGAGCCAATCACCCATGAATATTATTGCAAGTAATGATAACATGTCCATCATGTTTCTACTACACAAGAGATTATATAGAGGGTTAATAATGTTTTCTCCTAGTCGTATATTACAAGTTTCACATGACCTCACTATAAGACTTCTCGTATCAGATGGAAGTGTCCTAGCATGCTATCTTGGATTCTTTTCCTAACTAGTAGCTCCATTGTTGATACAATATCTCAACTATGTCATTAATGGTTGGAACCTCCCTCATGATCTTCTATATGAACTTCTTGATCCATATAATATCCTCAATTGTTCTCAAACCATCCAGGTACTCAACTTCTATTGTAGAATTAAACAACTTTCTTTAGCTCAAAACTTTTCTAGCCTGTCATTCTTGTTTTAAGGTCAAACACATATTTGGATTTTGGTCATTAATTTTATTTGTCATTTTTGAAGCTTGCATTGGTGTAACCCTTTACACCATATTCTTTCTTATTTCCATCACCGGGAATTAATTCTTTTAGTACTTCTCAAGTACTTAAGGATGTTTTATAGCATTCTAATGACCTTTAGGATCTGACAGATATCATATCACCATGTCCAATACAAACGAGACAATTGGATGATTACATATCCTCTTGTCATTTCTAATACAAACGAGACACATGATGAGTACATAACATTACATACATGATAAATCCAATGGAAGATGTATATGCATCTCATTCATGGTTTACCCATTCTTCACAATGAGTGGAATACTAGGATCTTGAGAGACTAATCCCATGCAATATGGATAGATTTTCTCTGATTGAGTCCTACTTCTTGAACCCCTTGAGCATATTGCAAATGACGTCCCCAGATTTTCTAAAACTTAATCTGATGTGTGACGTCCAAATTGAGACCCTCACCTCAGTGATAATCCCAATTTAAACATCACACATTAGGCTAAGAAAGAGAAAATCAAGGGAGTCAGAAGGAAACAATCAGTAGTACATGTACATGAACAATAATAAAACCATACACACATGTTCACCATTAAATATATAATTACAACATGAATTGTTACAACATTTGATATTACATATTGAATAACAAACTTTTACATATACATGTACTACCACTAATCAACATGATCTTAAGACAACAGGTCCACCTGTACATCAGCTTGCCAAACAACTCTCACTATCTTGGATCTTCAAGAGCATAACCACAACCTAAACAAAAGATTACATGTGATACACGTCAGCACAATATTAAAGAATATTGTACTGAGTACACCTATGTGTCATTTATATACATCTCATCATATCTTGGCAATAAGATAAAACTAATACTAGGCATTAATAGAAAAATATAAGAAAAGCATATACTTTCACAGAGATATTCATTAGCTAATGAGAAAACATATTTTAAGCACATTTCCATCATATATCTCATGCGTCTGCCACCAAGGCTTTGATGTCTTTAGGCCTTATGATGTACCACCAAGTGGTTTGTGATCATTATACAACCATCACATGATCTACCACCAAGTGGTTTGTGATCATTATGCATGCGTTCTACCACCAAGTGGTTTATGAGCTGTCTTATGATGGAACATCTATATTATATTTGTAGGTGTTCAAGGTATACATATAGCAATAAGTATGGAAATTCAAGCAACATATCATACAAGACAATCATTTCAATCAATACCATATGCCAAGTATTTACTACCATATAACTTAAGCATAATGTATAATAAGCCAAGCGAGAGGTAATGGTGTACCTTGATGAAGAGATAATCTAAACCATATATTCCTGATGTCATCTATATCTTTGGTCAAACCCTGATCAAGACAAGATCATGTACCATCATCAGGTTCACATCATCTTACATCTCATCTTAACCCTAATCGTGTTCATTATGGTTTTCTTATCTCATTAAGGTATTTTCATGATTACTTGTATTCTTGCCTTATGTTTATCTTACTGATGTCATATTCTAGATTATGGCTCATTATCTGAACATTAGGTTTGATGAACGAATATTCATGATGGAATTAATTTATCACTTCGGGACCAATGCAACTCTATTCATACTATTTCACTCAATATGAATCATAATGTGTAAAACTACTTAGCTGATTCGATTATCAAGGTTTTAACTAAATATTGTTCATTTAATGCAGGTTTCAACAAAACTGAACAAGTAGTCAAGGTCCAACTTCATCTCTAGCTCCGATCAAGAAATCTAACCAAGCTATCTGAGCCCATGAGGTCCCAAGACCGTTTGAGCCCATGCGGTCCCAAGACCGTTTGAGCTCATGCGGTCCCAAGACCGTTTGATCCCATGCGGTCCCAAGACCGTTTGATCCCATGCGGTCCCAAGACCGTTTGAGCCCATGCGGTCTCAAGACTGTTTGAGCCCATGCGGTCTCAAGACCGTTTGAGTCCATGCGGTCTCAAGACCGTTTGAGCCCATGCGGCGGTCTCAAGACCGTTTGAGTCCATGCGGTCTCAAGACCGTTTGCTGCGATTGCAAAGACCGAATGCCGCACACCAAAGACCGTTTTCTACTTATTCACGCAAAGACCGTTTGTTGCTTATTCACGCAAAGACCGATTGAGTGGCTGAATAGAAGACCGTTTAGACGAGATATTTTCCAAACCGATTCGTTGCTGCCAACATTAAGACCGAATGGTGAATCAAACCGTTTGCATGAGATATTTAGCAACCAACACCACAGCCGTTTGGGACAGATCTGTGCCTATAAATAGGACCCCAAGGGTCCTCATTTGGGGCATCAGATCCGGACACCGCCAAGCTGCCTGAACACAGTTCCGATCCAAATCCAGTCCAGTTTGAGCCAGTTCCATTCCACCTACTGCACGTGTTGCAACCAAGGAGGCTGAGGAGAGACAGAAGACGGAGGGGGACTGTCTGGTCTACCTTGGCAGCTCCCGTTCACGTCCAGATCTACTCCAACACGACGTAGGAGGACATATCTTCATCACCGAAATGCGACTACCTTCTACACCGAGTTCATGGCAAATTTCTCTCTCTTTCTCACTCTTCTTGTCTATCGCATCATGAGCGAGTAGTACCATTTCGTTGGGGTGCGGGGACTAGCCCCGCTGCCCATGCAAACCATGTTCTTTTGTTAAACTCTCCATGGCAATGTATATTACTCTTCATTTGTTGTTAATCATTATGTTCATAGTTTGATTAATTGCCTGCTTTCATCTTTGTTCTTCCTATGTTGTGAGAACATCTATATATAGGATTGAATGTCGTTTAACAAGTTCGACTACTTGACGAGAACTTCGGAAAGGATTCGTTGAGGTCGTAAGTGTATGATCCATGAGGGGACGAGCCATCTAGCCTTCGGTGATGCTTCTGTGCGCCTAACGCGTGTATAGGGGGTTCACAACCTTAGTTGGATTTTGTATCTTCTTGTTAATCATCGATGTTTGCTCGTATATTAACCGCCTGCTAGCTTATCGGTTAATGCGGCTGACTTCCAAACTCGAAATAGGATGGGATTCCATCAAGGTCGTAAGTGTATGATCCGCGAGGGGACGAGCCATCTAGCCTTCAATGACGCTTCTGTGTGCCTAACGCCTGTATAGGGGGCCCACAACCTTTGTTGGATTTCTATATCTTCAGAGCCGTAAGTAAGTGATCCGGATGGTGACGAGACATCTGATGCCTAAGGTGATGCTTACGCGAACCTAACGCCCATATGGGGGGTTTTGTAGTAGCTCTACTTGGATTGTTATATCTTGTCTGTATTGTTCATGATTGAATATGTTTGTGTGTGTAGCGGTGGTGAAACTCAGTACCATCCCAGTGATTCCATATCATTGATCTAAACCCCAACTTTATTTTAGCTTTTACTTTCTTCCAATTAGTCTAAGTAACCTCAAATCAACCAATCGTTCTAAATATTAGTTTTACTTGAGCTAGATTCAACTGACAAGGATTCTTAAAAACATTGTCCTTTGGGTTCAATCCTTAACTATACTACGATAAGACTCGTCCGCTTGCAGGTGGTATTATTGCACTTTGGTTTTGGTAAAAGCTCGGGGATTTCAGCCCCGAGGGAGTTTGTTAGTGCGTTCAAAAATACCACGTCAAATTCTGGCACCGTTGCAGGGGACAACCGAATCACTCAGTCAAATCTAGTTCTTTTAAGACTAATCTAGGATTTTGCTTTTTATTTTGAAACAATCGGTCATCTACTTGAATTTGAATCTACTTTGTGGATCTCATTTTCAAAATCTTTCTAATTTTCAGGTACAACCCAAGGCATAGTGTATGCACTGTTCGGACAGCCTCGGACTCACAACGAGCTTTGATCCCAAAATTGACAGAACTTTCCATCGTCAGATCAGAGAGAATCAAGCAAGGATGGCTCAAGAAGAAGAGGTAACTCAAAGGGTGGCTCAATCCATCAATGCAAAAAGAGAGAGGCTCATGCAAGAAGCCAGGGCTGCGGTTCAACAGGAAATCCTAGCAGCATAAGCAGCAGTGCAAGCAGCTGAACTAAAAAAGGATCTTAGAGAGTTCTCAATCCCGAAAGATGTGAATGTTCATCATCCAGTACATCCTCCTCCCATCAATGCTGCCAATTTTGAGATTAGGGCACATTGGATCACATTGCTTCAAAACAACCCTTTCTAAGGCAAACAAGCAGAGGACACCCGAGAACATCTTATGAGATTCATCGATCTATCTGCTATGACAAAGCAAAATGGAGTCACAGATGATGCCATTCGACTCCGTCTCTTCAAGTATTCCCTTGCTGATAGAGCCATAAGTTGGTAAAATTCATTACAAAGTGAAATACCCATTACCACTTGGGAACAATTCCAAAATGTGTTTCTAGAAAAGTTCTATCCTCCATCTCTTACATATGAAATTAGGGGCCAGATAACAAATTTCACTCAAATTCCTGGAGAAACTCTCGCTGAAGCGTGGGATAGGTACAAAGAGCTTCTACGCTAATGTCCACACCACGGAATTCCTAAGAATCAACTCATCGAAATTTTCTATAGGGGTGTGGATGATGATATCAAGATGTTTCTAGATTCCTCATCTGGAGGAAACTTCATGCGTCAAAGTTATGACAGCGCTTGGAGAGTCGTCACCCTGGGAGCAGAAAATCAAGCCAATTGGGGTAGATCTATAGGTAAATGAGTCTTGAAGGTAGCTATTTCCAAAGCAATTCCTGAGTACAAGTCTATCGCTGAAACCTTGAAGGTCTTAGTTGCCAAGCAAGACCATATTGAATCATCTCTAGCTTCTATTGGAAGAGGACGTTCACCGACTCAGCAACCGGAACAGGTCAAGTTCACTTCCCTATTCTGTGAAGCAAGTAAGACCATCGATCATTCCACTTCATCATGCAATGTTCTCTATGACGTTGTACTGAGCAATGTATGTGGACAAGGAGATAATGGTCAGATGGAAAATCTTAATGCTATCAACACAATTCCTAGGCAAAGTTATTACAATCCGAATCAGAATAGGATTCAGCCAAGTTTTCAATATGGAAACCCCTCTGGAGCAGTAAACTCGCATCAATTTGGTTCAAACAATCAACCAAGAGGCCCACCAGGATTCCAGTACAATCAACAATAGAATTTTGGGAATCAAGGAAATTTCAAGGGAAACTTTCAGAATAGGAACTACAATAACTATCAAAACAACTCTCAGTATCAGAATCTTAATCAATAGCAAGGACAACAAGAAGGACCCATCTCTTCTTATGACAAGCTATCAGCCATTGAAAAAATGTTGCAAACTCAACAAACTATGATAGCCAACCAACAAGCTCAACAGAAGGCTATTGAATCTCAACTAGCTAAACTTGCAGCTAGCATAAAGCCACCCGTTGGAGTCTTTGCTGGCCAACCCGAGAACAATCCCAAGCATCCTGAACAGTTGAAGGCAATCACCACCAGGTCAGGAAAAGACTATTCGGACCCCTCAATAGAGACACCTATGGTTATTACAAATGAAGATGAACCTGTGATTGTCCAAAACTCAACAACACTAGAGTCTCAATCAAAAGAAGATAAGACATATAAGGGAAGTCCTGAGAAATCTACTGATGAAGAAACTAAAACACCAGAACTTGATATTCCTGTATATAAGCCTCGTATATCGTTCCCATCCCGCCTAAGGCAAACCAAGCTCGATACTAGATTCAATAAGTTTAAAGAGGCTATGAAGAAACTTCATGTTGATATACCCTTCTTAGATGCTCTGGATGAGATACCAGCCTGGACTAAGTACCTAAAGCCACTCCTAACCAGGAAGTATATAACTGAGGAATATGAGACAGTAAAACTGGAGACAACTACATCAGATATCATATTGAACAAGATGCCCAAGAAACAAAAAGACCCAAGCTCCTTTGGAATTTCATGTCACATTGGCGAATCATCATGCAAGAAAGGTTTGGCAGATCTCGACGCAAGCATCTCTATTATGCCACTAAGCATGTGTAAAAGACTAGGGTTTGCATAATTTCTTCCTACTGGCATGACTATATAGCTCGCAGACAATTCGATAAAACGACCGTTAGGAATCCTCGAAGATGTCCCGGTCAAGGTAGGCAAGGACACATATGTTCCATGCGACTTTGTCATTATGGATATAAAAGAAGATACCAGATACCCTCTCATTTTCGATCATCCGTTCCTCTCCACTGCAAGAGCCCTAATTGATGTTGAAGCTGGTACCTTACTGCTCAGATTAGGCAAAGAAACTCTCGAATTCAAAATATTTAACAGTATGAGAAGACCAAGTATGGAAGAAGAAGTATATTTGATTGACTGCATTGAGCAAATGTCACTTCTGACCCAAGATCATCATGAATCAAATGATCCCTTGGAAATTTCTCTAACAAACCAATCAGTTGATGAACCAATCGACGAACGAGCAAAGGATTACATCTAATCCCTCGACTCTGTTAAAGAAGACGTTGAAGCCACTAGTGAAGAACTCAAAGCTATGGAAACTACAGAAGAAACAAGCAAAAAACTAGAGGTTCCCGAAATGAAACCCCTACCCGAAGGACTGAAGTACGTATTTTTATATGATCTCAAGGTTTGCCCAGTTATTATAAATTCCAATCTAACAGTTGAACAAGAAAATAAACTCCTGAAGAAATTAAGGTAAAGAAAGAAAGCCATCAGCTATAAAATGAGTGACCTCACTGGGGTCAGTCAAGCATTGTGTATGCATAAGATCCCTATGATGGAAGATCACAAACCGACTATTGAGCATCAACGGAAGTTGAGTCCTAATATGAAGGAAGTGGTCTGTCATGAGGTCATTAAACTTCTCACAGCTAGAATAATCTATCTGATATCAGATTCGCCATGGGTGAGCCCAGTACATGTAGTCCCGAAGAAAGGTGGAACAAATGTTATACATAATGAAAACAACAAGCTCATCCCCACTCAAACAGTCACAGGGTGGAGGATGTGCATAGATTATAGGAAATTAAACAAGGCAACTCGAAAAGATCATTTTCCTATGCACTTCCTTGATCAAGTCCTAGAAAGGTTGGCTCACCAAGAATATTTCTGTTATCTTGATGGTTACTCTGGATTCTATCAAATACCCATACATCCAGATGACCAAGAGAAAACAAATTTCACCTGCCCATTCGGAACATACACATTTAAAAGAATGCCATTTGGTCTCTGTAATGCATCCGCAACTTTTCAACGTTGCATGGCCCCCATTTTCGCGGGTCTTACTGAAACTATTATGGAAGTTTTCACTAATGATTTTTCTGTATAAGGAGACTCATTCGATTCATGTCTAAAGCACCTCTCCCTGGTCCTCAAACGTTGTGAAGAAGCGCATCTTGTGCTAAATTGGGAAAATGCCATTTTATGGTAAAAAAAGGCATTGTCCTGGGCCTTAGGGTTAGCAATAGAGGAATTGATGTAGATAAAGCCAAGATTGAAGTGATTTCTAAATTGGCTATTCCCACAAATGTAAAAGAAGTTCGTGCTTTCCTTGGTCATGCCGGATTTTATAGAAGATTCATAAAGGATTTCTCCAAGATAATGAAGCCAATGATGAACCTATTACTAAAAGATACTGATTTCAATTTCAATGAAGAATGTGTCAAAAGCTTCAACACACTGAAACAAGCCCTTACAACCACTCCCATCATTAGAGCTCCAGACTGAGACCATCCTTTTGAAATAATGTGTGATGCCAGTGATTATGTTGTGGGCGCTGTTTTAGGACAATATATAGAGAAGAAACACTATGTGATCTATTATGCATCAAAAACTCTCGATGAAGCCCAGAGGAATTATGCAACTACCGAGAAAGAGCTTCTAGCAGTCGTATATGCCTTTGACAAGTTCAGATCCTACCTAATTGGTTCAAAGGTCATTGTCTACACAGACCACGCTGCCCTTCGCTACCTTCTGGCAAAGAAAGATGTGAAACCCATGTTGATTAGATGGATCCTCTTATTACAAGAATTTG
This sequence comes from Alisma plantago-aquatica, assembly GCA_963693085.1. Classification (NCBI taxonomy): domain Eukaryota; kingdom Viridiplantae; phylum Streptophyta; class Magnoliopsida; order Alismatales; family Alismataceae; genus Alisma; species Alisma plantago-aquatica. Next base: position 505,843,205 of record OY856412.1, read on the forward strand.
ATTTAGAGATAAGAGATAAAAAGGGTACAAAGAATGTTGTAGCAGATCACCTCATTCACATCCACACTCTGGATACTGAGAAGATTCCGATCAATGATTCCCAGCCAGATGATCAACTAATGAGGGTCTCAGAAGTTGTACCATGGTACTCAGATTTTATAAACTACCTTGTTGCTGGGGTCATCCATCCCCAATGCACCGGGAATGCACTGAAGAAGTTCATGCATGATGTGAAGCAATATCACAGGGATGAACCATATCTTTTTACACTATGTGCTGATGGTTTGTATAGATGTTGTATCGCCGAAGAAGAAGCTCAATCTATTTTGGAACAATGTCACTCAGGACATGTGGGAGGACATATGAGCTCTAAAAAGACTGCTTTAAAGGTTTTGCAATGTGGATTCTTCTGGCCAACCATATCCAAAGACTCTTACATTTTTGTCCTATCATGTGACAAATGTCAACGAACATGTAATATAACAAAGAGAGATGAGATGCCACTGAATCTATGGAAAGAAGTAGAGATATTCGATGTTTGGGGGGTGGACTACATGGGTCCATTCCCATCTTTTCATGGATTTTCATACATCCTAGTGGCGGTGGATGATGTCTCAAAATGGGTTGAATCTATACCAACTGTCACTAGTAATTCCAAACCCATCATCAAATTATTCAAAGATATTATTTTCCCCCATTTTGGAATACCACGAACCGTGATATCTGACGGAGGGTCCCTCTTCCTTGAAAGAAGCTTTGAAGCTTTTTTGAGAAAATACGGTGTAACACATAAGGTAGCCTCACCTTACCATCCACAAACAAGTGGACAAGTAGAGGTCTCTAACCGTCAACTAAAGGCTATTCTAGAAAAAAACTATTGGACGCAATCGAAAGGACTGGTCAACAAATATCAACGACACCTTATGGGCCTATCGTACTTTTTATAAAACGTTCCTTGGGACTACACCTTTTCGATTAATATATGGAAAGGATAGCTACCTACTAGTCGAACCGGAACATAAGGCCTGGTGTACAATTAAAAAATTGAACTTTGATATGAAAGAAGTAGGCCAGGCCAGGATTCTACAACTCCAAGAGCTGGATGAACTCAGGATGACAGCTTATGAGAATGCACGAATCTACAAAGAACGTACAAAACTTTGGCACGATGGACATCTGAACAGAAAAGACATACAGGTGGGAGACCAAGTTCTGGTATTCAACTCAAGATTAAAGTTATTCCCAGGAAAACTCCGCTCACGCTGGTCTGGACCATACATCGTGAAGAGCATCTCTCCACATGGTGCCTTCTCATTATGGAATGAAAAGTCAGGTGAATTTGTAACAAATGGTCACCGCTTAAAGAGATATTTCATCTCAACTGACATAGGCACTAAAGCAATGTTGGAACTCACCAATCCAAAAGATCCACCGTGAAGCTGAAGAATTCAATCGAGCCATCGACGTAAAACAAAGGCGCTTGTCAGGAGGCAACCCTATCAATAAATTTGTTTTACTTTTCTTTTCAAAATTTTGTTTTTACATTCTAGTCAATTTTTAAAATTCACATTGCAAGATGCTATTTTAAAAATTTAATTGCCCTTCACCTTTGAGTTTTTCAGATAAGAGGATGCGCGCTGATCGGAACGCAACCACGTCTGGTGGTCATTCTAGCATGATTTTTCCCCTCCATCTTGGATTTAGGGTTTTCTCGGGACGAGCAAATCTCTAAGTTTAGGGTGGAGGGTGGGTGGTACGTACCTCACTTTCCACCTACACCCATCCTTTTCACTATCACTTTCTTGATAAAATTTTCAAAATTTTCAAAATTTATAATGATTTTCAAAGAAATTGAACAGATACTTGATGAATTTTTGACACTCCCTAGTTTCATTAATAGTCACGAACTAAATTGCTATGCATTTTCAATCATTATATCTTGCTTATTCGAAGTAAATCCTCAAAAGGATCACTCTCTGAAACAAGCCTTCTGATTGAAATCATCCTGTGAAGCTTATGATTCCTAACCTCATGATACTTTTTGCAAAGATGATAAGTGTCTGTCAAACTGATAGGGATCAAACACGTTGTGCTTCCTAACTGACTAGTGGAACAATAACATGGAATCTCCACCGTATCCTCATCAAGTCACTATTTGAACAGAGTATGATAAAGAGAACAACCCAGTACAGTGAATTGTAAATCAAGTTGCATTATGATCTGAACAATCTTCTACACCTCTTCTATCATCTTCATATCTTTCCATTCATCAAAAAGAAACAAAAATTGCCGAATATGTGCCAAACCCTAAGTTCGGGGTGGCACGCCACTTCCCTCTTTATCCACTTCTTCCATACCCCTCGCAAATAAATAGGGGCGTACCACCAAAAATGCAATCTCGAGTCGAATAGAGGAGAGATTTACAAACAAAAGATGCCAAAGTGCACACAAAAAGAAATGCAATCTTGAGTCGAATATAGGAGAGATTCGTACAAAAATAATGCAATAAATGAAATTGCAAAGCAAATCAAAATCTCGAGTCGAATAGAGGAGAGATTTACTTCTTCTTCCCATACCACCTTTCACTCCTTTTTCTACCTAATAGCACAATGCATGCCCCCACTATCCTGAAAAACACCAGTGTCAGATCAGATGCACACTTTTTGTTCTGCGGGTATCTTTGAACTCCTACAAAACTCTTTGACATGCTTGTTGTTGGAAAAAGTGAGGAGGACGTGATATTGTAAAATGAACTCAGGAACGAAGATATGGTAAGATGTGTTCAGTGGTCACAGGAGGTTGAGATACTGAGTCATATTCAGCAGAAAGAAAACATTCGTGATGTGAAGATGAAGCAATCACACGAATTGAAGGTATTCATTTGGCAACTATTTCAGATTTTGTGTTACTCGAGGACGAGCAACGTTTAAGTTCAAGGTATTTTGATGAACGTATATTCATCATGAAATTCAATTATCACTTCAGGACCAATGCAACTCTATTCATACTATTTCACTCAATATGAATCATAATGTGTAAAACTACTTAGCTGATTTGATTATCAAGGTTTTAACTAAATATTGTTCATTTAATGCAGGTTTCAACAAAACTGAACAAGTAGTCAAGGTCCAACTTCATCTCTGGCTCCCATCAAGAAATCTAACCAAGCTATTTGAGCCCATGCAGTCCCAAGACCGTTTGAGCCCATGCGGTCCCAAGACCGTTTGAGCCCATGTGGTCCCAAGACCGTTTGATCCCATGCGGTCTCAAGACCATTTGAGCCCAAGCGGTCTCAAGACCATTTGAGCCCATGCAGTCTCAAGACCGTTTGAGTCCATGCGGTCTCAAGACTATTGATCCCATGCGGTCTCAAGACCGTTTGAGTCCATGCAGTCTCAAGACCGTTTGAGTCCATGCGGTCTCAAGACTGTTTGCTGTGATTGCAAAGATCGAATGTCGCGCACGCAAGACCCTTTGCTACTTATTCATTCGAAGACCGTTTGAGTGGCTGAATAGAAGACCGTTTAGATGAGATATTTTCCAAACCGATTCGCTGCTTCCAACATTGAGACCGAATGGTGAATCAAACCGTTTGCATGAGATATTTAGCAACCAACACCAAGACCATTTGGGACAGATCTGTGCCTATAAATAGGACCCGAATGGTCCTCATTTGGGGCATCAGATCATGATGCCGCCAGGCTGCCCAAACACAGTTTCGATCCAAATCTTGTCCAGTTTACGCCAGTTCCATTCCACCTACTGCCCGTGTTGCAACCAAGGAGGATGAGGAGAGAAGGAAGACGGAGAAAGGGATATTGTTCGATCTATCTTGGCAGATCCCGTTCACGTCCAGATCTGCTCCGACACGACATAGGAGGATGTATCTTCTTCAACGAGCTGCGACTACGTTCTACACCGAGTTCATGGCAGATTTCTCTCTCTTTCTCACTCTTCTTTTCTCTCGCATCATGAGCGAGTAGTACCATTTCATTGGGGTGCGGGGACTAGCCCCGCTGCCCATGCAAACCATGTTCTTTTGTTAAACTCTCCATGGCAATGTATATAACTCTTCATTTTGTCATTAACCATTATGTTCGTAGTTTGATTAATTGCCTGCTTTCATCTTTGTTCTTCCTATGTTGCGAGAACATCTATATATAGGATTGGATGTCGTTTAACAAGTTCGACTCCTTGACGAAAACTTCTGAAAGGATTCCTTGAGGTCGTAAGTGTATGATCCGCGAGGGGACGAGCCATCTAGCCTTCGATGACATTTTTGTGCGCCTAACGCCTGTATAGGGGGTTCACAACCTTAGTTGGATTTTATATCTTCTTGTTAATCATCGATGTTTGCTCGTATATTAACCGTCTGCTTCCTTATCGGTTAATGCGACTGACTCCCAAACTAGAAATAGGATGGGATTCCATCAAGGTCGTAAGTGTATGATCCGTGAGGGGACGAGCCATCTAGCCTTCGGTGATGCTTCTTTGTGCCTAACGCCTGTATAGGGGGCCCACAACCATCGTTGGATTTCTGTATCTTCAGAGCCGTAAGTAAGTGACCCGGATGGTGACGAGACATATGATGCCTAAGGTGATGCTTATGCGAACCTAACGCCCGTATGGGAGGTTTTGCAGCAACTCTACTTGGATTGTTATATCTTTCTTGCATTGTTCACGATTGAATATGTTTGCGTGTGTAGAGGTGGTGAAACCCAGTACCATCCCAGTGATTCCATATCATTGATCTAAACCCCAACTTTATTTCACCTTTTACTTTCTTGCAATTAGTTTAAGTAACCTCACATCAACTAATCATTCTAAATATTAGTTTTACTTGAGCTAGATTTAACTAACAAGGATTCTTAAAAATGTTGTCCTTTGGGTTCGATCCTTAACTATACTGCGATAAGACTGGTCCGCTTGTGGGTGGTATTATTGCACTTTGGTTTTGGTAAAAGCTCAGGGATTTCGGCCCCGAGTGAGTTTGTTAGTGCGTTCAAAAATACCACGTCAAGGTTCCATATCCATTTTGTGCACATATTAACCCTAGCTTATGTACATTAAGCATATTTTGGTTTATATCACATTTAGAGCAAACATCATCATATAACATGAATTATGTGTATCATCTTGATCTCATATTTAAACATGAAGTTCCAATTACTGGTATGAGGGTATTATGTAAATTTTATCATTTATTGAACATAGACGTATTGATTGCATTTTATTTAGGGTTAAAAGCCCTAATTATCCATATAAATAAAATTACATGATTTCATGCATCAACATCATAACTATTGACAACATATGGATTATAAGCATGATAATGGAGGAATAACATTTTAGCATGATTTTAGGCCATTGTTTGATATTTATTATCCATTAAACAATCATTACACATCTTACATGATATTGCTGATAATTAATCATCAAAAGCCTGATATTATTGTTCCATCTTGTTCTATGCATTTTTCTGAGAATTTTTGTATATTATATGTATCTTTCTGATGTTTAAGCTAATTACTATGATTATTGAAGATCTGTATACTTATTACCCCTCTAGCCCAACAGATGGGTGCCACGTGTCTTGGGCTATGCACCTCCTTCTCTTGGTTGCGACGCGGACATGGTCTGGGGGTGGGATCCACAGATCCAACGACCCGCGTGCTTGAGTCATCCTTTCCCCCTTTCTCATTCTTGCGAGGGCCTCTGTTTCCTCTGTGAAACAGAGCCCCACCCAAACAGTCGATTTCACAGGCAATGTTTTGTCTCCCAAGGCCAGATCTACACCCACATGAGTTGTGGATCTCAGGTACCAGTGTCTGCTCTGGCGGATGAGGCATCTAGCAGGTCTTCAGATCACACGATGCATGTGGTCAAGCCGCCATTATAGGCTCACTAACGCCACTGCCTGCTCTCAAATGCCTCTAGATCTCCATCCTTGCAGGCGTGTGTCGCTTGCGGCTTTCGCGGCAAAGAAACATGGGCACACCATGATAGACACGCATGAGAAGTCCTTGTTCACCCGGTCTTCCTTTCATCTGGTCCAACGCCACCATCGAGACCCCATTTTGGTCTCTCTCATCATGATTAATGGGCTATCGTTTCTTGGGTCAACGCTAGCGACTCTGAAGCCCTACCTTCATCAGGCCGATCAGTGGTGGAGTTTGCAGTTTGCAAGCCACTATCGACGGCGAGGTGAAAGACCCATCCTCAAAGTGAAGCTTTGTTCTAGCAAGCATGCTTGTGGGAGATGGAGGGCTTGCACTCTGTGCAAACTGAACCAAAAGTCACTCGACTATTCAGGGGGGGGTCAAATAGTTCATCTTGGGGAGTAGTAAACAACCAGTCAGTTATCTCCCGCTCCTCTCACCCCACATTTAGTGATCGTGCTCGCATGGACCATTAACCACTCACTTCAACTCAACAACATAATAGAAAAGCGAGATGATTGGGGTTCGTTCCCTTCAAGCCATCCAAGGATTAAGAGAGGGTCACATATTGAATCTGTGCCTCCCCAAGTCTAGGGTGCATGTCACTGAAGATTATCTGATCTTAGTCTACTATATTGAAACATTGGCCATAAGAGTATTAACCTTATTACATGTGCACCACAAAGCACATGATTTCATCGTATTCATACCTAAATAGATCCATCTAGAAATATGATATGATTAATAAACTTTAACCAAGGCTTTATTATCATCCAAGCTATATCCCATAAAATCTCAATCCCAAGTTTCCACTACTTGACCAATAAACAACTTAATCCAAAAGGGAAACAACTTAGGGATCTTAATCTTGGTGTCAACACAACTAATCATCCATATTTTATCTAAGTACTTGGAGTTCTCAAGATAAGTCAACATAGGAATTCCAATATGTCATTGGACATTTGCGGATTCCAAAAGTCCACTCCATTACATCCTACACACCTTAAAACAAATTTCATCCTCAAAATTAAGCCAAAATCCAGTCTTTCACATCATATACATCTGAAAAGAACTTTCGTCCTTGAAAGTAAACCATACTCATACTTCCAGGGAAAACCTTATCTTGCCTTCATCCACATATGGGCACTATTCTATGTGTAACATATCCACAAAGTTTACCTAGAACCATGTATCCAAAGCACTATTAGGAGGTTTACAACCATCTCGGCTGCACAAACACTCCATTCAAGGTTGAACTCAAGGTTTAGAAGCTTAGGTTATGTCATTCCATATCTCATATATTAGGGTTGCATCCTCATCTTAACTCAGGCGTTATTATTCAACATCATATTACCATGTTCCCAAGGAGTTAACCCAAGTTAACCCATACATCAAGGTGTCATCAACATTTTATTGAGATAATTGTTAGAACATGTTCAACATTAACATATGTCTTTTAGGAGGGAGTTAGCTATCATTAACTCACTTTATCCATCTAGATCATACCAAGGTGTCATAAATGTTATTGTGGGCTCTGATCTCCAAACCACGATATAATCACGATTTAAACTTAGCGGAAGCGATTCGATAAACAGCGAAAGACAAAAATCACGGGAAATTAAAACTTTTCGAGACAAGAGCTTGAATCCTTAAAATCTTCTTTCATAACAAGAGATAAACTGTTTACATCTCATGATAATTACTTCTTGAGTAATTATATACATCAAGATAAAAAATCTCAAGAACACATAACAAAAGACTCCAAGACCTGAGAGTACATAGGACACATAGGACTGACTCTAACTACACCACATGGCAGGCTAAATCTCCACCTGAGATTTCGCTGCTGCTCCTGGTGCTGCTGCTGCTGAGACTGGTCACCTGTAGGCCGGTTCCTCCATCTCCGACGTCCACCTAAAAAGTTGAAGTCTACGGGGTGAGACAATTTTACATAATTGTCCCAGAGAGAGTTATAACCCTCCGCTAGAATCTTTATTGTATCATCAAAGAATAACTTAAGCAATAAAGCTTTCAAAGTATTCAATAGCAGTTGCAGCTATAACAAGAGCTTAACATTTATGAGATATGAAGAAATATAAGCACTATCACAGTGTATCATCAATCCACTAACTTGTAGTTATCTCTAACAGGTTTATTACGTGGTTGATTATGTTTTACAAACAACATTATGCCCTGTGGAGATGAGGTTTACCACTCATACTCCAACCAATCACTGCTAAGTGCCTCGGTATCATACTAGGTCATTGAAAAAGCCGGATTCTCATGACCTTCACCTTCCTCATTCAGTAAGAGGATCACTCGTAGGACATCTTGTGTCTCTACTATTATAGCTCACCAGGGTAATCTGGTCCTTCTCTATTTTAGAGTTACAGTGGCGTTCTGTACTCTCTTCGTCATCAGGAGATTTCATGTTTATTTTCCACTTATACGGATATTTGTGCTTTCTTCGTCATCAGGAGGTTTCATGTTTACCATCCACTGATACGGTATGGGATTATAGTGAAGGATTGATGGATTATACATCTACATCAAATTCCTACACTTGGATGTAAGGTTCTACACATCCATATACCCCACATACTCAACAGTATGTGATCCAGGAATTCTCGTAGGAAAACCTATTTCACCATCATTTGATTTCTGACAATGATGGATCTATGATCAGGGCTCTACATTATACTTGATTAGTTAGGTACATTTAGTATTCTTTTAGCAATAAACATTGTTCTTCAAACAATAACAGTAGCATAGCAGCTATGAAAGGAGAATACTAAATGTAACAAGCCTAACTCTCATCAATCATCATTTCTTATTATACTCATCACAAGTCATCTCTAAAGCATGAACTTGATGGTATTCATGGCTCACACAGCCCATTAAATCATAGGATGCCACTGACAAGGCATCAAGATATTTTACTTATTCATAAAGCTTATAACATGCTTTCAATGAATACAGTATCATCATCCATACCTGGATATGATCACCTTCATGTCAGAACCTGCATGGTTAGTTCAACTGATAAAGGTAATTCAAAACAAGGAATACATTTCCCACTCTTGTCATAAGAGCTAAGTTCTCTGATTCTCATCAATTAGAGTTTAATACTTATATTGCATGTCATTACCCTTGAATTAGGGTTTACTATTCACATTACATGTCATCACCCTTGAATTAGGGTTTACTATTCACATTACATATCATCACCCTTGAATTAGGGTTTACTATTCACATTACATGTCATCACCCTTGAATTAGGGTTTAATATTCACATTACATGTCATCACCCTTGAATTAGGGTTTACTATTCACATTACATATCATCACCCTTGAATTAGGGTTTACTATTCACATTACATATCATCACCCTTGAATTGAACTCATAACATCATTATGTATGAGGAACATCATCATTGATGCTCTTAGATTGGCTTAAGATTCATCATATATCATAATTAGGGTTTCCATGATCTCACATAGGTGGATCATACCCTAATCATGCACATTCATGTGTATTGAAGGTTCTTTACTTGACTTTCCATCATATGAGAGTACTTTCTCTCTCTTAAGATACTTTCTCTCTTTAAGGTACTTTCTCTCTCCTCATACTAGTAGATGGTGATAGCACCACTCTAGATCAAGTTGGGTGAAGTCCACTTTGATTACATAGACCAAATCACCACTATTGAGTGATTAGGGTTTGATTAGAACAAGGTTTCACTCAATTTGAGCCTTTCAAGGGTATTATGGTAAATTACACATTGATCATCATCATGGTTTAATTTACTAATCACTGGACCCTTAATGTCTCTTGGTATCATTAGGGTTTAATTTGAACAATCATCAAACTAATTAAGCCTTCAAGGCATAAGGCAGACTTATCCTCAAAAGTCTTTGTTAGGTTTCACACCTTCAACCTTTATATGATCTTGAGATCGTATAAGGTTGCAAACCGTTTAAGCTTTGTAGACCGTTTGAGCTTGGGTTGACTTCAAGACCGTATAACATTAAAGACCGTTTACCCTCATTGGGTCTTGAGGTCGAGAGACCTCACACGGTCTTGAGGTCGAGAGACCTCACACGGTCTTGAGGTCGAGAGACCTCACACGGTCTTCAGGTCGAGTGCCCTCAAAACTCAAGATCGTATAGACCTCCAAGGTGATCCAAAGAGTAAAGTCGATTAGGGTTCCTATGTTGAAGCCATCCATTGGTCTCAAGATTGCTAACCACTTACCAATTGAGATAAATAGGGTTATCCTTAACCAATTGGTCACTCAATTGACCCTCAATTGTTATCCAATTAGGGTTGAAGTTGGTTCAATTAAGGTCCATCAACGTTCAACCATCAACACTCAACAATGTGAATCAACACAAGGTTGAACCCTTCAATTGAGCTCCAATTGGGCCCAAACTTGGCCCAAACGGTCTTGAGATCGTGTGGATGAACTCCACACGGTCTTGAGACCGTTTGCCCAAGATTTCATCAAAATCTAATGTGATTTGATAGGGGTTGAACCTTGATTGAGTCTCAAATCAATATTTTAATTAATTCGATAACCTATTGCAATTGGGCTCTCAATTGATCGAAATACCTTAACCCTATACCTCCAAATGGTCTTGGGTTGTCACCACACGGTCTTGAGACCGTTTGGATGAGTTCCAAACGGTCTTAAGACCGTTTGCCCATCCAACTTTTGGATTCTAGTGAAAATTCTTCAAGGTTGGATCCATTGAGTTGATGATCATATCAATACTTAATTGCAATTTAATTTGGTATGTTTGTACCTTCAATTGATCAACTATACTTGACCCCAGACCTCCATATGGTCTTGGGTGATCCCTCACACGGTCTTGAGACCATTTGGTTGATCCCCAAACGGTCTTGAGACCGTTTAGGTCAATCAACCCCAAAAACACTAAGTTATCCATTGAGATTTCAGTACTGATTTCAATTAGAGTTTGCCCTAGTAATCACCCTTCAACTCTTAGCTCGTTAGGAATTAGTCCATCAAATTTGGTGAGTTGTTAATCAACATTATTTTGAACAGTAATGTAAAACGGTCAATGCTTGGTCAACGTTCTTACACGGTCTTGAGACCGTTTTCCCAAAAAGGGCGATTTCAACATATTGGAAATTAGGAGTAAATTCAATTAAAGTTGTTGATTAAAAAGGACATATCTCACGATTACTTTGGAGTTATAATCTAAAATTTTGTGGGTGATTATCCTACATAATTATGAACAGATTTCTTATACGGTCCACGCTCGGTCAACGCGGCCAAATGGTCTTGAAGACCGTTTGCCCTTACATGGTCCTGGGACCGTTTGCTCACCACACGGTCTTGAGACCAAGAGAGAAATTTGTGGAGACCGTTTGGTAAAGTAAAAAGTAGTGGATTAACTTTGGAAATAACGTCCTCATCTCCTAGCTCAGGAACAGCAAGGATTTCTCACGGATTTGCTTGCAAGGTAGCAAAGGAAAGTAGAGAAGAAGAAGAACTATCATCTAAAAGTATGAACAAGATGTATATAACAAAGCATGGGTTTAGAGTTATAAAACCCGCCTAAAGCTTGCTCCTTGAGCTCCAAGCTTTCGAGCTCCAAGCTTTTAATGGCGTCCTTGAGTTTCCACAGGTCAGCCAAGGTGATCATTCCAAGGAAAGTTGAGAAAAGATAGCTAGAAAGGTAGAGTTAAGGGAGCTAGTCATCAATTTGGCCTTGAATTCGAATTCTAACCATGAAATTTGGCAAAAGGAGGGATCTAAACCTACCTTGCACACCTTTGATCGTCCTCCTAAGCTCCAAGCTCTCCTTAGTCGGTTTGGTTAAAAAGAACAGTGAAAGGAACGAAGGGAGAGGTTCCTTGCTAAGTGAAGTTGAGGGTATATATACTTGGGGTGGGATTTCCAACATTAGCTCATGAGTTTTCCATAATTTCAACTAAGTCCCTCCATCCTTCTTTGCTCGTCCTCTCTTCTTAATCCTAAGGACAACTTTTCTTATAGGCCAAGAAATGAGGGCAAAGAAGATCAACCTATTACTAAAGCACACACATAAAAAGGGCTATAATACATACACCCTGATTATTCAATCACAAAGGTGTTTTTCATAACTTGATTAATCAATTGACGTGACCTTTCATAATTTATTCCCTAAATGATTATAAGAGTCTTAAAAGATACATTAGATGATGTATTTTACAAATTGCATCCCTAAATTTGGGTAAACTGCATTTTACTCCAATTTAGGGTTTTCAAGCACAGGGATTGCTTCCACAGCTGCACCTTGGTGCCCAAGCTTGGGAAATCCCTCAAACCTTACCATCATCATTCTCATGATGTCTCAATATCAGAGAAACATCTCAACATGTGAAAATTGCAAGTTAACCCTTCTAACTGGGTAATTTGCACATAGGTCCCTGTATTACAAAACAATGCTACAACTTTATATAAAAAGGAGCAAAAACTGAAATATATGTTTCTGAGAAACTTAATTACATGCCCAAAGTTAATCAAAAGGATTTAATTACATATTTAGGCAAAACATATAGGGTTAACTCATAACCCATGTCAGGTATGTTACAAATTATCCACCCCTTACAAGGATTTCGTCCTCGAAATCGATAAGACATATTAAGAGAAAAGGGCAGGATACTTCCTCCTCATCTCATCCTCTAGTTCCCAAGTGGCTTCTTCAACACCACGGTGATTCCAGAGGACTTTCACAAGACTTATATCTTTCTTCTTTAACCTTTTAATTCTATTATCAAGGATTGACACTGGTCCCTCCTCATAGGATATATCATCATTCAATTCTACCTCCATAGGTTGTAGAACTGACTCAGTGTCTGGGTGACATTTCTTCAGCATAGAAATGTGAAACACAGTATGTAACCTCTGTAACTCTGGTGGCAGCTCTAGTCTAGATGCTACCTTTCCAATTCGTTCAATGATTGGATAAGGCCCCATAAATCTAGGAGCTAACTTCCCTTTCCTTCCAAAATGAAGGACCCCTTTCCAAGGCGAGACCTTGAGATACACTCTGTCTCCAACCTGGAACTCTAAGGGTCTACGACACTTGTCAGCATAAGACTTCTGCCTATCCTGTGCAGTCTTAATCTGTTGTTGTATTACCTTAATCTTTTATGTGGTCTGTTGTACAAGATCAGGACCTAACAACTGATGCTCACCAGTCTCATACCAGCACAAAGGCGATCTACATCGTCTACCATACAAGTCTTCATAAGGTGCCATATCAATACTATGTTGATAGCTATTGTTATAGGCAAACTCTATCAAGCTTAGGTGTAGATCCCAACTCCCGGTAAACTGGAGAACACATGCTCTCAACAGGTCTTCTAAGGTTTTTATAGTTCTTTCCGACTGTCCATCAGTCTGCGGATGAAAGGCCGTACTAAACCTTAGCTTGGTGCCTAAGGCTCTGTGTAACTGTTCCCAAAAATGACTTGTAAACTGAGGACCTCTGTCAGAAACTATTGTGACAGGAACTCCGTGCAAACGCACTATCTCTTGTACATACAACTGTGATAACCTTTCAGCAGAATAGGTTGTTTTGACAGGTAAGAAATGCGTTGTCTTAGTCAACCTATCAACAATTACCCAAATGGAATCATGTCCTTTGCTTGTCCTGGGTAGGCCAACAACAAAGTCCATGGTCACATGATCCCACTTCCACTATGTTATGGGTAAAGGTTGCATTGTTCCTGCAGGCTTCTGGTGTTCAGCTTTAACTTGCTGACACACGGGACACCTTAGAACAAACTCTGCAACATCCTTCTTCATTCCAGGCCACCAATACAGATCTTTCAAATTACGATACATCTTGGTGCTCCCTGGATGCATAGCATACATGGAAGAATGAGCTTCTTCCAGAACTAACTTCCTTAAGTTATCCACATCCGGCGCTATCATCCTTCCATTATAACAGGATACTTGGTCATTTGAGTCATGGAAACCATCTCGCTTCTCATTTCCATACTCAGATCTAATCTGCTGAACTACAGCATCATCTAGCTGTGCTTCCTTAATCTGCTCTCTTAAGGTAAGTTTAATATGCATCTCAGCCAACAACCCGGCTAACAATGACACCTTCAACTGTACATTGTCTTGCCTTAAAGAGATAAGCATATCTCTCCTAGAGCATACCAAAGAGTTTAGTTGTGCCCTATCCATGGTTGATGTTGCTGATTTCCTACTCAAGGCATCTGCAACAACATTGGCCTTACCCGGATGGTAATCAATTGTACAATCGTAGTCCTTGATTAACTCCATCCAACGACGTTGCCTCATGTTAAGCTCGTGCTGAGAGAAGATATACTTAAGGTTCTTGTGGTCTGTGAAAATCTGGAATGTTTCTCTGTAGAGATAATGTCTCCAGATTTTCAAGGCATGAACCACAACAGCTAACTCCAGATCGTGTGTCGGATAATTCTCCTCGTGTTTCTTAAGCTGTCGAGAAGCAAAAGAAATCACTTGTTTATCCTGCATCAACACACATCCAAGTCCATTCTTGGAAGCATCACAGAAGACTACATATCCTTTTCCTTGTTCAGGTAGCACAAGCACAGGTGCACTTGTCAACCTCTCCTTCAACAACTGGAAAGATTATTGACACTTATCACTCCAAGAAAAAGGAACATCTTTCCGGGTCAACTTGGTCAAAGGTAAGGCTATAGAACTAAAGTTCTTAATGAACCTTCGATAATAGCCAGCTAACCCCAAGAAACTTCGAATCTCCGTCGGTGTCTTCGGTTGTTCCCATTGTAGAACAGATTCTACCTTTGTAGGGTCAACACGAATTCCCGAGGCAGATATTACATGTCCAAGAAAGGATACCTCTGGTAGCCAAAACTCACACTTGCTAAACTTAGCATACAGCTTGTGTTCTCTTAGCAAGGCCAAAGCTTGGCGAAGATGCTGCTCATGCTGCTGAGCATCCTTACTATAGATCAGAATGTCATCTATGAAGACGACAACACATTGATCACGGAAAGGTCGAAAAACTCTATTTATGAGTTCCATAAATGCAGCTGGTGCATTGGTTAGTCCAAACGACATAACCGTGAACTCATAGTGACCATACCTTGTCCTAAAGGCAGACTTGGATATGTCACTATCCTTAATACGGAGTTGATGATATCCAGACCTCAAGTCTATCTTTGAAAAGACTGTTGCACCACGCAACTGATCAAAGAGATCATCAATCCTCGGCAGAGGGTACTTATTCTTTATTGTTACTTTATTGAGTTGTCTGTAGTCGATGCACAACCGCATTGACCCATCTTTCTTTTTAACAAATAAGACCGGAGCACCCCAAGGTGAAGTGCTCGGTCGGATAAAACCCTTCTCAAGTAACTCTTGAAGCTGTTTCTTGAATTCTGCCATCTCGGCAGGTGCCATCCTATACGGATTCTGGGCTATGGGTTTCGTATCTGGAATCAGATTGATTTCAAAATCAATCTCCCGAGGTGGTGGTATACCAGGAAGTTCTTCAGGAAACACATCCTCAAATTCCCTGACTATGGGAACTTCAGCAGGATTGGACTTTTCCTTGGTAACATCTACCACATGGGCTAAGAATGCATAACATCCTTGCCTCAACAACTTATCAGCAACCATAGCTGACACAAGACAGGTGGGTAGAATCTTTCTTTCTCCTTGAAAGATCCATGTGCTACTTTCATCAGCAAACACAGCCAACTTGGACTCACAATCCAAGACAACTCTATACCTCTCTAAGGTATCCATCCCTAGGATTATATCAAATCCTTGCATATCAAGCAGTATAAAATCCATTTGAATGCAATGGTCAGAAAAGAAGAGGATGCAAGGAGAGCATACCTCCTGCAAAATGGCAGACCCACTCAACAGAGTCTCCAACAACAAACTATCTGCCCTATGACTAACAGTCACATTGCAGTTATGAATCACTCTATGAGTGATGAAAGAGTGCGTAGCACCCGGGTCAATCAGAACAGATACAACACAGGATGTAGACATATCAGGATATAAAAGTTTCATCTAACCTGCCACTACCCGTGGATTGACCACTGCATCTGGTGGGTTCATAGCATAGAATCTCATTGTTGCCTGGTGTTGAGGTGGTGCTGATGATCCAGCTTGAGACGCTTGTCCACGTCCTCGAGCTGCTCCTTGAGATTGCATTCTCTAAGATCCTTGTTGATTCTGTCTCGGAGGCTGTGTCACACTGACAAGCCTAGAACGACAATCCTTCATCAAGTGTCCCACCTTACCACAGTTGTAGCATCTCCTCTCCTGTTGTTGTGGTCGGGGTGGTCCAGTAAATGACATCGATGCCGAACTGTGAGTTCCTAGAAGCGGTTGACTCCGTCCTCTACCTCTTCTTGGTGACCACTGAGTTTGAGAACTCGATCTGGGTGGTGGAGGGTTAGGTGCAGAGAATCTAGGTTTCTTGAAATCCCTAGATGAAGAACCCTGGAACTGTGGATATATTTTCTGGGTTTGCCTCTTCTCAACCACAGATCTCTCTATCCTTCGGACTGACTCAACGAAGGTAGAGAATCTCTCTCGGTTTTCTAAGTTAGACACAGGGGTTGACATATCAGCATTCAAACCCTTCTCGAATCTCCTGATTCTTTCCTCATCTGTGGCAGCCATGTGCGGACAGAACCGCAGCATTTCCATGAACTTAGCTTCATACTCGCTAATGTTCATCATGCCCTGCCTCAATCTCTCAAACTGAGAGATCTTCTCATCTAGGAAGGTCTTTGGAAAATATCTATTGATAAATTCCCGACGAAACTCTTCCCACGAGAACTCTATTCCAGGTCTCTTCTGCTCTTCCATGTTCCACCAGTGACCAGCACTGCCTTTGAGAAGATAGACAACATGTCTAACCTTCTCAGCCTCTGGGATAAAAAGAATCCTGAAAGCCTTCTCCAACTCTGTCAACCATAGGTCAGCATCTGCGGGGTCTGCAGTCCCAAAGTACTCGGTAGCTCCGACACCACAAAGTCGCTCGAACGTCTTACCGATACCTTGTCCTTCAGGCTGGACAGGTGCCCTCGATGCAGGCATGGGCATCCTGTCGGTTATGTGTGTCATGGCAGTCAGGAACTGCCCGAACATTGTTTGTACAGCTGGGTTACCCATGTCGGCTGGGTCAAACTGGGGTGGCTCTCTTGGGGACTCTGGTGCAGGCTGTTCTATTTCTGGAACCCTTGCACTGCCTCGATGTGCACTAGCACTACTCTCTGCCACGTACTCATCATGTGGCTCAGCCATCCTTATGTATCTTCTTCTCCTGAGGAGTAGAAGATTATATTAGATAGGGAAAGAGTACTAAAGATAGACTCGACATCCTAAGTCCTATGCCTCTGTAGACTCAACTGACCTAGAGCTCTGATACCACTAATTGTGGGCTGTGATCTCCAAACCACGATATAATCACGATTTAAACTTAGCGGAAGCGATTCGATAAACAGCGGAAGACAAAAATCACGGGAAATTAAAACTTTTTGAGACAAGAGCTTGAATCCTTAAAATCTTCTTTCATAACAAGAGAAACTGTTTACATCTCATGATAATTACTTCTTGAGTAATTATATACATCAAGATACAAAATCTCAAGAACATATAACAAAAGACTCCAAGACCTGAGAGTACAGAGGACACATAGGACTGACTCTAACTACACCACATGGTAGGCTAAATCTCCACCTGAGATTTCACTGCTGCTCCTGGTGCTGCTGCTGCTGAGACTGGTCACCTGTAGGCCGGTTCCTCCATCTCCGACGTCCACCTAAAAAGTTGAAGTCTACGGGGTGAGACAATTTTACATAATTGTCCCAGCGAGAGTTATAACCCTCCGCTAGAAGCTTTATTGTAACATCAAATAATAACTTAAGCAGTAAAGCTTTCAAAGTATTCAATAGCAGTTGCAGCTATAACAAGAGCTTAACATTTATGAGATATGAAGAAATATAAGCACTATCACAGTGTATCATCAATCCACTAACTCGTAGTTATCTCTAACAGGTATATTACTTGGTTGATTATGTTTTACAAACAACATTATGCCCTGTGGAGATGAGGTTTACCACTCATACTCCAACCAATCACTGCTAAGTGCCTCGGTATCATACTAGGTCATTGAAAAAGCCGGATTCTCATGACCTTCACCTTCCTCAGTCAGTAAGAGGATCACTCGTAGGACATCTTGTGTCTCTACTATTATAGCTCACCAGGGTAATCTGGTCCTTCGCTATTTTAGAGTTACAGTGGCGTTTTGTACTCTCTTCGTCATCAAGAGATTTCATGTTTATTTTCCACTGATACGGATATATGTGCTTTCTTCATCATCAGGAGGTTTCATGTTTACCATCCACTGATACGGTATGTGATTATAGTGAAGGATTGATGGATTATACATCTACATCAAATTCCTACACTAGGATGTAAGGTTCTACACATCCATATACCCCACATACTCAACAGTATGTGATCCAGGAATTCTCGTAGGAAAACCTGTTTCACCATCATTTGATTTCTGACAATGATGGATCTATGATCAGGGCTCTACATTATACTTGATTAGTTAGGTACATTTAGTATTCTTTTAACAATAAACATTGTTCTTCAAACAATAACAGTAGCATAGCAGCTATGAAAGGAGAATACTAAATGTAACAAGCCTAACTCTCATCAATCATCATTTCTTATTATACTCATCACAAGTCATCTCTAAAGCCTGACCTTGATGGTATTCATGGCTCACACAGCCCATTAAATCATAGGATGCCACTGACAAGGCATCAAGATATTTTACTTATTCATAAAGCTTATAACATGCTTTCAATGAATACAGTATCATCATCCATACCTGGATATGATCACCTTCATGTCAGAACCTGCATGGTTAGTTCAACTGATAAAGGTAATTCAAAACAAGGAATACGTTTCCCACTCTTGTCATAAGAGCTAAGTTCTCTGATTCTCATCAATTAGAGTTTAATACTTATATTGCATGTCATTACCCTTGAATTAGGGTTTACTATTCACATTACATGTCATCACCCTTGAATTAGGGTTTACTATTCACATTACATATCATCACCCTTGAATTAGGGTTTACTATTCACATTACATGTCATCACCCTTGAATTAGGGTTTACTATTCACATTACATGTCATCACCCTTGAATTAGGGTTTACTATTCACATTGCATATCATCACCCTTGAATTAGGGTTTACTATTCACATTACATATCATCACCCTTGAATTGAACTCATAACATCATTATGTATGAGGAACATCATCATTGATGCTCTTAGATTGGCTTAAGATTCATCATATATCATAATTAGGGTTTCCATGATCTCACATAGGTGGATCATACCCTAATCATGCACAATCATGTGTATTGAAGGTTCTTTACTTGACTTTCCATCATATGAGAGTACTGTCTCTCTCTTAAGATACTTTCTCTCTTTAATGTACTTTCTCTCACCTCATACTAGTAGATGGTGATAGCACCACTCTAGATCAAGTTGGGTGAAGTCCACTTTGATTACATAGACCAAATCACCACTATTGAGTGATTAGGGTTTGATTAGAACAAGGTTTCACTCAATTTGAGCCTTTCAAGGGTATTATGGTAAATTACACATTGATCATCATCATGGTTTAATTTACTAATCATTGGACCCTTAATGTCTCTTGGTATCATTGGGGTTTAATTTGAACAATCATCAAACTAATTAAGCCTTCAAGGCATAAGGCAGACTTATCCTCAAAAGTCTTTGTTAGGTTTCACACCTTCAACCTTTATATGATCTTGAGATCGTATAAGGTTGCAAACCGTTTAAGCTTTGTAGACCGTTTGAGCTTGGGTTGACTTCAAGACTGTATAACATTCAAGACCATTTATCCTCATTGGGTCTTGAGGTCGAGAGACCTCACACGGTCTTGAGGTCGAGAGACCTCACACGGTCTTGAGGTCGAGAGACCTCACACGGTCTTGAGGTCGAGAGACCTCACACGGTCTTGAGGTCGAGTGCCCTCAAAACTCAAGATCGTATAGACCTCCAAGGTGATCCAAAGAGTAAAGTCGATTAGGGTTCCTATGTTGAAGCCATCCATTGGTCTCAAGATTGCTAACCACTTACCAATTGAGACAAATAGGGTTATCCTTAACCAATTGGTCACTCAATTGACCCTCAATTGTTATCCAATTAGGGTTGAAGTTGGTTCAATTAAGGTCCATCAACGTTCAACCATCAACACTCAACAATGTGAATCAACACAAGGTTGAACCCTTCAATTGAGCTCCTATTGGGCCCAAACTTGGCCCAAACGGTCTTGAGATCATGTGGATGAACTCCACACGGTCTTGAGACCGTTTGCCCAAGATTTCATCAAAACCGAATGTGATTTGATAGGGGTTGAACCTTGATTGAGTCTCAAATCAGTATTTTAATTAGTTCGATAACCTATTGCAATTGGGCTCTCAATTGATCAAAATACCTTAACCCTAGACCTCCAAACGGTCTTGGGTTGTCACCACACAGTCTTGAGACCGTTTGGATGAGTTCCAAACGGTCTTAAGACCGTTTGCCCATCCAACTTTTGGATTCTAGTGAAAATTTATCAAGGTTGGATCCATTGAGTTGATGATCATATCAATACTTAATTGCAATGTAATTTGGTATGTTTGTACCTTCAATTGATCAACTATACTTGACCCCAGACCTCCATACAGTCTTGGGTGATCCCTCACACGGTCTTGAGACCGTTTGGTTGATCCCCAAACGGTCTTGAGACCGTTTAGGTCAATCAACCCCAAAAACACTAAGTTATCCATTGAGATTTCAGTACTGATTTCAATTAGAGTTTGCCCTAGTAATCACCCTTCAACTCTTAGCTCGTTAGGAATTAGTCCATCAAATTTGGTGAGTTGTTAATCAACATTATTTTGAACAGTAATCTCATACGGTCAACGCTTGGTCAACGTTCTTACACGGTCTTGAGACCGTTTTCCCAAAAAGGGCTATTTCAACAGATTGGAAATTAGGAGTAAATTCAATTAAAGTTGTTGATTAAAAAGGCCATATCTCACGATTACTTTGGATTTATCATCTCAAATTTTGTGGGTGATTAGCCTACATAATTATGAACAGATTTCTTATACGTTCTATGCTCGGTCAACGCGGACAAATGGTCTTGAAGAGCGTTTTCCCTTACACGGTCCTGGGACCGTTTGCTCACCAGACTGTCTTGAGACCAAGAGAGCAATTTGTGGAGACCGTTTGGTAAAGTAAAAAGTAGTGGATTAACTTTGGAAATAACGTCCTCATCTCCTAGCTCAGGAACAGCAAGGATTTATCACAGATTTTCTTGCAAGGTAGCAAAGGAAAGTAGAGAAGAAGAAGAACTATCATCTAAAAGTATGAACAAGATGTATATAACAAAGCATGGGTTTAGAGTTATAAAACCCGCCTAAAGCTTGCTCCTTGAGCTCCAAGCTTTCGAGCTCCAAGCTTTTAATGGCGTCCTTGAGTTTCCACAGGTCGTCCAAGGTGATCCTTCCAAGGAAAGTTGAGAAAAGATGGCTAGAAAGGTAGAGTTAAGGGAGCTAGTCATCAATTTGGCCTTGAATTCGAATTCTAACCATGAAATTTGGCAAAAGGAGGGATCCAAACCTACCTTGCACACCTTTGATCGTCCTCCTGAGCTCCAAGCTCTCCTTAGTCGGTTTGGTTGAAAAGAACAGTGAAAGGAACGAAGGGAGAGGTTCCTTGCTAATTGAAGTTGAGGGTATATATACTTGGGGTGGGATTTCCAACATTAGCTCATGAGTTTTCCATAATTTCAACTAAGTCCCTCCATCCTTCTTTGCTCGTCCTCTCTTCTTAATCCTAAGGACAACTTTTCTTATAGGCCAAGAAATGAGGGCAAAGAAGATCAACCTATTACTAAAGCACACACATAAAAAGGGCTATAATACATACACCGTGATTATTCAATCACAAAGGTGTTTTTCATAACTTGATTAATCAATTGAAGTGACCTTTCATCATTTATTCCCTAAATGATGATAAGAGTCTTAAAAGATACATTAGATGATGTATTTTACAAATTGCATCCCTAAATTTGGGTAAACTGCATTTTACTCAAATTTAGGGTTTTCAAGCACATGGATTGCTTCCACAGCTGCACCTTGGTGCCCAAGCTTGGGAAATCCCTCAAACCTTACCATCATCATTCTCATGATGTCTCAATATCAGAGAAACATCTCAACATGTGCAAATTGCAAGTTAACCCTTCTAACTGGGTAATTTGCACATAGGTCCCTGTATTACAAAACAATGCTACAACTTTATATAAAAAGGAGCAAAAACTGAAATATATGTTTCTGAGAAACTTAATTACATGCCCAAAGTTAATCACAAGGATTTAATTACATATTTAGGCAAAACATCTAGGGTTAACTCATAACCCAGGTCAGGGATGTTACAAATTATCCACCCCTTACAAGGATTTCGTCCTCGAAATCGATAAGACATATTAAGAGAAAAGGGCAGGATACTTCCTCCTCATCTCATCCTCTAGTTCCCAAGTGGCTTCTTCAACACCACGGTGATTCCAGAGGACTTTCACAAGACTTATATCTTTCTTATTTAACCTTTTAATTCTATTATCAAGGATTGACATTGGTCCCTCCTCATAGGATATATCATCATTCAATTCTACCTCCATAGGTTGTAGAACTGACTCGGTGTCTGGGTGACATTTCTTCAGTATAGAAATGTGAAACACAATATGTAACCTCTGTAACTCTGGTGGCAGCTCTAGTCTATATGCTACCTTTCCAATCCGTTCAATGATTGGATAAGGCCCCATAAATCTAGGAGCTAACTTCCCTTTCCTTCCAAAACGAAGGACCCCTTTCCAAGGGGAGACCTTGAGATAAACTCTGTATCCAACCTAGAACTCTAAGGGTCTACGACACTTGTCAGCATAAGATTTCTGCCTATCCTGTGCAGTCTTAATCTGTTGTTGTATTACCTTAATCTTTTCTGTGGTCTGCTGTACAAGATCAGGACCTAACAACTGATGCTCACCAGTCTCATACCAGCACAAAGGCGATCTACATCGTCTACCATACAAGGCTTCATAAGGTGCCATATCAATACTATGTTGATAGCTATTGTTATAGGCAAACTCTATCAAGCTTAGGTGTAGATCCCAACTCCCGGTAAACTGGAGAACACATGCTCTCAACAGGTCTTGTAAGGTTTGTATAGTTCTTTCCGACTGTCCATCAGTCTGCGGATGAAAGGCCGTACTAAACCTTAGCTTGGTGCCTAAGGCTCTGTGTAACTGTTCCCAAAAATGACTTGTAAACTGAGGACCTCTGTCAGAAACTATTGTGACAGGAACTCCGTGCAAACGCACTATCTCTTGTACATACAACTGTGATAACCTTTCAACAGAATTGGTTGTTTTGACAGGTAAGAAATGCGTTGTCTTATTCAACCTATCAACAATTACCCAAATGGAATCATGTCCTTTGCTTATCCTGGGTAGGCCAACAACAAAGTCCATGGTCACATGATCCCACTTCCACTGTGGTATGGGTAAAGGTTGCATTGTTCCTACAGGCTTCTGGTGTTCAGCTTTAACTTGCTGACACACGGGACACCTTAGAACAAACTCTGCAACATCCTTCTTCATTCCAGGCCACCAATACAGATCTTTCAAATTACGATACATCTCGGTGCTCCCTGGATGCATAGCATACATGGAAGAATGAGCTTCTTCCAGAACTAACTTCCTTAAGTTATCCACATCCGGCACTATCATCCTTCCATTATAACAGGCTACTTGGTCATCTGAGTCATGGAAACCATCTCGCTTCTCATTTCCATACTCAGATCTAATCTGCTGAACTGCAGCATCATCTAGCTGTGCTTCCTTAATCTGCTCTCTTAAGGTAGGTTTAATATGCATCTCAGCCAACAACCCGGCTAACAATGACACCTTCAACTGTACATTGTCTTGCCTTAAAGAGATAAGCATATCTCTCCTAGAGCATACCAAAGAGTTTAGTTGTGCCCTATCCATGGTTGATGTTGCTGATTTCCTACTCAAGGCATCTGCAACAACATTGGACTTGCCCGGATGGTAATCAATTGTACAATCGTAGTCCTTGATTAACTCCATCCAACGACGTTGCCTCATGTTAAGCTCGTGCTGAGAGAAGATATACTTAAGGTTCTTGTGGTCTGTGAAAATCTAGAATGTTTCTCCGTAGAGATAATGTCTCCAGATTTTCAAGGCATGAACCACAGCAGCTAACTCCAGATCGTGTGTTGGATAATTCTCCTCGTGTTTCTTAAGCTGTCGAGAAGCAAAAGAAATCACTTGTTTATCCTGCATCAACACACATCCAAGTCCATTCTTGGAAGCATCACAGAAGACTACATATCCTTTTCCTTGTTCAGGTAGCACAAGCACAGGTGCACTTGTCAACCTCTCCTTCAACAACTGGAAAGATTGTTGACACTTATCACTCCAAGAAAAAGGAACATCTTTCCGGGTCAACTTGGTCAAAGGTAAGGCTATAGAACTAAAGTTCTTAATGAACCTTCGATAATAGCCAGCTAACCCCAAGAAACTTCGAATCTCCGTCGGTGTCTTCGGTTGTTCCCATTGTAGAACATATTCTACCTTTGTAGGGTCAACACGAATTCCCGAGGTAGATATTACATGTCCAAGAAAGGATACCTCTGGTAGCCAAAACTCACACTTGCTAAACTTAGCATACAGCTTGTGTTCTCTTAGCAAGGCCAAAGCTTGGTGAAGATGCTGCTCATGCTTCTGAGCATCCTTACTATAGATCAGAATGTCATCTATGAAGACGACAACACATTGATCAAGGAAAGGTCGAAAAACTTTATTCATGAGTTCCATAAATGCAGCTGGTGCATTGGTTAGTCCAAACGACATAACCGTGAACTCATAGTGACCATACCTTGTCCTAAAGGCAGACTTGGATATGTCACTATCCTTAATACGGAGTTGATGATATCCAGACCTCAAGTCTATCTTTGAAAAGACTGTTGCACCACGCAACTGATCAAAGAGATCATCAATCCTCGATAGAGGGTACTTATTCTTTATTGTTACTTTATTGAGTTGTATGTAGTCGATGCACAACCGCATTGACCCATCTTTCTTTTTAACAAACAAGACCGGAGCACCCCAAGGTGAAGTGCTCAGTCAGATAAAACCCTTCTCAAGTAACTCTTGAAGCTGTTTCTTGAGTTCTGCCATCTCGGCAGGCACCATCCTATACGGAGTCTTGGCTATGGGTTTCGTATCTGGAATCAGATTGATTTCAAAATCAATCTCCCGAGGTGGTGGTATACCAGGAAGTTCTTCAGGAAACACATCCTCGAATTCCCTGACTATGGGAACTTCAGCAGGATTGGACTTTTCCTTGGTAACATCTACCACATGGGCTAAGAATGCATAACATCCTTGCCTCAACAACTTATCAGCAACCATAGCTGACACAAGACAGGTGGGCAGAATCTTTCTTTCTTGAAAGATCCATGTGCTACTTTCATCAGCAAACACAGCCAACTTGGACTCACAATCCAAGACAACTCTATACCTCTCTAAGGTATCCATCCCGAGGATTATATCAAATCCTTGCATATCAAGCGGTATAAAATCCACTTGAAGGCGATGGTCAGAAAAGAAGAGGATGCAAGGAGATCATACCTCCTGCAAAACGGCAGACCCACTCAACGAAGTCTCCAACAACAAACTATCTGCCCTATGACTAACAGTCACATTGCAGTTATGAATCACTCTATGAGTGATGAAAGAGTGCGTAGCACCCGGGTCAATCAGAACAGATACAACACAGGATGTAGACATATCAGGATATAAAAGTTTCATCTGACCTGCCACTACCCGTGGATTGACCACTGCATCTGGTGGGTTCATAGCATAGAACCTCGTTGTCGCCTGGTGTTCAGGTGGTGCTGATGATCCAGCTTGAGATGCTTGTCCACGTCCTCGAGCTGCTCCTTGAGATTGCATTCTCTGAGATCCTTGTTGATTCTGTCTCAGAGGCTGTGTCACACTGACAGGCCTAGAACGGCAATCCTTCATCAAGTGTCCCACCTTACCACAGTTGTAGCATCTCCTCTCCTGTTGATGTGGTCGGGGTGGTCCAGTAACTGACATCGATGCAGAACTGTGAGTTCCTTGAAGCGATTGACTCCGTCCTCTACCTCTTCTTGGTGACCACTGAGTTTGAGAACTCGATCTGGGTGGTGGAGGGTTAGGTGCAGAGAATCTAGGTTTCTTGAAATCCCTAGATGAAGAACCCTGGAACTGTGGATATATTTTCTGGGTTTGCCTCTTCTCAACCACAGATCTCTCTATCCTTCGGACTGACTCAACGAAGGAGAGAATCTCTCTCGGTTTTCTAAGGCAGACACAGGGGTTGACATATCAGCATTCAAACCCTTCTCGAATCTCCTGATTCTTTCCTCATCTGTGGCAGCCATGTGCGGACAGAACCGCAGCATTTCCATGAACTTAGCTTCATACTCGCTAATGTTCATCATGCCCTGCCTCAATCTCTCAAACTGAGAGATCTTCTCATCTAGGAAGGTCTTTGGAAAATATCTACTGATAAATTCCCGACGAAACTCTTCCCACGAGAACTCTATTCCAGGTCTCTTCTACTCTTCCATGTTCCACCAGTGACCAGCACTGCCTTTGAGAAGATAGACAGCATGTCTAACCTTCTCAGCCTCTGGGATAATAAGAATCCTGAAAGCCTTCTCCAACTCTGTCAACCATAGGTCAGCATCTGCGGGGTCGGCAGTCCCAAAGTACTCAGTAGCTCCGACACGACGAAGTCGCTCAAACGTCTTACCAATACCTTGTCCTTCAGGCTGGACAGGTGCCCTCAGTGCAGGCATGAACATCCTGACGGTTATGTGTGTCATGGCAGTCATGAACTGCCCGAACATTGTCTGTACAGCTGGGTTACCCATGTCGGCTGGGTCAAACTGGGGTGGCTCTCTTGGGGACTCTGGTGCAGGTTGTTCTATTTATGGAACCCTTGCACCGCCTCGAGGTGCACTAGCACTACTCTCTGCCACGTACTCATCATGTGGCTCAGCCATCCTTATGTATCTTCTTCTCCTGAGGAGTAGAAGATTCTATTAGATAGGGAAAGAGTACTAAAGATAGACTCGACATCCTAAGTCCTATTCTTCTGTAGACTCAACTGACCTAGAGCTCTGATACCACTAATTGTGGGCTCTGATCTCCAAACCACGATATAATCACGATTTAAACTTAGCGTAAGCGATTCGATAAACAGTGGAAGACAAAAATCACGGGAAATTAAAACTTTTCGAGACAAGAGCTTGAATCCTTAAAATCTTCTTTCATAACAAGAGATAAACTGTTTACATCTCATGATAATTACTTCTTGAGTAATTATATACATCAAGATACAAAATCTCAAGAACATATAACAAAAGACTCCAAGACCTGAGAGTACAGAGGACACATAGGACTGACTCTAACTACACCACATGGCAGGCTAAATCTCCACCTGAGATTTCACTGTTGCTCCTGGTGCTGCTGCTGCTGAGACTGGTCACCTGTAGGCCGGTTCCTCCATCTCTGACGTCCACCTAAAAAGTTGAAGTCTACGGGGTGAGACAATTTTACATAATTGTCCCAGCGAGAGTTATAACCCTCCGCTAGAAGCTTTATTATATCATCAAAGAATAACTTAAGCAGTAAAGCTTTCAAAGTATTCAATAGCAGTTGCAGCTATAACAAGAGCTTAACATTTATGAGATATGAAGAAATATAAGCATTATCACAGTGTATCATCAATCCACTAACTCGTAGTTATCTCTAACAGGTATATTACGTGGTTGATTATGTTTTACAAACAACATTATGCCCTGTGGAGATGAGGTTTACCACTCATACTCCAACCAATCACTGCTAAGTGCCTCGGTATCATACTAGGTCATTGAAAAAGTCGGATTCTCATGACCTTCACCTTCCTCAATCAGTAAGAGGATCACTCGTAGGACATCTTGTATCTCTACTATTATAGCTCACCAGGGTAATCTGGTCCTTCACTATTTTAGAGTTACAGTGGCGTTCTGTACTCTCTTCATCATCAGGAGATTTCATGTTTAGTTTCCACTGATACGGATATCTTTGCTTTCTTCGTCATCAGGAGGTTTCATGTTTACCATCCACTGATACGGTATGGGATTATAGTGAAGGATTGATGGATTATACATCTACATCAAATTCCTACACTAGGATGTAAGGTTCAACACATCCATATACCCCACATACTCAACAGTATGTGATCCAGGAATTCTCGTAGGAAAACCTGTTTCACCATCATTTGATTTCTGACAATGATGGATCTATGATCAGGGCTCTACATTATACTTGATTAGTTAGGTACATTTAGTATTCTTTTAACAATAAACATTGTTCTTCAAACAATAACAGTAGCATAGCAGCTATGAAAGGAGAATACTAAATGTAACAAGCCTAACTCTCATCAATCATCATTTCTTATTATACTCATCACAAGTCATCTCTAAAACATGACCTTGATGGTATTCATGGCTCACACAGCCCATTAAATCATAGGATGCCACTGACAAGGCATCAAGATATTTTACTTATTCATAAAGCTTATAACATGCTTTCAATGAATACAGTATCATCATCCATACCTGGATATGATCACCTTCATGTCAGAACCTGCATGGTTAGTTCAACTGATAAAGGTAATTCAAAACAAGGAATACATTTCCCACTCTTGTCATAAGAGCTAAGTTCTCTGATTCTCATCAATTAGAGTTTAATACTTATACTACATGTCATTACCCTTGAATTAGGGTTTACTATTCACATTACATGTCATCACCCTTGAATTAGGGTTTACTATTCACATTACATATCATCACCCTTGAATTAGGGTTTACTATTCACATTACATGTCATCACCCTTGAATTAGGGTTTACTATTCACATTACATGTCATCACCCTTGAATTAGGGTTTACTATTCACATTACATATCATCACCCTTGAATTAGGGTTTACTATTCACATTACATATCATCACCCTTGAATTGAACTCATAACATCATTATGTATGAGGAACATCATCATTGATGCTCTTAGATTGGCTTAAGATTCATCATATATCATAATTAGGGTTTCCATGATCTCACATAGGTGGATCATACCCTAATCATGCACATTCATGTGTATTGAAGGTTCTTTACTTGACTTTCCATCATATGAGAGTACTTTCTCTCTCTTAAGATACTTTCTCTCTTTAAGGTACTTTCTCTCTCCTCATACTAGTAGATGGTGATAGCACCACTCTAGATCAAGTTGGGTGAAGTCCACTTTGATTACATAGACCAAATCACCACTATTGAGTGATTAGGGTTTGATTAGAACAAGGTTTCACTCAATTTGAGCCTTTCAAGGGTATTATGGTAAATTACACATTGATCATCATCATGGTTTAATTTACTAATCACTGGACCCTTAATGTCTCTTGGTATCATTAGGGTTTAATTTGAACAATCATCAAACTAATTAAGCCTTCAAGGCATAAGGCAGACTTATCCTCAAAAGTCTTTGTTAGGTTTCACACCTTCAACCTTTATATGATCTTGAGATCGTATAAGGTTGCAAACCGTTTAAGCTTTGTAGACCATTTGAGCTTGAATTGACTTCAAGACCGTATAACATTCAAGACCGTTTACCCTCATTGGGTCTTGAGGTCGAGAGACCTCACACGGTCTTGAGGTCGAGAGACCTCACACGGTCTTGAGGTCGAGAGACCTCACACGGTCTTGAGGTCGAGTGCCCTCAAAACTCAAGATCGTATAGACCTCCAAGGTGATCCAAAGAGTAAAGTCGATTAGGGTTCCTATGTTGAAGCCATCCATTGGTCTCAAGATTGCTAACCACTTACCAATTGAGACAAATAGGGTTATCCTTAACCAATTGGTCACTCAATTGACCCTCAATTGTTATCCAATTAGGGTTGAAGTTGGTTCAATTAAGGTCCATCAACGTTCAACCATCAACACTCAACAATGTGAATCAACACAAGGTTGAACCCTTCAATTGAGCTCCAATTGGGCCCAAACTTGGCCCAAACGGTCTTGAGATCGTGTGGATGAACTCCACACGGTCTTGATACCGTTTGCCCAAGATTTCATCAAAATCTAATGTGATTTGATAGGGTTTGAACCTTGATTGAGTCTCAAATCAGTATTTTAATTAATTCGATAATGTATTGCAATTGGGCTCTCAATTGATCAAAATACCTTAACCCTAGACCTCCAAACGGTCTTGGGTTGTCACCACACGGTCTTGAGACCGTTTGGATGAGTTCCAAACGGTCTTAAGACCGTTTGCCCATCCAACTTTTGGATTCTAGTGAAAATTCTTCAAGGTTGGATCCATTGAGTTGATAATCATATCAATACTTAATTGCAATGTAATTTGGTATGTTTGTACCTTCAATTGATCAACTATACTTGACCCCAGAGCTCCATACGGTCTTGGGTTATCCCTCACACGGTCTTGAGACCGTTTGGTTGATCCCCAAACGGTCTTGAGACCGTTTAGGTCAATCAACCCCAAAAACACTAAGTTATCCATTGAGATTTCAGTACTGATTTCAATTAGAGTTTGCCCTAGTAATCACCCTTCAACTCTTAGCTCGTTAGGAATTAGTCCATCAAATTTGGTGAGTTGTTAATAAACATTATTTTGAACAGTAAACTCATACGGTCAACACTTGGTCAACGTTTTTACACGGTCTTGAGACCGTTTTCCCAAAAAGGGCGATTTCAACAGATTGGAAATTAGGAGTAAATTCAATTAAAGTTGTTGATTAAAAAGGCCATATCTCACGATTCCTTTGGAGTTATCATCTCAAATTTTGTGGGTGATTAGCCTACATAATTATGAACAGATTTCTTATACGGTCCACGCTCGGTCAACGCGTACAAATGGTCTTGAAGACCGTTTTCCCTTACCCGGTCCTGGGACCGTTTGCTCACCACACGGTCTTGAGACCAAGAGAGCAATTTGTGGAGACCGTTTGGTAAAGTAAAAAGTAGTGGATTAACTTTGGAAATAACACTCTCATCTCCTAGCTCAGGAACACCAAGGATTTCTCACGGATTTGCTTGCATGGTAGCAAAGGAAAGTAGAGAAGAAGAAGAACTATCATCTAAAAGTATGAACAAGATGTATATAACAAAGCATGGGTTTAGAGTTATAAAACCCGCCTAAAGCTTGCTCCTTGAGCTCCAAGCTTTCGAGATCCAAGCTTTTAATGGCGTCCTTGAGTTTCCACAGGTCGGCCAAGGTGATCCTTCCAAGGAAAGTTGAGAAAAGATGGCTAGAAAGGTAGATTTAAGCTAGTCATCAATTTGGCCTTGAATTCGAATTCTAACCATGAAATTTGGCAAAAGGAGGGATCCAAACCTACCTTGCACACCTTTGATCGTCCTCCTGAGCTCCAAGCTCTCCTTAGTCTGTTTGGTTGAAAAGAACAGTGAAAGCAACGAAGGGAGAGGTTCCTTGCTAAGTGAAGTTGAGGGTATATATACTTGGGGTGGGATTTCCAACATTAGCTCATGAGTTTTCCATAATTTCAACTAAGTCCCTCCATCCTTCTTTGCTCGTCCTCTCTTCTTAATCCTAAGGACAACTTTTCTTATAGGCCAAGAAATGAGGGCAAAGAAGATCAACCTATTACTAAAGCACACACATAAAAAGGGCTATAATACATACACCCTGATTATTCAATCACAAAGGTGTTTTTCATAACTTGATTAATCAATTGAAGTGACCTTTCATCATTTATTCCCTAAATGATGATAAGAGTCTTAAAAGATACATTAGATGATGTATTTTACAAATTGCATCCTTAAATTTGGGTAAACTGCATTTTACTCCAATTTAGGGTTTTCAAGCACAGGGATTGCTTCCACAGCTGCACCTTGATGCCCAAGCCTGGGAAATCCCTCAAACCTTACCATCATCATTCTCATGATGTCTCAATATCAGAGAAACATCTCAACATGTGCAAATTGCAAGTTAACCCTTCTAACTGGGTAATTTACACATAGGTCCCTGTATTACAAAACAATGCTACAACTTTATATAAAAAGGAGCAAAAACTGAAATATATGTTTCTGAGAAACTTAATTACATGCCCAAAGTTAATCAAAAGGATTTAATTACATATTTAGGCAAAACATCTAGGGTTAACTCATAACCCAGGTCAGGGATGTTACAGTTATGTTGTACGAACTTTCAAATTACCTTTTTCATCTTTATTAAGCACTAAGATTAACACCTTGTGTAACATGTATCTCTAATATGATCTTATTTCATTTCTCATTATAAATTGTCACATTTACTAAGGTTTTCATCGCAAGATTAACTAATTATATCACATTATCATCATTATTCATGTATGTGGTTAACCATTTATGCATCAATATTTATTAAACAATCTCAAGGTTTCCATCACATCATGTCTATATATCACATCTCTAGATCATATTACATGCTTACATATTATATCACAGTTGTGCTAAACAAACTTATGGGAGTGTCTAATCAAACAAATATCAAAACTTTTTCTAGACCAAAAGAGGTTCCTCTAACCCATACCACGAGGGTAGTGCCATGCTTAGTCTCTCTGAGCTAACTCAACTCTATGAGTATCTCATATAAAAACTTTATGTTTCCTCTCTTAGTCTAGGGTCATTGGATTACCTCATTGGAACTAGCAATTTCTTTACAAGATCGAGCCACATAAGCACAAAACAAAACATGCTACTCTTTCCATTGGTCTCTACCCATGAGTTATCCTTAATCAACACTATCTTATATACACCACTAGATTACTATGTGGGAAACCACCAACCCGAGCATGAGGCTTCACATAAAATAACATAGCTACCTCTTCCAAGGTCTTGGGATCTCTCCCCCCACCAGATGGCAGGCACTCATATACATACTCACATATGCACATATTACCAGCCTCTCTCTGACTCTAGGATTTGGTCTTCCCAAGGACATCTAGGGATCAACAAGACTATAGGAATCATACATAAAGCAACTCATCTCAATCACTCAGTAGTAGTCTAGTTTAGGACATATCATATCACATATCTCGTAATTCTCATATTGGAGTTTAGGTTCTCTAACCTTCTCCCAATGGGTCTCACTCTCTATGGAGTTAACTCTAAAATTTGTTCCAACACTAGATGTCCTCCTTCATAAAAGCGATTGAGGCTCTTGTTGACTCACAACCCTATCTTAACTCAACATATCTTATCTCATAAAAGCCTATTTAGTTGTGTCATCAAAACTTATCTCAAAACCTCCAAACAGAACTTAAGTCCTCAAAGACAAACATAGATCATCATAACCATCTTATGTCATCTATGTAAGACTTACATCATATCATCAAAACATATATCATCTATTCCATCTATCATATATATAGAAAGGCTATAGACATCTAATCTAGAACTACTCTCTCTTCTAGACTAATGTCCTTCACTTTGACTTAGGTTGCATGATCACCTCCTACTCGTACATGTGTGGGGACACATTTTTGTAATACATATGCATACTAAAATATTATATAGTTTATCTATGATAAAACATGCGTCAGATAAAACTACCAAGGTTCGATCTGATTGGAATCAAAAATCAAATCATGAAAATGAGTGTCCCATACATAGTAGAGAGTACAGTGCCATGAAAACTAGTGAAAGGGGTGAGAACATGGTGTAGACAGGTGTAGATACCCAAAACATAGATGCATCATATGTCAAAGGTTTCTCTTCCTATGATGTACGTCATTTCCAAATAATGCAACGTCCCATACCGTTGCATTATAAGGAAAGAACGACATCCAAGGACCTGCTATACAACAAGCACCAGTCTAGACCTAGTTCTCGGACATCTAGGTATTAACCTAGAGGCTAGGTCAGATCTAGTCTCTAAAAGATGACTAATCTAACCCTAAAGATTAATAAGTTCAATGTTCTTTAGTTTGAGTTTCATAATGAGCAAATGTCAGGCTTTGCTATTTTTCATGCTCTGATACCACCTATGATGTCCCCATATTTTCTAAAACTTAATCTGATGTGTGACATCCAAGTTGAGACCCTCACCTCACTGAGAATCTCAATTTAAACATCACATATTAGGCTAAGAAAGAGAAAATCAAGGGAGTCAGAAGGAAACAATCAGTAGTACATGTACATGAACAATAGTAAAACCATACATACATATTCACCATTAAACATATAATTAAAACATGAATTATTTCAACATTTGATATTACATATTGAACAATAAACTTCTACATATACATGTACTACCACTAATCAATAGGATCTTAAGACAACGGGTTCACTTATACATCAGCTCACCACACAACTCTCACTATCTTGGATCTTCAAGAGCATAACCACAATCTAAACAAAAGATTACATGTGGTACACATCAACACAATATTCAAGAATATTGTATCACCTATGTGTCTTTTATATATCTTTCATCATATCTTGGTAATAAGATAAAACTAATAATTGGCATTAACAAAAGAATATAAGAAAAGCGTATACTTTCATAAAGATATACATTAGCAAAAGAGAACACATATTTGAAGCACATTTCCATCATATATTACGTGTGTCTGCCACCAAGGCTTTGATGTCTTCAGGCCTTATGATCTACCACCAAGTGGTTTGTGATTATTATACAAACATCATATGATCTACCACCAAGTGGTTTGTGATCATTATGCATGAGCTCTACCACCAAGTGGCTTATGAGCTATCTTATGATGGAACATCTATATTATGTTTGCAGGTGTTCAAGGTATACATATAGCAATAAGTATGGAAATTCAAGCAAATTATCATACAAGACAATCATTTCAATCAATACCATATGCCAAGTATTTACTACCATATAACACAAGCATAATGTATAATAAGACAAGTGAACGGTAATGGCATACCTTGATGAAGAGATAATCTAAACCATATATTCTTGATGTCATCTATATCTTTGGTAAAACCCTGATCAAGACAAGATCATGTACCATCATCATGTTCACATCATCTTACATCTCATCTTAACCCTAATCGTATTCATTAGGGTTTGCTTATCTCATTATGATATTCTCATGATTACTTGTATTCTTGCCTTATGTTTATCTTACTAATGTCATATTCTAGATTATGGTTCATTATCTGAACATTAGGTTCCATATCCATTTTGTGCTCATATTAACCCTAGATTATGTACGTTAAGCATATTAGGGTGTATATCTCATTTAGAGAAAACATCATCATATAACATGAATTATGCGTATCATGTTGATCTCATATTTAAAAGTGAAGTTCCAGATACTGATATGAGGGTATTATGTAAGTTTCATCATTTATTGAGCATACATGTATTTATTGAATTTTATTTAGGGTTAAAAGCCCTAATTAACAATATTAATAAAATTACACGATTTCGTACATCAAAATCATAACTACTGACATCAGATGGATTATAAGCATAATTATGGAGTACTAACATTTTATCATGATTTTAGGCCATTGTTTGACATTTATTATCCATTAAACAAGCATTACACATCTTACATGATATTGCTGATATTTAATCAACAAAAGCCTGATATTATTATTCCATCTTGTTGTATGCATTTTCCTGAGAATTTTGGTATATAATTTGTATTTTTCTAATGTTCGAGCTAATTACTACGATTATTGAAGTTATGTATATTTTTTACCTCTCTAGCCCAATAGATGGATGCCACATGTCCTAGGCTGCGTGCCTCCTTCTCCTGGCTGTGACCCGGACCAAGTATGGGGGTGGGATCCACAGATCCAATGACACATATGCCTAAGTCTTCCTTTCCCCCTTCCCCGTTCTCACGAGGGCCTCTATTTCCTCTGTGACATAGAGCCCTGCCCAAGCGGCCAGTTTCACAGGCGATATGTCGTCTCCTAAGGCCAAATTTGCACCCACGTGAGTTGTGGATCTCAGCTATCAGTGTCTGATCTAGCGGACGAGGCAGCTAGCAGGTATTCAGATCACACGATGCCTGCGGGCAAGCTGCCACTATAGGCTCACTACCGCCACTGCCTGCTCTCAAATGCCTCTAGATCTCCATCCTTGCAGGCGTGCGTCGCTTGCGACTGTCGCGGCAATGAAATAGGGGAACACCATGAAAGAGAGGCATGAGAAGTCCCTGTTCGCCCGATCTTCCTTTCATCTGGTCCAATGGCACCATCGAGACCCCTTTTTGGTCTCTCTCATCATGCTTCCTGGGCTATTGCTGCTTGGGTCGACGCTAGCGGCTCCAAAGCCCTACCTCCATGAGGTTGATCAGTGGTGGAGTTTGCAGTTTGCAAGCCACTATTGGCAGTGGGGTTAAAGACCCATCCTCAGAGCGAGGCTCCGTGGTAGCGAGCATGCTTGTGGGAGATGGAGGGCTCGCACTCTATGCAAACTGAACCAACAATCACTCGACTATTAAGGGGGTCAAACAATTCATCTTGGGGAGTAGTAAATAACCAGTCGGTTATCTCCCACTCCTCTCACCCCACAATTAGTGATCGTGCTCACATGGACCATCAACGACTCACTTCAACTCAACAACATAATAGTAAGGCGAGATGATTGGGGTTCGTTCTCTTCTAGCTATCCATGGATTAAGAGAGGGCCACGTACTGAATCCATGCCTCCCCAAGTCTGGGGTGCATGTCATTGAAGATCATCTGATCTTAGTCTACTGTATTGAAACATTGGCCATAAGAGTATTAACCTTATTGCATGTGCACCACAAAGCACATGATTTCATCATATTCATACCTAAATAGCTCCATCTAGAAATATCGATACAATTAATAAACTTTGACCAAGGCTTTATTATCATCTAAGCTATATCCCATAAAATCTCAATCCCATGTTTCTACTACTTGACCAATAAACAACTTAATCCAAAAGGGAATCAACTTAGGGATCTTAATCTTGGTGTCAACACAACTAATCATCCATATTTTTTCAAAGTACTTGGAGTTCTCAAGCTAAGTCAACATATGAATTCCAATATGCGTTGGACATTTAAGGATTCCAAAAGTCCACTCCATCACATCCTACACACCTTAAAACAAATTTCATCCTCAAAATTAAGCCAAAATCCAGTCTTTAGCAATAGATCTCAATTCCTATCACATAGCATGCTTCACCTAAATGCTTCAGAGAAGGTGCTTCCTTGCTAGGTTTCAACAATTGTAGTATAAGGATGTTATTCCCCATCATTGTTTGGAACATAGATATTTTCCCACTAGATCTTATGTAATCAAAGATTTCATTTTCATTCTTACTCTAGTCAAACTCTTTGATTGTCTTGTAAATTTGAAGATTCCATCTCTGATATGCTTGCTTAAATCCATAGATTGACCTTTGTATCTTATAGAATTAATTTGTAATGTTGGATTTATAAAACCTTCAGGTTGTGTCACATACACATCCTCTCAATTATTCCTATTAAGTAATGCCATTTTGACATCCATTTTGCTAAATCTCATAGTCACAATAAGTTATAATAGCAAGCATTATCCTGATGTATTTAACCATGGAAATCAGTGCAAGTGTTTCATCATGTTCAACACCATGAACTAATTTGAAATCCTTTGCATCCAATCCGCTCTTGTAGGTTTTTACATTACTATCCATGTAGGACTTTTCTCAAAGACCCTAAATGCACCCTATGGGATTTACCCCTTTAGGTGGATCCAACAAGGTCATACCTTGTTGGTGTACATGGAGTTTGTCTTTGATCTCATGGCCTCAAGCCATTTCTCATACTTTGGTTATTCAATATCTTCTTGGTAGGTAGTTGACTCATCATAAAATCACTGCCTTCTTGAGTTATACGATATCATAAACATTCAAACTCAAGGTTTTTTCTACTAGATTTATGAGGTTTTCAGTTACATAAGGAACTTGAGATTCCACAACAATTTGTGATGCTCATAGTTCCTATTTGTACATCTTTAGGTTCAATGTTTTCTTATTTGTATTGAACTTTTTGAATTCCACTTTTCTCCCACTAATTCCTTTGGAATTAAATTCCCTTTCAGGTTTACAACTATCCTAGCAACAAAACATTTTTGTTGTTCGATTAGAATATAAGGTAGTATTTAGCAAGATAAAATTTATGTGATTTTTGGGCAAAGATTTTTAAGAAACTATTTTCTTACACAAGCATTAAATCCTTTATAAAATACATATCAGGACACCTCCAATGCCATATCTCATATGGTGTTATTTGAACCATTTTTGACAGTATATTGTTTTAGCATAAAGCATGTGTCCAAAGAGAACTGTGAAGATTAGCCTGTTTTATCGATAATCTCACCATGACTTCACATGGTATGATACCTTGTTTCGATCACATCATTATATTCTAGGGGTATATCATTGTGATACATTATCATAATTTTGTCAGAAGGTCATTAAGCTCTTGGTCTGATATATTTTAACATTGATGTTATCCAAGTGTCTTAATATTTTTACCAAGTTAGTTACGTACTTCATTCATGATATCCTTGAACACTTGAATAAATTCGTACTTGTACTTCATTAAATACAAACTTCCATAGCTATTGATAGCATCAATAAATATAATGAGGTACTAAAAACTACCTTTAGCATTTACCATAAAAGGTTTATATATGTCAGTAAGTATGAGACCCAATAGAATAGTCACTCTCCCACTGCATCTAGCGAAGATGATTTTGTCATATTGCCCAATAAATATAACTTGCATGTCTCTGTCAATTCAATAATCAAAAGAGTCTAGATAACCATCATATGGATTCTAGAAATGTATTTCTCATTTGTGCTCTCTAGATGACCACGCTATAGGTATTCATTCTTTGAGTCATTGAATCATTTAATACATACAACTATCTCTAGAACTATCAAATATAAACCATGAGAGATTTGGGCACTTACATTGAAAGAAAAACATGAAATATATTCATAATATTCTTTTCCATACAAGATACATGATGTTTTCATTAATTCTAAGCATATAATATCAATTCACTAATTCTATTACATGCCCATCAATGACAAATTATAACTATGGTGACAACAACTCTTGCTCTATACAGTTCCAGCTTACTTCACCTTAGGTCTTGCAGTGGAGATCTCTATATTCTTCTTCTATCTGAGATCCTCTATGTAAGAGGGAAATTCCTTTAGCAACGTCCAACCAGTGATAGTGGTGACACTTCCTTTCCTTAATCACTCCTTCATTTATCTTGAGTAAAGATGACTTGGACTTTAACTTATCCTCATAACTCTTCTCTTCCTTTTCTTTGTCCTTAGACTTTGTTCCACTAATCATCATCATGGATTTATCCATCTTCAGTTGTGCTTCTGCATTCTTCAACATGCCAAGAAATTCAGACATTGGTTTGGCCAAGTTACTCAAGTGATAGAACTTGATAAACTGGCTATATGATTCAGGAAACAATCGTAGAATCATATCCATAACCAAATCTTGACCTAAACGAAATCTCAGTCTCTCCATATGCTCAATAATATTGAGCATATGAAGTTGTATTGGATCTCCCTCTTTCAGTTTGCACTCATACAACACAATGGAGACATTATACATTCCCTATTTTACATGATTCTTAAGAAGTGTTACCATCTAAAGAATTTATATGTTTTTATGTTGTTCATGCATATCATAGTTCATATAAATCAACGTAAGGTATTTGATGTCTACATCATCATTGGCCTACTTCAAGGAAGCACCCATATCAGTCTTAGGCATATTTGGAGTGGGTTCCTCTAGCTCTGGTCTTTCAAGGATATACATCGTTCACTCTTTTGTAGAATGCTTCTTAAAGTCATAAACCTGACATGGAAGTTAATCTCATTTAATTTGTCCTATTCAAGGATTGATCACCTTGATGACATGTTAGTGTTTCCATTAGATTCTACAAAAGAAAGTTTTGCAATTTTGTCAAAGAATTTTCTGTTTGATTTGATAATGTTGCCAATATTAATTAGGCCTATTTTTAATTATCATTACCACATTTTTTTTACAAATTGATAACCCTCATGTATCAATTTGGATGATTGTAGAGTACAATCTTCTATTTAGCCAAGATCCCAAATAATTTATTTATTACACGGCAAACATCATCATCTATAACCAATCATTAAGGTAGGAAAATTTTTGGAATTATTGGATAGATGGTATGCATAACTCTTTGCCATAGTCATCTTCATTCTTCTAGGTTCTTAATCTCATTATGATCACCTAGGTAAGCCTGACCCAAAATCAAACATGATAGTAATGAACCCTGCTTTGTCGATGTACATAACTACCATCACACTTCCACGAGATGGACAGTGCACCACGCTTGGCATGCCCACACATAGAATATGAAGCTTTTCATGTATGTTTCTAATGGAAAACACCATAGGATTCATGTATTTGTTAGAGAGATTTTATATAAATACATATACATATCCAACCACCACATACATAGTACATATGATATGTAAACTATATCCCACAAACAAAAACATGAAATTATAAATACAAGCAATGGTTATGGCCATACTATTATAATTCCTTGGAGCCACAAGGAAATACTACCACCTAAGGTCTATACCATTTGCAACAGCATGTTGTTGGTGATGATCCATGCCAAGAACAATCTGGATTGATTAGTTCAACAGTTGACCAAACTGGCTAACCTCCTGGAATAGTTGTCTGGTCTCAGGTTCAACTTGTGTCTGGACTCCTCAAGACTATTAGTTAGACCACTAGTCGATCGTTTGTCTCCTATTGTCACCTGGCCTCCCCAGTCCTGCAGTCAATCGGTTTGACACACGAGCCAGTCAGTTCGTCAGGTGGGGAGTGTCTTCTAATGATGAAACATAAATTAAAAAGTATCCTATTTCATATTACATTGTAAAGGAGAAAACCTCTAGTTACATTCAAGGGGGAATAGGAAGAGTAGCACTAATTTACATTTGAAAATGAGGGGAGAGGCTCCGATACAAACTGAGTAACAACATGAAACAAACCAATCAACCAAGCACACAATCAACAGGCCTTTTGGACATAACCATGCTCACATCAACCATAAAAACACTTTTAGGGCAACACATATTGATTTCATATATATATATATGGAATCATATGTGGTATTAGTTAGATATGAACATCAACCAATTTAATATTCACATTATATTCAATAAAATTAAATCTGATC
This sequence comes from Alisma plantago-aquatica, assembly GCA_963693085.1. Lineage (NCBI taxonomy): Eukaryota > Viridiplantae > Streptophyta > Magnoliopsida > Alismatales > Alismataceae > Alisma > Alisma plantago-aquatica. The sequence continues at coordinate 505,884,648 of OY856412.1, forward strand.
ACAATGGTTTGAGTCCTGATACATTGGAAATTGATGTGGCTCTGATACCACAGTTGGGAAATTGAGACGATAGATAAGGAAAGGAAACAAATATTTTAATGTTTGATTCTTTAATTAGTAAGATCTCATCAAAAATTATGTATCTAGGAAGGAAGGTAACAAGAGTTAAAGATGGTCCTACAGAAAGTCTAGGGACAACTCTTGATGTAGTGGTGTGCTTTTTCTCTAAGTAGCAACATGCTTATTCTTTTGGTAGTCGTCGAACGATCATTAGCAACAACCTCCTGGAGCAGCACCATTGAAAGTTGTTGATAGTGTCCTCCTAGTGGCAAGCAACAACCTTCTCACATCTATAGCAGTTCACACGGACCCCCAGGAACTCCACATTGAGCTACCAGAGCTAACGGGAAGGAGTGTCCCTTTGAACGTCAATCTTCTAGGATTGATTCACTCTCCAAGAATTGTCTCTCCCTTAACATACCTCCCATTTATGGGTAGGACTTGCTCAAGATCTCTATTGGTTACCACAACCAGAGAGGATAATGATTTTCAGAGCTTATTTTTGGTCTCTGGGAAGCCCCCAGTACCCCTCTATTTATATGAGAGGTCAGGGTCAGGGTTTCCTGTGGTCTGAGAGTCGAAGAGATAGAATTCAAGATTGTTTTGGAAACTACGAATGGTGATCCAATTAGTTCACTGTCCAACAAGTCTGTTCAAAGGTGAATGGTCAATTCATCTCTTAAACCAGACACTTCATGTAATTTCATATTCAAAATCAAATTGACATTCAATATTTGATTAATGCTAAACATGATGTCAGTACCAAATCCTTGATCCAATTGATTTGATCATTGAACCGGACAACCCGAATGACGAACCAATTGGTTCACATCATGAAATGGTCATTTTACATGTCTAGTTAAGGAAAATATTTAAGCAATTGTTATTATAAATTTATCTGACACTCTAGTTGATAAGTTCAATACTTGAACCATTCAATTCAGAGCCTAGTTAGTCAGTTTTGAACCTCAGTTGTTTAATTGAAAGCCTAAACACTTTTAATAGTCAATTTAAACATCATTCATGAATAAACTCCTATTCCAAGTGCATCCTATGTGTGTGACCCTATAGGTCCAAAATTACATTGGTAGTGAATGTCCATAACCAACTTCTGACATTATAACAAATGTGCAGTATCTAGCAACACATCTTTACTACTCAAGTAGTCTGAAAAGTTAGCGAACAACTTCAACCTACAATCCATGATCAGTGTTATTGTTATCATATAGTTCTTTTGTCCCTAATATCTGAATTGAACTCATGGCATGGAATCGTCAGCCTCTCAATGCTCAATTCATGTTTCTTGAACTAGAGCAGACTATCTACGATGAATTTGAGTTCACATATCACATATTGAACCCCATGAGTATGGCCCTACATTTTTCAGTCTTTCTTATCAAGTGACATGGATGTAAAACTCCTATAGGAGGGACAAATTCCAACTACATCACACACACTACGTCCCCATGTGGCACAGAGTACACGAGTATCATCTTAATGCAACCCTTATTCAAGGTTAAATTGATGATGACATAGTCCAACGAACGACTTGTGATAAGTGTAGTGACTTTAGGTCTATGAACCACAATCATCGCTATCACTATGAGAGTTGATTCTCACTACCATTCCATGGTAAACATGCATCACTCTCATGGTGGGTATGACCAATACATTGTTCATTTATCTGTGTGTTTGACATGATATCATATATCATGACTAATTACACTCTGTCATTAGTCAACACACACTCTAGTCTTATGTATTATTGTTGTCTATTCTACTTCTATAGTAATATATGACTTCCAACATAATACAAATGTATGTACTCTTATCATACATTTGGTCATGTTTTTCACATCATCAACCTAAACACATATGTCATCATCATTCTTTAGACATCTAATATGTATGTGTCATTATCTCATGATTAACGGAAACAAAATAGATGGAGTCACCGTTATCATTATCAAATCTGATATCTAATTCCACATTCCAATCATCATATGGTTGTCTCTCTGGGCATACATACCAACAATGATGATGATGAATTGTTGAAGTAGATTGCATTCGTTAATCCCCCAGATCCAGGAGACTGTCATGGCTAAAATCCTTGTGACCTGGTGACAGGTACTCTGCACCCTTATTCAACTTTGTTGTAGCAAGAAACCAAATAGATTAGTAAGTGAAATTGGTAGGGTTGTAAAATAGATTTAGATGAATGGGAAATAAATCAAGTAGATCCAATGATAACCAGAAGTTGCACATTGATTAACACACATGTTCATATACCTAGAGTAATTGTATAAGAAATCGATGTATCATTTCCAAACATAGAAGATTAGTGGATATTTCTAATCAACTACAAGATTTTAATTATAGTTGACTATCTTCATTAATGATTCACAACATATAAATCTCAAATCTAATAAAGATGATAATGAATAACATAAGAACATCAAGGGATAGCAAGAAATTAAATGCAATGGATTAAAAGAATGCATGTTCTAACTATGTCATCACTTTTACAACCATAAAGATATGACAATATTTTCAAAATACAAACATATACATCACATACATTTGTTTCCTATACTAGTGTAATACATAATAGGTACTATGTAACATTTGATTATAGGAATCATGTATATAGTGAACATGAATAACAATTAGAATGTCATATGTGACTAGACGTGCAAAGGCGAGTACTAATGGGAATGAACATAAAGATTAGGACGAGTAATTTCAACAATATAAGTGATTTATTTTATCTAAGGGGTAAAATGGTAATTTCACCTAATAGGCACATAGAAAGTAATTTCCAAGCCAAGAAATATCAAATACCCCTAGTACATTCTTTCTTTCGAGATTTTTGAGAAAATTGCATCTTTGATCCTTATGTGCAACCCAATTGGAAATTCTCTATTGGAGCGTGTACTAAATTCTCGATTCTTTTATTGAACTATTTGCCTCCCTCTTGAATTTCATATATATAATTTTGCAAAGTGATGTACAAGTTTTGTTGTTAGCATTTCCCTATTGAAGTTCACCATGACTAAATTAAATGTTGAACATTGTTAAGAAATTGAAAATTTTGATTTATTTTGGTATTAACACAAAAAATCAAAATTTTGGCTAAGTGCTTTGGCTCACTAGATTTGGGGAGTCATGTCCCACAACCCTATGCAGAGGATGTTGCACAATTAGAGGACCCCCGGTACTGGTTACTACCTATAAGATAAAGTGTTGTTCTCTCATAGAGGGAAGAACATTAGGTACCTAGCCACTAGACAGAATATAAGATCGATTGTGCTAATTGATAAATATTATATATTATCATTTTGAATAAGTTGTTATATTGATATCAGTTTTGAGAAAATCATTCCATTTTGAGATATTGATATTAGTTTGATAATACCCTTTGTTGTTCTCTACTTGCCACTTTGAATTATTCTACCTATTTGAATCTAGCATGGTATCCAAATTATCCTTAGTTGTTCTCATAGTACACCATGTAATCTTACCTATATTGATCGCACAACTCTTATTTTTTTCAAAATAGCTCAATAATTGGATTTAGTACCAGCCTAACTAACCCATATTTTCACTTAGTGGGGTCCATGTGTGGTTTTGTTCCCTCTGGGAACTCATGGATATGTTATACAAAGAAAGGCTACACGAGACGTGCATGAGTTGTCTATTGTTCAAGAATAGGTAGGAATCAATGCCTATGTCAAATTCTTATTTAAAATTTGTAATCTCATGTAAAGCTTCCATGACTCTGATGTAATAGCGTGATTGTAGTATATATTGATTATACATCTGATACATTTTATTAGTATTTGATCATAAAGATTAGTATTTACATGTGTTTTATCACCTTGGTGTACGTTCTATCATAAGTACCATTTATCTCTTTTAAAATGGCATCACTAATATTCATCAAGACATTAAAAACTAGTGTGCAACTATTAGAAACAATAATACTAGTAAGTAGTACTTTTTATTAAGATTAAAAACTAGGGTGCATCTATTACACACATTAAAAACAATGTTGTCGGCCATACATAACATTATTATTTTAATCTAGCATGCAATATGTTTTGCAAACTAGTGTACATTAAGGTATCTAATGTGATATTTAAATATAATTGTAATATGTTTCTCATTTAAGTTTGCCAACAAAATTCTAGAATTCATGATGGAGAGAGGGATTGAGGTGATGTTTTGGTACTTTGCAGATGATTAGGATTCTCGACTCCCTTCTGGGGTACTATGTAAGGAAGAGGAAAGGTTTTTAAGGCATCATTGATGGGAGGGTCATAACATACATTAGTGGATCAAGGTAATAGTTCTTAAGTGTTAACTCTCTTAATGGTTTTGGGCTGTATACCTAGAATGTGCGCCAAAAAAATCATGACGTATTCAAGAATTTACATAATTGTTTTACTCCTTTTTTAGAATCATGTAATATAATCACATTTCTTTCTTTCTTTAATTGATAAATATAGTAGGCCACTTTTGTCTCGTTCCATGGTTTATAGTAAGCGGTCATAGATGAGCTAGGTATTACACTTTTGGGTGAATGTTTTCATAGGAGATATAAATATGAGACAACATGCATATGTTTATCAACCATACTACAATATCAAGGTAGTGTGTATGAAAATGATCTAGATTATTAAGTTGATGGCCTTCCAAACAAGATCGAGATGGAATTGTTGACATTGATCTCCCCCTTGTTTGCAAGCAGACCCCAAAGTACCATGACTTAACAAAATATCCCAATATAATAGATTCATAAGAAATCTAAAAGGAATATGAAATTAAAGAAAATAATGATTTGTTTAGACATTTATGTAATTCTTTTACACAAATTTGTACCATGTTATGTAACATAATTATATATTTCTTTTGTTAATTGATATATATTCTCTAGTTATGTCTCTTTTCACAGTGTATAGAGAACCTACATACTTTTAGCAAATATACTACACTGACAAGGTAGCATGCATGGTGATGAGTTATATGAGGATGAATATATCCATCCAAACACGATTGAGATGGGACTACCGATAATGATCTTCCCCTAGTATGCAACCCATGTAACTAGGCCCCAGAGTACCATGACTTTATAAAATATCCTAATAGAATGAATTCACATGGAAATTTGAAAGGGATATGAAACCTAAGAAATAATGATGTATGCAGATAATTGTATATTACTTTAATATAATTTGTACCACTATATCTAATAACATCATATTTATTTCTTTTTCTTTTTTTATGAAAGACAAAAGCTAATATTATTTATATCTTTCTTATCCTATGAAAATCGGAAACAATAATAGAGTTGTTTGCTACTTTAGAATTGCATGAATTTACATTATATAAAGACATGGTTCCTCATTTATCAAGGAGGAAGAGTTAAAGGAAAGAGGGTGGTTAGGTTCTGAACTCCTCATAAGAGGCAGTATTTTCAATTTGTATCCTAGCAAGGGCATTAGCCAATTTATTGCTATCTTCCTAACTAAACTCGATACATTGCAAGTGAGTGTTATCCATGTAGTATTTTATTTAAAAAACCCAAGGGTAGTAAGTAGGTAGACAAGGATTCTTAGAGTAGATAAGTCCTAGTGAAATCTCCCAATTAGTTTCAATGATGCATTTAGATAACTGTGAATCATTTTTAGGTCTAATCATTCCTCAAGTCCCCCTTAGTTTTTCTTCAACAATGTTCCTTACTAATCTATTCTTGCTTCTAGCAAGGATTTAACGAGTTGTATGATTCCTTGCCACTAATCAGATGGTCGCAGGTACACCTAAATTCATGCTTGCATCAAAATTGATCTTAATGGATATTTTTAACAGAGTTGCCACCCTAATGTTGAAGAAGGTTTGTAAGCTACCTTGCGTCCAATGTTGTTTCTAGTGTTCCAATAGACACCATAAAGATGATGTCTGCTTAGATATGGAGTTGATTTTTGGTCTTGCAATTGAAAGTCAAGTAGAACCTATCCTTCCAAATGAACCAACATGTTGTGCTAATGGTTTGGAACCAATCAAAGTGACATTTCATAAGCTTCATGTTCAAAGAGATACATTCTATAATATCACAATCTAAGAAAGTAATTGGTGGGTTTGGTAGGTGTGACTACCACATTGCTTAGTTTAAAGAACAATCTCACAAAATCTTGGTTAAGATTGGACTTCACTACATCTAGAGCACTTGTCATTATCACAGAAATTCCTTCTCATTCTTTCTCCATTAGTGAACTGTTTTTTACATAATCAACCAAGCATGAATCTTCACATTAGGTGGGCAAGAAATTCTTATGAGGTCATACCATTTACGTGGTATAGATAAGAGACTCTCCTTGCAAAGAAATGCATAAATTATCATAATGGAAAAAATTTCATTATTCTCATGATTCGAGATCCATTTATCAACACACAACCATGAAATAGGTGGATTAATGGATAGTATAATCTTCACATAATCTTCATTCATAAAGGATGATAGAAAGTGAAAACCCCGCACACCATTGTGTACTGCAAAACAAAATTTCAAATCTGATAGTTTAATAGGGATAGGTTTCACTGCTTCCAGCAGAAGAGGTTCATCGAGGGTTCCCCATCTTTCATGCTAGAACAAGGTGTCCCAAAGACTACTACTTTAGAATAATTCATACCTAAAATTTCCTCATGATGTTTGTAAGCTTGCCATATGCCAATACAAATAGTTTAAGTTTGATTTATGTCTTTTGGCATATTTATCTAGGACCAAAGAGCACCATTGCACATCCCTATTAGTCAACATGTTGAAGCTATTTTTGAGCAAAAATTCTTCTTTCATGTCCATCATTGACTTTATGCCACAACCCCCTTTATTAGTCAGGTTGGTGATTTTCTTTCAAGACACTTATCCAGTCAATTTTTTTCTCGTACTTCTTCTCAATACAAAGCTTCTGAAAATTCTATAAATGTGGTCCATATGAGACCCAGAAGCTTGGCAGTTTACATGGTATATGAAGGAATAGTTGTAAGTGTGGCATTGGCCAACATGATACTTCCTAATAAGTTACAATGTGTTGTGCCCATTTATTCACTTTGCCAAAGACATAATCAAGAACCTTGCCATATTTATTTCGAGCCACCCTTTTATGAATTATTAGAACTCCCAGATAACAGTCTAGATCATCAGTAACTAAGATTTTAAGAGTATTATTGATGTGATTTTTCTCCACCTTAGAGACTCTAGGGGAGCAGAAGATCTTGGATTTGTTATTAGTATCCTATAAACCACAATCCTTGGTGAAGGACCTAAGACATTTCAAGAAACATACCACCTATTTAGGGGAAGCTTCCTGTAACAAAATAAGGTCATCAGTTAAACACACATAGGAAAAGGGAATATTTCTAAGATCTTAAATAAGCCTCCAATTTCCTGATTTAACCTCTTCATTAATTAGGTGACATATTGTCCATGCATAATACAACAATATAAGGGGAGAAAGGATCTCATTGTTTCAACCCTTGGTTTGATTTAAAGGTGGGTAGCTTCTTTCCATGCCAAAGCAGACTGGAATTGCCCAATGTGAAGATTACCTTGAAGTAATACACCAAATTGGAAGGAAATTTTGCTTTGCCCATATTATCAATGATAAATGGCCAACTAAGATTATCACAACCTTTGTGAGGTCATTTTTTATGGCCATCTTTTTTCTCATTGAATTTTCTTAGGGTTAATGACATCTTGCACCAGTAGAATATTGTCCATAATACACAATCCTAGGGATAAAGCTAACATGTATGTGGTCTACCAGATCATGCACAAATGGTTTAAATCTTTCTGTAATAATTTTGTTAATCAACTTCATAGATATATTGTCTAGAGAAATGAGTCTAACATTGCTACATTTAGTAGGTTTATTGTAGGAACCAAAGTGATGAATGTCTCTGCCATCCCTTCTTCAACAAAACCTTTGCCAAAGAAATTAGTCACTGTAAGCATTGTGGAAATAACCTAATTACCTATCTAGAATTAACCTGCAATGGTTATGTAAATATGTATATCTAAACTTTATTTTAATTTTGAGTTCTTTACGTTGTAACCTATGTTGGTTGTATGCCCTAATAGCCATCATTTGATGATTGTAATTGAGATACATTGTATACTATTTGATTATTAATAAAGGAGATTCTACTTATTATGTTTGTTTCTGCATTGAGATAATGAATAAATGTAAAATATCTTTAAAATGTTTGACTCAATGACACATGGTTTAGATTGAGGGATTGAACATGAGATCATATTTATACTTTAGAGTACTGATTCTTGAAATCATCCTATATGGTTGTTGTTGTGGATATTATATGTAAAGAATAATATATAAGACTAGTGTGTACTATGGATACTAAATATGTCTCTCCGGTCATGATATAGATATCAACTCATATACATGGGCACCTGTTAGATAACAAGTTGTACTAGACATACCTACTTTGAGAATGCAACGTGGAAGCCATGTCATGGAAAGTCACAGTCATATGTCAATGTGATAGTGGTGACTAAGATTTGTTGACCTAAGTTTACTATTGTAATCAAATGTTATTATGTGTACTTTAACATTGGTCCAACAAGATTCTAAATAAGGGTTTCCATACAACTTGTGATTCGGTACACTATGACACTTGTGGATCATTGTGAGTGATGTAAATGGAATTTTTCCCTCCATTGGAGCATACTTTACACTTGATAAATGTGACTATGAAATTTGTGGACATGGTCATGTGAAACAATATATGATATCAAGCTCATTTAATATTAATAATCTTCTATAGTTCAAGGACCATACAATTAATGTTAAGAGGATGCAACTTTATACCTAAGTTTCGACCTAGATATATGTGAAAAAGGCATTATATAGTCATGGTAACATTTTTCAAATTAGATGTTGAAGTTGTTCTCAACTTATTCCACTTACTTGGGTAGCAGTGATGTATTTCTAGACACCAATAGTTTCTTTTGACGTTATGACAATGATGTAAATGTAATATGGAGCATAAGTTATCACACATAAAGATGTATTTGGGTTTTGAACTTCTCAATTGAATCTATAATTACATTGGTTTTTAATCATGTACATGTTGATTTCCTACCCAAGGGGTCATCTGGGTAAGCTAGACAGTCCATTAGATGGTTTAGTTTAGTGTAATGATTTGTTATCAATGCATCAACCAATTATCACGTTTGGGAAAGTCAGAAGTCAGGTGATTTGAAATCTTTGACGAGATATTGGACCAATTAGGGGAGAGTTTAGGAAAATTGTCTTGATTTCATTAGGAAAGGAATTGGCCAACTAAATCAGAGTAGGACTAACGAGTCTGGTGAAGAGACATTGAAATTGGTCTTAATCATGCAAATGGACAGTTGAATAAGCCGACTGGTATTATCTTTTTAGTTCTCATTATTTGAGTTTGTTTGGAGTTGCAAATAGGAACGTGATTGGATTTTAGATATTCCAATCCCATGACTCTTGTATATATAGGGTTGGAAATACATGGAATGAGACACACTTAACATGATATTGTATACAAGAGTTGGTTAACAATTCTAAGGACAATTGTCTAGAGGGAGGTTGCTATCTTTTAGTATCCTATATTGATATTGTGAGAGAACGATTACATGTTAAGTTAAATGTTGTACTAAACTATGAAAGTGCGTGGTGCAAAATATAGACGCCTAATCCAAAGAAGCAAAGATAATTTATATTAATGATCAGAACTCATGCATGAATCACATTGTAAGGAAATAGAAGTCCTAGACATCTCCTTCTTATGATCTTTAAGACTAACTTAATTGTTTCTCTTTATTATTAGTCTATAGTCTAATTAAATCATTCAATCATTTCATTCGGTTTAGATAATCAATTTACTTAGTAGTAGTCCCTAGTAGTCCCAATTCCCTTAGATTGACAACTCGGGCCTCTTGAGGTCTCTTACAACTCAACAAGTACACTTGTGTATTCATAGGAATGGTATACATGTGCATGTTTTTGGTGATGTTGCTAGGAAATTGGTAGCTTGAGCACCGTGAGTGCTAAACCCGGTCATATTTTTATCTTTGTTAACTTTTCTTTGAATAAAAAATAATAATTCCTTTTCTACCTAATATATAGTATTTTAATGCATATACTAAGTTTTCTACTTTTAGGTACTATTTAGTGGTCCAAACTCGGAGCACTAACTACTAAAACCCAATTCCTCCTTTTACAGACCATTTAAAGATTTTGTAACAAGGAAAGGAGAATTCAACTTCATCTAAGAGGCTAATTTTGAGTACACCAACAACAACACCAGGAGTTACCCTATCGAATAAAGATGAGAAGATCATCATCCTAGAGTTTAAAGAAGAATAAGAGGAATACATGACTAAGAATGAGGAAGACAATGAGAATGAAGTAGTTTCATATGATGAGCAGAATATCTGAGAGAAAATAAATACATATTCAACAACAACTCAATTGGGTCCTATTAGGAAGCAAGTAGTCAATGTGGAAAGCAACAAAATAGATCCAGATCTAGTTTCCTTAGCTAAATCATAAGTATTTCATAGAAATGAATGGAGGATCTGATACAACACATCAATAGCTTATTTTAGAGCTATACAGGTTGAAGATTTATAGGATACCTGCCACTTTGATTTATCTAAAGTTATTCCCTTATTTGTTATGGATAAAGTTAAGACTAAGATTCTTATCCTACCATCATAATCTATAGACTCTTGGGATGAAATGAGAGATATGTTTTTTAAGAGGTACTTTCCTCTTAGGAAGACTAATGAACTGGTGGGAAATATCAATATCTTCAAGTAGCATACAAAGAAATCTTATCAGAGGCTTGGGAGTGCAATAAAAACATGTTGAGGAAGGTACAACACTAAGATCTTGATTTATATGGACAGGAAAAGACTTTCAATGATGGCCTATATAAAGGAGGGAGGACCACACTAGATAATTCATGTGTACCATTCTTTCATAACAATAAGACATAGAAGTATCATGCAATGTTGAAGAACATGGCTAGGAATCATTCATTCGGTGATGAATGCGAACCTCCTATAACATCCAAGAGTCCCATGGAACAATATGAAGTCAAGGAGCTTAGGACACATATGGATCAACTGAAAAAGCAATTAGAGAGGAAGAATAACACCTCATAAGTAGGTGAGGAATAAGTATCTATGTACATGCATCAATTCAATCAAAGTCGTATCCAGGGGCTGTCGGGGCTGAATCCCCATCCACAAAATAAATTTCATATAAAAATTTCATTCATACATATATAAGAGGATGGTAAATTCAATAATATCAAATTTGTATCTTATCAAAGTAAGTAGTCGATGCTAGTGTAGTTGGTGAGTGTCTCGTTGATCTCTCCAACAACCACAGGTTTGATTCCCTATGGTAGCTATTTTTATTATGCTGCATGGTCATGATGGTTTAGATATTAATAATTGATGTGCAACAATTACACATGTTAATTGATAGCATAGCTGGTTATTGTGTAGTAAGTTGTACTTGTTGACATGAGCTCAACTTCCAATGACTAAATATTTTTTCTTAATAAAGATATATCGTGTTTAGTTTTAATCATTATTTTAAAATTTCTTATTAATTTGGAAAGGAAATAAACATAATATTTTCTTAATGTTTTGATTTATTGTTTGTTATTCCTATATTAGAGCATAGAGGTCTTTTAGAAAGCAATTTGATGTGGTGTATGAAGAACTCTCATTATCTTTGTATTATCTTTTTACTTATTTATAGATTTTTATTTACAATTTTGAGAAGAATGTGAGTATTAGTCCTTCTATATAGACTATTTTTTATGGATTGGTCTTCTTATTTTTTATCCAAAAAATATGTTAGAGTGCCTACTTTTGGTCATGAAGCTTTTAAATTTCCCTATGATTAAGTAATGAAAGAAGGGCAAAATGAATGGGAGATGCTACTAATTGTTCTATGTAATTTATGTTGTTGTATGTTTTAACGTAGAGTTTTATTTGTCACGGTAAGCATTGTGGAATCTTTATGATTTGTCTAGAAGCTCTTAAGGAACCAAACATAAACCCTATCATGACCATGTGCCTAATGGGGGGACATTGTGAAAAACAATTTTTTAACATTGGATTCATTAGGAATTGTTTCAAGGTTTTCCCCATGTGGTTGAAAGAATAGTAAGAAATATACTACAAAATGAAAATGTATATAGATGTTATTTAAAATATTACTAGCAGGACATAGAACTGATTTGAAGTAGAAATTGACCTTGTCCCTAGGATTTTGCTCATCTGATATCTAGATTCCATGCTATCTTTTAATTTGGCAATGTTGTCGGCATTTCACCTCGACTTTACATACATGCGATAGAAAGAAATATTACCATCTCCCAATTGAACCAAGTTGATGCAACTCATCTATCTAATGTTTCCTTCTTCTTCATTCAGGATCACTATATTTCTTAATGAGTGAGGCATGTATCATGAGTAGGTAATCATCATCAGCCATCCCCGTTCTTATCTCAACTTGTAATATTTTCCTTTGAGGGTTCTTCTTCTTGTTAATAGAAGAGTATGAGGATTTCTTTTCCCATTTGAGCCACTCAAGTTACATTGATTGGAATGCCAAGAAAAAGGGAAGGTGGGAGCTCCACTTGACAGTTGGAAATTGTTTAAAGTTGGGATCAACTCACCATGAATCTTTGGTTATGAAAATCTTTAAACCCACTTGAAAGATAAGTTTCCTCACGTATAGAGGAAAGTGATCAGAATTCACATGGTTTAAGTGATCAAGGACAAAATCTACATTAGAAGACAATCAATGATCATTGACTAGTAACCTATCTAGCAATTCAAGAAGAAGGCATTTTTTGAAGGTGAACTAGCTTCCTTTAAAATGCAATTCAAAAATACTAAAATTTTGGATTGTATCATTGAAATCAAGCATTGAAGAAGTGATGTAAACCTTCTTTGCCCTGCTTCCAACTTTTTCAAGAAAAAACAAAACTGTGTTAAAATCCATTAGGACAACGCAGGGATTACAGATGATAAAAGACAATGTTTCAATATTTGTTCGTACTAGCTTGCACAAACTAGGCCTTGAACTTCTATACACAACTATTATTTGTACCACACCTCCAAGAATACCATGAGTGAATTGTGAGTGGCATTTTATGACCTAGAAATCTATTTCCAATTTGTTCCACAAGACCAAAATTCTCCCATAAAACCAAGTAGCTTCAAGAAAAAAAAGTTCGAGAAATAAAGTTTCTTTATGATGTTGAGGTCCTCATTACTACTACACCTTGGTATGAAAATTTCAAGGACACTAGGTATTTTGTCTTTGGTCATTTATTTAAGGATGTGATGTGTTTCATCCAAACATGTCCCTTGGATATTCCATACTAAAATTGACATATAAAACATAAGATCATAAGTGATACCTAGTAAGAAATTTGGAAGATTATGCATGCTTAATAGTGTGAGACATGACTATTTCTTATTCTCCATCATCTCACAAATATCCTAAGATGTCCCCTTCTTGTTGTAGGGTGCACTATCATCTGGTTTTTGTTTAGCCCCAGGTCTTTTAGACCTTCTAGTGGGGTCTCTAGGATCCCTAGTAGATTCTAATATAGAGATAACATTCTCTTCCCCATTATGAAAAGTGTCATCTTCTTCCCCATTCTAGATCAGATCTTCCTTCATTTCATCTTACATAAGGAGCTTCATTGTCAGCTAAGTTGACTAAATGATTTCTTTCCTTATTTTCCATTTGGTAGGTTTTACCGCCTCATCAAGGGATGGATGAGTACTTGTGTTGACATTTGAATTCTTCTGTATTTGTATATCTTCTGAATTCTTCTACACCTTCTTCTCGATCGTTTCTCCTCGCGGGTTACCCTTTTGTCTAATAACCTTCTTTCTATGTGATGTTCCATCTTAAGTTTTATCAACATGTTCCTGCTCAAGTTCTAAAATCTCACCAAATTTTTCTTGGTTTTTTATCGGTTTTGAAACTTCTTTTGTGGTGGTTTCTTCCACCTTGAACGTGGTACTACATGTATGAATCCATTGCATCCCACTTCTTTGCCCTCATTAGTTCCACCGGCGTGTCTGTTGCATCTATTTTATAGGCACTTTGGTGTTGGTACAATTCTTTGAGGCATGACGACGTTTATCATACTCATAGAATAAAAGAGTTAGGCTTTCATATTCCAACTTGATGATTCTACCATTAAGACGCAACATTGAGACAAATGGAACAAATGTATTTAATTCCAGAACAATTCTATCATATCTCCTCTTATACCTTCATTGGTATTGATGTCAACATTAATAAAACTTCAAATTCCATTACACTCATGCCTCAGAATGTTATGTTGGTATGGGTGCAATGCAAATTTGGGGTAGTGGACCTAGGCTATAAGTCTTTTAGGGACTTCATCATCTGGGGGGGGATAATTCATTCGATCATGGTTGGAAAAATATGTAGTGACCAAATAGAGTCCACAGTCTCCCTGTAAGAGCTTTCACAAAGTCATCTTCATGGATAAGGTTAGACATAGAGTAGTTCTTTGCCAGATAAATTAGGCTCATCTAATCTTGGCGATTCCACATCATCCTTAGTTTGTTACATCGGGTTAGGAAACAAATATTAATACTAACAAGTTTAAGCTCCACAAAGAATTTATATTGTTTCACTAGGTCAATGATAGCTAATGTGATGGGTTTCACATCCAAGATCTCCCCGTATTTGTTGATCTGGATATTATCATCATGTATTATTAACAAGGAAGTCATCTCCCCAACGAAGGTAGCATCTAATGTTCCAGTATAGTTGTTGCAGATAAGAGACCTTTTAAATCAGTTAGACTGCCTAAAACCATTAAGCTTTTTAGAATATTTAATTCCTTTTGACCATGGAATATTGGCAAAGTCAAAAAATCTTCCTCCAAGTTTAGTATTCTTTTAGTAGCACTAAACATAATGCCTCCCTTTCTCATATTGAATATGAGGTGTAGTCCTTCCTTATCAATGGTCTGATATGTGTCGTACTCTCCTTTGATATCTCCTCCTATCCCCCATCACATCGTCCCCTATCATTAACCATCCCCCACCTCCACCATCTAGGCGGCCACATTCTCTGCCACCACCAAATCATCCTCCTCAACCTTTGAGCCCTAGCAATGCCCCTATAATTTATTTCATTTGTTGATAGATATCCGGTTACATATACCATCTATAGTGTCATTAAATTTGACATATAATGTCGGTTTTGTACCGACACCTAAGTGAGTGACACTACAACTAAGGTTGACTAGTGTCAATTTTTATGGAATGCTAAAACCGATGAAACAAAGCCAATGTCAGTTGTCATGAAAAGATAAACCAACAACATAAGGAAATGTAAGCAATAGTTATAATATTGTTTTGAAATTATTGACATTAGTTCAATAGTACATAACTGACGCTAGATCTTTGTGTCATTGGTTTAAACAAAGAAACTGACGCAATAGACTGTAGCATAGTTGTCCATTCATGTATAGAAACCAACATCGCATGTGTACATTTTTATAGCAGTTCTATAGATGTATAATGTCGTCAATTTTTTCTTAGAAGAACCACTAACACAGATCAATACCACATGGTTGTACTAGGCAGTACAACAATGTTTCTTGTTGAGTAGCACGGTCATCATGTGTGACATGGTCATTTTATAATAGTGATGATGTTTGTTTTCTTGCAAAATTGATGACTCATATCTACAATGTCGATTTTTAATAACAACTGATGCAACATGTATATTTTTTGATAGAAGGTATGCGTATGAATATAGAACATATAGTTCATTAGAACTATAGATTCCATCATGTGTTCATCTTAACAACATGCCAGCATACCAGCAAAACCTATAATAAAAAACACATACACACAATTCATCCACGCACATACATTTCCATTTTCCAATTTCATTCTCATCGACATACAAAATTTAGAAAGTAACACATACAATTTCATTCTCATGACATGTACAAATACAATTCTCACTATATTAATTCCTCCTCACATTCATTCACACACATACATAAACACGCATCATTCACATATGGACCAACAACTCAATTGCATCATATTTGAACTTCCAAAAATCATAATCATCACATGTATTTATGAATATTGACATCAAAGTTTAGAAAACTCATATTTTATCACCGTCAAATGCAAAGTTGGATTCCTTAATGAAGGATTGTGCCCACACTTCTCTTATCACATCCAAGTATTATTATGTGTAGGGCTAGGTCATGTCAAACAATTGTAAAGAGTATGATAGTGTGCAAGAGTTTGATATGATTTTTTTATTTTATCAAATGAGAGTATTTACTTATGATTCAAGTAAGATTGCCTTTATTAAACAATAGCTTTTAGCACTTCCTATTTGAAAATCAAGTTGATATATCATGTGATTTAGTATCCACATACCCATGTATTAGTTTTATAGGGCCATATAAGTATACAATTATCTAAAATGTTAATAAACAAAGGTAAGCATCCTTGACATATATATGCATTGGAGTAAAAAAAACTACCTCCATATTATATTAACTTAATAATTTCTTTTTATTATTTGTGATTCCTGTGGCCCTTTTTATTACTTTTCGACCCCTATAAGTGAATGTAATACATTTAATTCAATTAGTAAATAGTCATGTAATGATGTAGACCTTAATTATATGTTGACATATATAAAAGTTTAGTTACGCAAGTAATGCCATTTTGAGTGTGTGTCCCCTACTCCCTACTTTGTCACCTGAAGGATCTAGATAATATGCAGTTAGTATCTTGGGGGCAATTACCAACAACTTCCAATGCTTATTACTAAATTAAAAGATGGTAAGCAAAAGATTATTGACATTCCATAATAAAAGATAATTCATAAGTCAAAATTATAAGCAAAGTGCCCAAAACATACTTAACATTGAAATGATCTATAATCAGTCTCTTTCATATTGTACTGAAGTATGTAAATATGGTAGAGTTGTAATGACAACAGATGTTGGGTATCTATCAACATGGCTAATCCATGATGGAACTAGAAAGGCCACATTGGTTAGTATGAACTATCCACATACCCTATATAAGTAGTTGCAAGCCATATGTGTATGTATTAATATATAATAAAAATAAATTAACATATACTTTCATACATAAATCTAATGGAGTAACAAGCCTTAAGATCTCACAATATCTAAAGTTTTATCACGATTATATTCATCCAATCATAAGTAAACAACTCCAAAATATCTGGAAAGAATACACCAGTGTCGTCATCTTATCATGTTGCATCCTCCTGGATATGGAACACAATAATCGACCTTCTTCTAAGTCCCATAGCCATAGTGTCAACAACTTGCATGATACATAATTGATCGCTCTTTCTTGTGGGTCAAAAGTTTAAACATGTTTGCTCCAATTAAAGATATCAAACAACAAATTTATACATGACTTCAAGAGAAGTATGCAACTCAATAGAAAGTTTATTGTAGTAATGCAGGGTCAAACCTAGATGAGGAGAACAATAGACTAAGAATGGGAGATCTTGGCTTAGTTTATTTTGATTGAAAGGAGTGGATTTGGTATCCCAATTAGGGACTGAACAAATTATAAGTTAAGACAGTAAATGCAAGTTATGAAAGATAAAAAGAAATAAAGATAATTAAGGAAATGATAAAATGGGACTTGGATTGAGGTTCACTAATATAACCATACATAACCATGAAAAAACCTTCTCTTCTAATTTATGTGTGTTCCTGACGTATTTTTTGAGAATTTGTCAAATATATCTACACCTTCCTTCTCTCGAGATCTGAGTAGGTTTCTATCTAAAGGTATCTCTCTCTTAAGATGATAACCAATAAATCAAGAATACAAATATGACCTTTCCCATAGAAACTCCTCACTCTCATGTCCTTTTACCAAACTATACTCTAGAACTTACTGAAAACATTCTCTTAAACAAATCATAATCAAATATTGCAAGGAGGTAGCTATTCAAACAAGTGACACATTAACAACAAGAGTATAGGAGAAAAACTATTATAACACATTTATCATATAGAAGAATGACAAAGTATTGGTTGGGAAGGCCAGACGGCTACTACTGACCAAAGTTATGTAGTTTATCCAATCCTGTACAAGATGGAATCATATTACAACTTGAATGAATCATGATAGCAAGAGAGATGCGCAAAGGTGGATGGCTGCCAAGTCTAAAGGTCGTTGGTCACACTAGGTCGATGACACTAGCTTGGTCGATCATCTCTAGAATTTGAGTTGATCTCGGTGAAAACCTTTCAAATTGTTCGCCACACCAAATATGAGATGCCCTAATTCAGTGGTGGATGCTTGGTATTTATAATAATAAATAAATAACATCCATGTTAGATTGAGATTTAAAAAGTCATGAAATAAATGCAGCTGAGGTTGATAGGCCATTGGAGGTTGATAAGCATTTTGAAGTTGATATGCCTTTAGAGGTCTATAAGCATTCATACGTCAATATGCCTTTGCAAGTTCATATGCCTTAGAAGGTCGATCGGTGCTGCTCAATAGGCCTTGAATGGAGTACTTCGATGGCTTGACCTGGGTGATGGATGATTTATTTTTTCTAGATCAATGGCTAATGTATGGGTATCAAGATAGTCATTGATCTACATAATGGAGAGGAAGAGCTTGATGGTTGAGTGATCAATGGTTGATGTTCAATGGTGTTGGGTCGACAATAGTGTGTTGTTGTGACCTATCAAGAAATACGTACAACAGAGGTTCATCTTAAGAAATGGTCAATTTTGACTGTCGAGCATGCGATGGTCGATGTATGTGCATGGGGTCTTCTTCTGCATGGTGCGTGCAGGCATGAAATTAACTGATGATATCTCGACAAGCCACAATTCCAATCACATCACGAAGGTCATACACAATCAATGGTAGCAGAAACTCAATGATTATCATCTCAACTGAATAGACCTTGACACGGTATAATGTGAACGTGGAGGAATCCACTTGGGTGCACTATGGTAAATATTTTCTATTGGAAATTTTAAGAAATAGACAAGAAAATACTTTATGTACTTTTACCCTCATTTTGTTATCAATATCATTTCTGATTCACCCCAATGAAGTATTGTATTAAATAGCATTTAAGAATCAATATCATTGTTCTTTCCATTCAGCCATTATTTTATTGTCCCTTGATTTAGTAAAGTCTCATGGATCCTCATCTTTCGTCTCTTTGCACTTTTTATTTTAGTCAATATATTAATGAGTTTTCATGTCCATTTTGAAAAATGTAAAATTGTTGGCTTATCTCCTTCTCCAATAAGCCAGAGAAATACACCAATTAATGATATAAACTAGAAAAAGGACAAATTACAAAAAGACTAAATTATAAACAATTAAAGTCCTATATTGTCTAATAAATCTAAAAAAATAAGGTAAAACACATAGAATAAAGGACGAATTTTTGGTTTTTTCAAATATTTAGTTCTGGCATCAAGAATGAAATATATAGTAAGATATAAAGCAATAAGATTGTCATTGTAAAAAATGTTTTAAGGTTATTGATTAATACTCAAGACATAGAAAAGATAGACAATCAAGTTAGCTCATCTATTTCTTGTGGGAAAGATCTGTACTCAACTTAGTAATAGAATCTTTAGTTGCATGTTTCTCAGAAGATCATGAACTGCATGTGCTTACTAGGAAAATGCATAATCCATGTGTACTTCTTCATATATATGAGCATTTGGCCTAGTATGCAGGATTTGCATGTAAATTGTTCAACACAAATATAAACCACTTCACCAGTAAACACATGAAGTAGATCCCTAATAGTCATAACATTTTAACAAACAGGGATATAAAGTATATATTGGTGTTCTCTATTGTCTACTGACAAGACATTAGCTTTTTATAGTAGGTTTTTTTATCATATGTATCCAAATCTGAAATAAAGTTGCAGAACAATGATGTTGTACTTACTATAGAAAGAGGAGCAAATGGCCTTCGATTGGTCATTTTACATAATCCTTCAGTTTTCACACATTTGCAAAGTCCTTTATGTATTCCAAAAAATGTAAGGAACACTCAAGGTGGTATGGCCTCTATGGATAAGCATGTCCATAATGTTGACATGCTAGTATCTCCTACTCTCTCCTTGAGATTTTGGCCTTCAGACTCGGTAACATCCCATGACTTGAGGCCTTAGATAATTTCATCTTAAAATGAATCTTTAGACTCACTACTACAGAAATGGCTTATAACGTCACATTTACAAGCGTCGGTTGTATATAAAAAATTGATGCCTAAACCCTACAGCGTCGGTTAATTAAAAAAACCGACATCTATATGTGGAGAGTGACCAGACATGGGTATCACTTTTTATTTAGCATCAGTTCCTAAATAAGCAATTGATGCCTAAAATTGACCGCCAAATCTAAATTTTCCAATGAAAAAAATTACCTCCAAAATTTAATATACATCGTCAGTTGTTAACATAGAAACTGACGCCTAAAGGTTTTCTGCAAGACATAAATTTGGCCCATTTTTATCATCGGTTATGTTACAATAATCGAGGCCGATGTGTTTTCACGTTCTTAACTACAAAAATTTTCACCTCCCTTTGGCGTTGGTTTTTCTACAGAAACCGACGACTCTGGTCTTAATTCAAGAACATTTATTTTTGTCAGCATATATAGATAGACGTCAGTTTTTATAGTTGGAACTGATAACTATCAATGAAAAAAGTATCAATTTTTTGGTGGTAACCGACGCCTATAATTTTAAGCGTCGGTTATTTTAATAATCGACGCCTATCGTTAACTTAATAGCACCCGCACGACCCAGACTCTTCCCCTTTCTCTGTTTCATTCCCGATAGAGGGTTAGGTCATGTGATTCCTCTGCGCACCATCGCTCGCTGCTCCTCTACTCACCGCTGCTCATTGCTTCTCTGCTCGCCGCCTCTGTCGCCGCTTGCTGGTCCTCTACTCGCCACCTCCGCCGCCACTCGCTGCTCCGGCCGCTGCTCTCCTGCTCGCTGCTCCAGCCACTAGCCTGCTCGCCTACTTGCTGCTCCGCCTGGCTACTCTCTTGCTCGCTGCTCCAGTCATCGCTCCCTACTCCTGCTCCTGCACTCCTATTCACCGTCGCCGCCGAGAAGGTACCTTTTTTGTCCTCTTCTTCCTCTGCCCTTAAGGTACCCTGCTCCTACTCGACAACCATTGGCTGGCCCCCTACCCTCAGGGTGCGGGCAATGGGTGACGGATGCGAACATTGGATCTTAGACCAATTCTCAAATCAGTAATTTTTATACATGTTTGAGTACATTAGGGTTCTAATCTACCCTTTTGTCCTATATTTGATGCTAATTGTTCATATATGTTGAGTTTGGAACTTAGTGATGGACTTTGTCCTAAGTTCCTATTTAATTGTGCATATGTAGTAGAGTGTGGGGATGTAATATCAAATAAGGGCCCAAGGTCAGTCCCACCCCCACCCCCTTCTATATTATCAATGAGGTTAGTCTGTCTATACATCACTATATTTAAGGTTAGTGTGTCTACTAGAGTGTGGGGATTAACCATGTTGCATGTAGTTTATAACATTTCATTGTGAATTATTGCATTATTGAAACTATTCAAATATTGATTTATTATTTAATAATGCTCTATAGATTAGGATTAACCATGTTGCATGTAGTTTATACACATTTATTATATATAAGAATGACACCACATGTATTTTTTGGCCTAGAAATCCGTCCAAGATTTACTCATTAGGAGTAAATCTTGGATAGTCCCCAGTTTGGGACTATTCTTGAACACCTAATCTCACTTAGGATGTAAGTGTATAATGTGTATTGGGTTTTCAAAAAAAAATTGGCAGCATTTCCCCGTTCGTTCTCTAAGTACATATGTACTTGGAGAACAGTGGGGAAATGCTGCTGAAATTTTCTTGAAAACCCAATACACATTATACACTTACTAGTGAGATTAGGTGTTCAAGAATGGGATAGGTAGTACACATTTATTATATATAAGAATGACAACACATGTATTTGTTGGCCTAGAAACCTGTCTAAGATTTACTCATTAGGAGTAAATCTTGTTTACTCCCCAGTTTGGGACTATTCTTGAACACCTAATCTCACTTAGGATGTAAGTGTATAATGTGTATTGGGTTTCAAGAAAATTTGGTAGCATTTCCCCATTTGTTCTCTAAGTACATATGTACTTGGAGAACAATGGGGAAATGTTGTCGAAATTTTCTTGAAAATCCAATACATATATACACTTACTAGTGACATTAGGTGTTCAAGAATGGGATAGGTGGTACACATTTATTATATGTAAGAATGACAGTACATGCATTTGTTGGCCTAGAAACCCGTCCAAGATTTACTCAATAGGAGTAAATCTTGGATAGTCCCCGGTTCGGGACTGTTCTTGAACACCTAATCTCACTTAGGATGTTTTAACCATTAATTATATATAATACCTTAAACCCTAAAGTTTTTACCATGCTTAAAATCTAATCTGTAAACCCTAGACCCTAATCTTGTTGTAATAAATTTTTGTTTTCTCTTTGATCATAGAATGGATAGATCATGGATGTCCATTCACAATCACTACACCCCAGAGTTTATTTCTGGTCTTGATTAGTTTATTAGATTTTCTGAGGAACATAAGAAACAACTTGGAGATAGGTTCTACTGTCCATGTAGGCATTGCGGTAACAACTTGAAAGTCAGCACTGGTGACAAAATCAAAAGTAATGTCATGTGCAATGGAATTGTACAAGTCTATACAGAATGGCACTAGCATGGAGAGATTTCAAACCCAAAACTAGTGGATGTCGATAGCAGTGCTTGTGTGGAAGAAGTTATTGCCTTCGATGACGTAGATGTGAACAAACTAGTTCCAGTAGACATTGTTGATGTGATGTTGGATAATTGTGCGGTAGAGCACACCAAAACCAATCCACCTCCCATGTTTAGAAACATTGTGCATGATGTTGGGATACCATAATACACATGTTGTACTAAGTTTATGAAGCTTAGCACTGTGTTGAGATTGTATAAGCTCAAAGCTAACAATAGATGAAGCGACAAAAGCTTCACATCATTGTTGTCTTTGTTGAAAGAAATGCTTCCTGAAGGAAACGAGCTGCCAATCTCAACATACCACGTAAAGAAATTATTGTGATCAATGGGAATGGAGGCCAAGAAGATACATGCATGCCCGAATGATTGTGTATTATTTCAAAAGGACTATGTGGATTTGAAAGATTGTCCAAAATGTGGTGCCTCATGGTATAAATTGACGACTTCGGGGGAGTCCAAAATTGGTTCTCCTGCCAAGGAGATGTGGTATCTACCTATAATATCACAGTTTCAATGCTTGTTTTCCAATCCAATAGATGCGAAGAATTTGAGGTGGCATGCAGATGTTAAGAAAAATAATGATGGGATCCTACGACATGTGTCTGATTCCCCATAGTAGAAGAAGGTTGATCTATTGTACCCTAAATTTGGTGAAGAAGTCAGGAATCTAAGACTTGGGCTTTGTACAGATGGGATGAATCCGTACGGGACATTGAGCAACCAACATAACACTTGGCCAGTGATGTTTGTTATATACAATCTTCCTCCCTAGCTGTGTATGAAAAATAAGTATGTTATATTGTCATTGTTGATATCGGGGCCTAAACAACCTGGAAATGATATTGATGTTTATCTTGAACCTCTGATTGATGACTTAAACAAACTCTGGAGTGAAGGTGTGATGACCTATGATGCTTCACAAATAGAGACATTTTGTTTGCATGCTATGTTGTTTTGCACTGTTAATGACTTTCCAGCATATGGGAATTTGTCTGGATATAGTGTCAAAGGAGCTAAAGTGTGTCCTATATGTGAAGAGAACACTGATTCAACAAGACTAAAACATGGCTGCAAGACTTTATATCTTGGTCATCAAAGGTTTCTTCAAAAATTCCATTTGTATCGTAGGAAGTGCAAAGCATTCAATGGATGGAAGGAGGAATGGAGTGCACCTAAACTTATACCATGGGAGGTTGTTTATGAAAGAGTAAAAGACTTTGCCAATGAATTTGGTAAGAGGTCACAATGTACTATGGCCACAAAGAGTGACAAATCTTTATTCAAGAAGAAGTCTATATTTTGGGATCTTCCTTATTGGAGTTCTTTGCAGTCAGGAAATGTATCGATGTCATGCATATTGAGAAAAATGTTTGTGATAGCATCATTGGTACTCTGTTGAATATACCAGGTAAGACTAAAGATGGGATAAAATCCAGACTGGACCTATGTGAAATGGGAATAAGGTCAGAATTAATAGAATTATGTGAAATGGTAAATTGGAAAACATGCTTACCTCCCACTTGTTACACGTTGTCTAGAAAGGAGAAGAAAGCTTTTTGTGAATGCTTGGTAAATGTTAAGGTGCCACAGGGTTACTCATCCAACATCTGTAGATTGGTATCAATGAAAGATCTAAAGTTGATAGGTCTTAAATCTCATGATTGTCACACTCTAATGCAACAAATATTGTCTGTGGCAATTCGATCTATATTGTCGAAGCATGTAAGGTTTGCAATCACCAAACTTTGTTTCTTTTTCAACAATCTGTATAGCAAAGTTATTGACCCTGATACTCTCGATACTTTGAAAAGAGAAGTGGTTGTTACCCTATGTCAACTTGAGATGTATTTCCCTCCTTCGTTCTTTGATATCATGGTACATCTTGTTGTCCACTTGACTAGGGAAGTGAAAATGTTGGGACCAGTTTTCTTACATTAGTTGTATCCCTTTGAACAATACATGAGCATTTTTAAAAGTGATGTTCAAAACCGTTATTGGCCTGAAGGGAGTACTATTGAGGGTTATGTGGCGAGAGAGGTTATGGATTTTGGCAATGACTTTCTGAGTGGTAATGACACTCCTGGTAATGACAAGAATATTGAGGAGCAATTTGGCAAAGGAATTTTGGGATCACGGTTGAAAGTAATCAGCCGTGAGCAATTGGAACAAGGTCACTTGGATATTTTACACAACATGGATGAAGTGAGTGTTTATATCAAGGAACATACCAATTTCATCAAGAGACAATATCTTTGAGCCATTCAATGTGGCTTGCTAGACTGCATAACAAGACATTTATTAAGTGGTTTGAAGATAAAGTCTTACATCAACTATCTCAAACACCAAATGATATTACTGAAACTATCAAATGCCTCACCTTTAAACCAAAATTGAATGTTATGACTTATGAAGGGTATGACATTAATGGATTCACATATTACACAAAGCACCAAGATGATAAGAGTGTCGACCAAAATGGTGGGGTCACCCTTCAAGCGTCGACTATACTTTTTGTAAATGCAAAGTATAAGAGTCCATGTGAAGCTAAAATGTCATATTACGGTGTCATTGAAGACATATGGGAGTTTGACTACATAGATTTCAGAATTCCGCTCTTCAAATGTAATTGGGTTGATAACACCAAAGGAGTTATAGTGGATTAATTGGGCTTCACTTTAGTGAACTTTGAAAAGATTGGCGAGAAGGGTGAACCATTCATATTGGCATCACAGGCGAAACAAGTATTTTGAATCGATGATCCTGCAAATGATAAATGGCCGATTGTTCTTCATGGTAAAGTACAGTTCATTGCAAATTGTATAGATGAAAAAGAGTACTATGATAAGTATGATGACTCCAGTCCATTCTCAGTTGGGTTGCCAACACCACAAAATATTGAAGCTAATGATGATTGTATGTACGCGGAGATCACAATGAAGGATTGTTAATTGATAAACGATCGCAATATTAGAGGCATGAATCTTTATATTTTTTATATGTTTCATTTGTATATGTGAACTATACAATGTTTCATTTTTCAATGTTTCATTATCTTCTAGTTATGTCAAATGCTAAATGTTTGATTTTTTAATGAAATTTTCAGATGGCTGGGCATGGCATGATGACCATGATGTCCATGATGATCATGGTGAGGATACAATGCGCCACCTCACAATGTATGTTTTAAAAATATATCATATATTTCTATCTATATGTCCATTTATAGTTATATCATGTAAGTGTGTTTATTTTGTCAAATTTTAGGTTGATGATGCACATCTACCCTCTGAAGCACTTGAGGAACTTGATGAGCAGTACCAAAAAGTTGACAAGAGAAGGGGCATCACTATGATGAAGAAGTTAACAATGCTAAGGGGCAATGGATCCAAACTAGTTGTGGATTTTGATAATGTAGGAAATGTAATTGGAGTGAATCACAATTCGTTTGTTTCATAGCTTGGGTTTCTTACTCGTAGCCATTGTGGTTGTAAGATAGATTCTTGGCATAAAGTTTCTAAGGGGAAGAAAGACTTAAAATGGAAGGATTTATGTGTGAGTTATTATTATTTGCAATTCTATTTTGTAGATTACTAATTTTTTGGATACTAGTTAATAGAAAATCTATTTTGCAGAGTATATTTGCGTTGGATGAAAAGTTGCATCGTGAATGCGTGATGCAACGCTATGGGAGGTTCCTAAGGAACTATAGGACAAATATCACCTGAGAATACATAAAAAAGATGGTGAGAAGAGGAAGAAGTCATCCACTGAACAGTGGAATTTCCTAGACACAAAAGAATGGGACGCGTTTGTTGCTTCAAGAAAAACTGATGAATTCAGGGTAATAGGTGTTACTCCCTATTTAATTAATATACATTGTATTCACCTATTCATGATTAACCTTTAGTGTTACTAGCCAAATAAATGTGCATACTAACTAGGCTATCAGTGAGGAGCAAAGAGCAAGGCGTGCACTGAATGTGCATGACCACACAATGGGTCCAAAGGGCTATGCAGGCATTCGCCAAAGACTACAACTGAGGGTACTGCCCAACTTACTTCTACTCAGGAGTCCTCTACTATAGGTATCACACCTCTGCCTCACCATGATGTCTAGATAGCTGGGAGGCAAAACAAGAAGGGAGAAATAAAGAATCCCGCAACTGTTGGGGCGACTGCAAAAATGGTAAAATACAACTCTTAGAGCAATCGTTCAAATATTGATTATTTGTGGTGTTTACTTACTTACCAATTTCTGTTGATGGAGATTAGCGGGAGCTAAGGTAACAAGGCAAGTTTATCCCTGAGGGCACAATGAATGAATTGACAGTTGCTCTGGGTAACCCAGAGCATCTTGGACGTGTTAGGGGTGCAGGTGCTGGTGTGGGCATCAAAGCATTCATTGGGCCATCCCTGCACAAACATGTCCCAAAAGAAGGAATTTCACAAGAAGAGGTAACCTATTCTTTTTTAGAATGTTATTGTCAAATGGAATTCCATAATCAGAAGCTAACATTTCTTTTATCCATGTATAGGTAGATAAGATAGTTGATAGGAGAGTCAATGAAGTAGTTGATAAGAGAGTCAAGGAAGCAGTTGATAAGACACTCCATGAAGCAATGAGCAAGTGGTAGGCATCTATAACTGCCACTCAGATAGTACCTATGGCGTCCCTCTCTACTCCTACTACAGAGGTTGGGAGTAATCTTGTAGACCCACCACCTAGCACATCCGCTGTAAATATTTTTTTGACATAGTAGCTAGTCTTTTCAAGATGATATGTTTTCAAGATGATATGTATATATGTATATAACATTCTTTACGTAAATTTGTAGGGGTTGAAGCCATGTCGTCTAAAAAGTAAAGAATATGTCGTTGCAGAGGCGTCAGCTTACCCACCCCTTCCAGGGGAAATGTTTCATGGGTCTCCATTACCAGATGGTTGGGTTTGTGTGAGCCTGCTACATATATTCCCCAATTGGATAGATCTTCTATTGCCATATGCCCACCCATATTGTGAAACGCTTAGTGAGGCAGAAGGCAGAGTTATATTGTGGCCGAAAGTGGATGTCATCTATACTGAAATAGTATGGTAAATTTATGTTACGTTAAATTGTTAGTGTGTATATATGAGGTCAATTGATCTGAAATTATATATACAGGTTAAAACAAAGACACCCAGAGCATCTAGGCCTCCACCTCCACCTCCTACATTACCAAGTTGGGTTCCACAATACCTACCTACCCCGTTAGGTCCTAATTGTAGGAGTATGGCAGTATGGTTAGGCGAACATGATATAAATTTCCCTATAACTTTTTGTATAGATGCAGATGTTGGAGGTCAATCATACAAAAACAAACTATTTATATAAGATATTTTGGAGTTGTTTAGCTATGATTGGCTGAATACGTCTATGAAAGAGCTATGGATAAGGTGGGATCTTGTTTATACATCCATATACCTTGTGCAGGATCTTGTGATCTGGTTTCTTATATATTAATGCATATGTAATACATGTTTTGCAGCTACTTAGACAAGATATGTGTAGACTTTTCATTTGAACATGTAGGATTTTTTATTCCATCTTTGATTAGTCTAGTAGCTAAAGACCCTTCGTCAGTTCAACAATACTGATGTGATGCTTTTACAAACTTTTGTCAAAATTAGAAGACGGTGATAATAGCTCCATTCAATGTGGAGTAAGTTTACTTTGCTTATAATTTGGACTTAAGAAAATTATGTTTTTATTGTGGATTTCGAGTTATTAATTTTTAACTTTTTTACCTCTAGGGGTAGGCATTGGGTGTTACTAGTTATTATCCTCGGGACATTCACTATCTATTACCTAGATCCTAAGGGGACTAAATTGAATCCAACATATGGATACACAATGAAAATGGCATTATTTTGGTGAGAAATATTTCATTTTGATATCCATTAACATCTGTTATTACATTACTATTTTATTATGTAATTTACTATGTTACATTAACATGTACCCCAGGAAAAAGAACCAGCCAATAATTTGGGAGAATGTGGAAGTAAGTTCCTGACTCCAATGTATTTATTATTTATGTGAACTGTGCTTAGTTGTATTTTTTAATATTTTGTATGTTTCAATTGATAGTGTGCTATACAAGACAACGGTTGGGCATGTGCATACTATGTGATGTGATTTATGTGCATGATTATCAAACATACCGCAGTGGACATTAATACCATATATGAGTTATTATATATAGTATCATTAGATAATATGAAATATATCAATCTTATTTGTATATTATTAATTATATATATACATCATTCACTTTGCATTTGTTTAGAATTGACCCCACTACAGGTAAGGCCTTATTAGATGTACATGCTCCCTATAGGACGGTAGAATTAAATGATGTAAGAGAAGAATGGGCAAAATCCATACAAGTAGTGGGGGTTTTCAAATATAATTGGGATGTCGAATGCCATATTGACTAAAGAATGTTAATACATGTGTGAATGTGAAAATGAATGGAACTGCAAGTTGCTACATGAATATTTCTACATGTGTCTGAATGTTTCTACATGTGTGAATGTGAAAATGAAAGGAACTACAGGTTGCTACATGAATGTTTCAACATGTATGAATGTAAAAATTGAAAGGGATTGTAGATTGCTAAATGTGTCAAGTTGAATCTTGTTAATTTTGTAGGTTTGTGGCCTATTGTTGGATGATATCAATGGATGTCGTAAACCTGTAGTTCATAACTAAACTGCAGGTTCTGCATCCTGCTCACCAGCCATACAGCAGGCCTGCAAACTAATAAGAAAAAAAATCCGAACACAGGCGTCAGTTATTTGTGTAAAACTGACAACAAAACACATAGGTATCGGTTGTTAGTGTAAAACTGGCGTATTTATCCCCTTATGGTGTCGGTTATCTGTAAAACTGACACCTAATGTGGCCAGGTACCACGGTCGTGCTGGGTAGCACGACCATGGTGGAAGGGGATATGGCATCGGTTATTACTAAGAAATTGATGCCTATGGTGCCTAGATGGCGCCCTTTTTGTGGCGCGTAGGGTTTGGGCGTCAGTTTCCCTACTAATAACTGACGCCTATAGTGCCCCTACTGGCGGCCTTTTTGTGGCACGAAGGGTTCTGGCATCAGTTTCCCCACTAATAACCAACACCTATAGTGCCCCTGTTGGCATGTTTTGGGTAGCATGAAGGACTTTGGCATCAGTTTTCAAATCGACATCTAAGGGTTCACCTTTTAGCGTCGCCCACATATGTGTTGCTTTTTAACCGTCTCCAAAGGCCTTAAATAACTGACACCAAAGGTTGGTTATGTACTAGTGACTACCCATATTACTAGAGTCTACCTTCTTCTTAAATGTACCATCAATAGGAAGTCCATAGTAAAGTGTGCTCAAGTAGTATTAGGATGGATGATATGTTGAAAAGTTTTGCCTTATCTTTGCATTTCTAAGGAAAAAGTGTTCATTTAAGGTTAGTGTGGTTTGTTGAGCAATTTTCATTCATGTAACTAGACTAGAGACTTTGGATGTGAGATGAGACAATAGAAATGGTGTCAAAGCTAGTTTTTGTCCAGTAATTGAGGCCCACATGAGCATGTGACATTTCATTCATGAACTATATAGTGTATGCATGTGAGAAAAGTTTATATGTGTTGAAGGAGACACCCTTACAATGTTACTCGTTAATGGGAGCTAAGTGTACATGGGCCATTATGTGTCTTTACTAATATGGGGAAGATATCATGAGTACATATAGTTGAGCCTTGATGGGGACATCAAGAATCTCACTGGAGTAGACTGTAACATACATGGATTCGAGGTCTCAAATCAAATTATATTAAAACAAATGATTAGACCACTGATATCTGTAAGGTGCATTTCTATATAAAGTAGCCCATCAATAGGTACATTGTTGTTAACCGTTCTAGTCTTGGAATAGTGCCAGGATGGGTGACCTATCGAGAAGTTGAATGAGGTTGTGCATAAGAAACAAAAATCACACATCTGAGGCCAGTAGTGGACTTTGGGACAATCATCACCCTTGAATCCCTACTACAACATTGGTCGGTGGGCATGGATATTACAAGCACACAAATTTCTCTTCTCCTTTATCACAAATATATGAGTTTAGTCCCCAAGATACTACCCCATTATGTAGAAATGCATAGGTTGGGTTTTCAGAAAAACCCAAGTCCTTTTTCTGAAGTTTGAGTTTGTATTTGAGTTGAGTAAATTTCATAACTTTTAAAATGTTTCCATAGTGAGGACATGTCATCCACATACATAACCGTATAGCCAGTTCAAGTTCTACTAGGAGTGAAATATACATGAGAAGAAGGACCCATGGAGATAACTAACAAGTGGATACATAATTTGAAGACGTGGAGGATAGCATCATTTGAGATCTTTTGCAATGATCATGGTGTTACGGAGGTCACTTCAAGGTTGGAAGTGAAGATGATCTTGTTGTACTCCACATTATTTAGAATTTTTTGTATGAAATCTTATTGTGAGATATGAGTCATGATATTTGATCCCTTGGTATGATTTTGATGTATTTTCTTATCCCTAATTATTTGATTTATTTTTGACTAACCTACATTAATAAGAATAATGTTGTTTTTGCTTGATAACTACATATATCTTTTAAACTATGTGTGGGATTTTTTAGTTAAAATTTTCATGAAATTTGAAAAATTCAAAGAAAATATACCTTGTGTATTACATCAATTGATATAGTGGGGAAAAATGTGTATGTTTGGATCATGTTTAGGTTAGGTACTTCAACCTCATAGGATGGTCAAAGTAGAACAAGTTTGAATGCTACAAGTGCTTAATGAAGTTGATGTGAGTTACGACTAGGTCAAAACAAACTAATTTTTATCGCTGCACCCTATTTGATGTTTGATTTGTGTAGACAATGATTAAGGCAATCCATTCTTGGGTTGTATTAGGCTATAGTGTGGTGAAATCCTATATTGTGAGGTTGAGGGGAGCTTTTTTGTGAAATCCAAAATTTTGGGGTAGTTTGATGATTTTTTTGAGTCAATGCAACTAGTAGGAGGACAAAGTCAATGACAAAATGTGTAGAAGGATTTTTTTGTAGCCATGCCTAAATATATGGAATTTTTTAAATCATAGAAATGTTTAAGATTGTTTGAATCTATAGAGGACGACTTGGTGTTGAAGGAAGTTGTTTCCAACTAAAAAGCCTCTTGCATACCAATAATGTTTCAAGATTGTTGTAGACCAAAGCTTGCAATCACCATATTAGACTTGTAGATGTCAAATCCTTGTAGGATTCTTGTTACAACCTCAATTTTGTATATGTTTCAATAGGTGAAATGTAATAATTTTATGAATATGGACTTAATTGAGAAGGTTTTATGCTTTCCTTCAAAAGATGGATTTCTTTGTAAATCTCCCTTTTGATAGGAATTTCGTGGTTCCTATTATTATATTAATCCAATAATGGATATAAAAGATAAGAAAAGAAGAAAAGTCCAAATATTAGGAAAAGATACAAGATAATGAATATTAAGCAAAGTATTTATGAGAAATACATGGAAATCTCTAGAAAGTGGCATTAATGGCCACAATTGAATACATTTCGTTTAAATGTGATTTCTAATGAAAAGAAATAGGAAGTGAGGCAATGGAAATGAAAGATAAAGAGAAATCCTTAAAAAGAGATATCTTAATAAAGAAATAAGTAAGATAATGAGAAATAATGGATGTAGATGCATCTTTAAGGATAATAAGTATCCTTAAAGAGGAATTTCGAAATCTTAGGATTTCTTGGGATCCAAGGAGTCCCAATGAATAAGAAGAAAGAGAAAAATGCAAATAATACAAAATAAGAGGATAATGTGATACACAATTAATGAATTTTTGGTATTATCAAAAAGAGGTACTTTCTACTATAAGAAAGTATAATTTCGTGCTAATGGATTAAAAGTCAAGCACAAAAGATGATAAGAGAGATAACTTTCGAATTTATACTATCTAAAGGATATAGATTATTAAGAAGATAATTAAGAGAGATAAAATGCTTCTTAATGAGGGAACTTGGTTTTCTTTTGGGAAAGGGACTTGTTATCTCGTGGATAAACATCCTAGGGCTTCGTTACCCTCCCCTATTTAATGGAAGACCCCATGATTCAGCCCAAGGAGATCCCACACATCCCTCTCTATTCTCCTTCTTCCCTACATACAAACCCTAATCTAATGGAATAGTTCTACTTCCTGGAGCAATGAGGGGCCATGGTGTCGTCATGATGGAGGCCTTGTGTTCCCTGACAACCTGAGGACAATCGGCTATCATCCCCAAGCGCTTGACCTCGCACAACCACCTGCAGTAGGCTTGCACGACCAGCCGAATGTCGTAGGATTGGCACACTTGAAACAACCACCTTGGCTGCAAAAAAGAGGGTGCCCTTGGTGAGGCGGAGGGCAGCGGAGGTAGGGCGACATTCGCCAGAAACCTTCAAGCCCTGGAGAGGAGGGGGCAGCTCTGTAGAGTAGATGCAGTCGGCAGCAGCGCTAGGGCAAGCGAGGAAGGGAATGACGGGCCGACTGGATGAAAATACCCCTTTGGGTATTGAAGAACCAACAACTTATGCAAGGGCAATATGGTCTTTTTGTTATATTTTCGGTCGAGCTGTGTATTGCATGGAAAGGCTGACGTGGCAGCCTCTCATTGGTCCAATTAAGTGAGTTTTGTAAAAATCATATCTAATTAATGGTAGCTCATATGGATGCATATAACATATAAATTTTTCTCAGAAAAATGTGAGCAATCCAATAAAAATAATTTTAGAGCCTAATTCCTCTAGAAATTCGAAAAGTAGTTGAAGTTATCCACTTTAATGCATAAATGATTAAGAAACCCTAATCTATGATGATTAACGGATTCCGAAGGGTTATTTGGATGTTTAAAGTTGATGTTAACCTGTTGATTATAAAAAGGACACGTTAGATCTAAAAGGTTGATCTTTATGCATAATTTGATTAATTTAGGGTTCCATGTACATAAATAAGCTTTAATGGGCCTTGAAACCCTAATTAAGATTCTTAATGGCTTTAATTGTTCAAACTCATGTATGAAGCTAAGATATGATGAGTCTAAACTATTTTGAGTATAAAAGTTCCTAATTGTGGATAAGTACCCTTAATTTGGTGATTAGGGTTTTCTAGTGGATAAATGTGGAATTAGTGATAAATGGATTTCATATGAGAATTAGACCATAATGAAATACGAGTTGTCAATTCGAAAGAACGAAAGCAGATAATTGGGCCTAATGATCTTGATACGACTTAAAAAGATAAAGATGGTAGTTTTAGTGTAAAAGAGACTTAACAAACTTAATTGATTTTCAAGTATGCTTATGATGTTGAAATTAGGGTTTGTGAACTAAAAGAGCACTAAACATGATAAATGCATATGGAGGCTAAAACTGTAATAAAACCCTAAAGTTGGCCTAGAAACCCTAAGGTGGAATCCAAGTCAATCTTGAGAGTGTTTTGGATAAACTATAACACTTGGATGTTAAGCATTAATTTTAGGATATTGTTGATTGCTTGTTTGATTGTTCTTTATCATTATTGCATTGACATCAAGATTCTCTGGATCAGGTACGTGGTTAATTATGGTTAATGGCATTAGTTTCTTGAAGGTTTTGTGGATGATAAATCGCATTGGATGCAACCTATCAGTTTGGATGTTCATACTTTCAAATCATAAAGTCACTATGATTATCACAATAATGATATAAGTGTGTATTCTTGCACCTACATGCCACCTTGATGGATGATGCGAAAAGGTCAAGCCCAAGAGGGAAGACCCATGGGCACCATGAGTGGTGACCCCAGACACCAAGATCAGGATACAGAAGGTGGTCTTCATTGCATGACTAATGGGCACCATGAGATGTGACCCTAGGCACCAAGCTCAGGATGAAGAAGGTGGCCTTAAGTCAATGACTAAAGAGAAATCCTAAAGGGGGTATTCCAAGGTTAGGGCAAAAGCGGTGGAGTTTGACACATTGAACTCATAAATTGAATTGTTAATTATCTTGATTGTGATAATTAGGTTGTTAGCGTTATGTGTGATATTTTGTTTGCCCCCCACATACTGACATATTCATTTATGCTGACCGACATTTTGTTTTTCGGTGTTTTAGGTACGAAATTGAGAAGGACAAATAATAAAGTGGCATATTGTGAAAATAAGAATTAACATGCAAGGAGGATTAGTTAGAATAGATTGAAGTTGTGGATAGAAGTTAGATATCCAAAGTTTTAAAAAAGGTATGCAAAGTTTTATTTTATACCAGCTTTTAGTATAGTTTGGTAGAATTTATAATTATTATTGATTATTTGTCGAACCTTTGATCTGAGAAATTGGCATAACAGCTCTGACCTCTAGGTCTCCCTTAATTGGGAGTTACCGAGAGCTGGGGTCATTACAATTCTTCTATGCTTATCATGTTTTCTATAGTTTTATCACCTCTCTATTGTATTTAATGGAGTTTTCCAGGATCCTTGGTATAAGTATCTATATGCTAACTAAAATATATCCCATTTTCCCTCTTTGTCATAGTTTGTCCTAGATCATGCTATGTTGAGTGCTTCATAGCTTTTTTTAATCTTATAGCTAGGTTTTATGCATGCACTTTATGGAAACATGTTCCTCACCGAATTTGTTTGATTTACTATCTTTTTAGTAAACTTTGTAATTAAATTTCAATGAAGAATCATCAAACTTTACAAGATGGAAGATAAATAAGCTAAAAATGAGATCTTTGTGTGTTTTTGGGCTTAATCATTATAAGATAGGACAAAAAATCACTAAAAAATGATGATGTTAAATTCGTTATCATCAACCTCATAGAAAATGCATGATAATATTTTCAACTTTCACAAACCAAAAGAAAAACATAATGGGTCATTTTCACATTCATTAATAGGAAATTGTCCATTCTTAACATTAAGTCACATCTACAATAACATCTATAGAAAAGGTATATCTACCCAATATTATCAAATGTGCACTTATATGCATGGAATGCAATAAAAAAATCCTAGGTCATATCTATTTGACTTAAAATAACCTACATTAATCTAATTGTACTTGAACAAATCTAGGACACAACCAAAATAGTACTACCGACTTCCACCTAATGATGACCATCAAGGGGCGGGTCCCTCTTTGGTAAATCCCTGGAAGTGATGATGACCACCTAAAATTTGTGGATATCCATGAGGGAGACACATGTGTCCTACAAATGTGTAGAAAGAAATAACATTCAATGCTTGCAAGCCTATTGTTAACAAAGTAATAAAGAAAGATATAATGATAAACACTAAGTTTCTACAAGATAGAAACAATAGTAAATGCAATATTAGAGCATAAAACTAAATGTCATTATAAAATATCACCATGTTACTTAAACATACATCCTTACATGGGATGGCTACTTATTCTATTATGATGCCCTGGATTGTTTGATGTGATCCACTCAAACTGCTATAAATTGACTACAAGTTCCCCATAACATTGATTACAACACTAAAATTACCAGTCTCTATAGGATCCTTCCACATCTCAAATAGTGTGAGTATAAACAAGTAGGGTCTCAATAGGTAGAAACGTACTAGTAAGGGCTCAAAAGCTGACCTACATTGTTAGGTCCATCTAGGGTACATGTCCATGGCAACTCATCTTGGATATAAAACTCGTAATCATCATATAATATATCTTAATCATGATGTCAAATATCACTATAGATATGAGCTCAATTGCAGTCATATACATACTTATTATTTGTTTTTGAAGAAACTTACCCCAATTACCATCATATACTCGTAGGTATATGATTTTGTACACAACTTAACATCCAAGATTGTTACAAGGTTACTTATTTTGCTATCTAGCCTCTCTAAACACTGGGAAATTTCCCATAGTGATTAGGGCACTATATAATTAGGTTTTAATTTTATTAGTTCATATAGTTAGGCATCTTTTGATAAACCAAACAAAAGTTCGTTTTCTTAGTGGACTTTATTGGCTATTAAGCCCAATTGAAATAAAAAGAAAAAGAAATTTATTTGAATAAATAATAAAATGGATAAGAAATAAGGAAAAGAAAAAGCAATATTTCCCAAGATGGGATTTTATTCCTTTAGGGTTCCTTGAGGTTCAAAGAATCCAGGATGATAAGATAATGGAAAAAACGAGGAAATATCAATTAATTTGGTTTTATTAACGAATAACTTGCATATGAAGGAAACACCCTTTTCCTTTGGAATTTGGGTTTCATATTTGTTACTCAAGTAGATAATGCCAAGAGAGGGTTTCCTCTAAAATTTGAGTGAAAAAGAATAAACGAGGAGAGAGATAAGATTTTCCAAAGTTTCCTTGTTAAATACCCTTTTTAATTCGATTTTAAGAAAATAGAATTAGGGGAGCAAAGTCAGCCATTGGATGTCCCGCGTGGTCCAGGGGATCACGAATCTAAGGGCGGCTGCTCATCGCCTACCCCAATTCACAGAAGGAAAGGGAGAGGAAAAAGGAATATGAGTTTCTTACACTTGGTGCTTTAAATCGATGAACTAATGAGTCCATCATCTTCGGGAGATTGTTCCGAAGAATCTAGACCCTATTTTTGGGTGTTTTGATCGTCGATTGGGAGAATCCCCAATCTAAAAGGACTTCTCCGTTGACCATATATATAGGGGAGAGTTCGTGAGGGAACCGACATCACAACTCTCAATCCCATAGCCTTCAAAGGGTGATGAGGAGTGTTTTAGTGAGTTCAATTCTAGAAATCACCCTAATCTTCCCCCTCTTCGACTTGTCGACCTCGCCCAAGAGTCGGTGGCTTGCTGGTGGTGAAGGAACGAAGCTGCCACCTATTGAAAGGTCGGGCCGGTTCGTGAAGTGTGGTCGGAGCTCCTGGACTGATCAACATGATCGCAGGCGTGCAGACGGCCAGAGTCAACCCCTGAGTTGACTCGGCTAGGCTGCTCGGGAGCCACCCTGAGGTTGAAGAAGACGAGTGGTAAAATACCCCTTTGACCTCACACTTGTTTTAGCCAGGTAAGGGCGTTCTCTCCCAATCCATTAGTTTAATTGCAAGAGAAGAAAGAGAATCATGGGCCATTGGATTTCGTGTGGTCCAGTGGACCACGGATCGGACGACTGAGAGTTTTCTAAAAGATAATAGATAACTCATAAAAGTGATTTTCTTTATAAAAATTATAACTATTGCTAGGAAGCTCTGATGAATAAAGTTGATATATGAAATTTTCTTAGAAAAATATGAGGAACACAAAAAAATAGTTTGGAAACCCGATTTTGTTCCTAATTGCAAAAGTATGGTAAGTTAATGAAAAGTGCATTGAAATTAGGTTAGAAACCCTAATTGAGATTAATGGTTGAGTCTATGATGCTTAATTGGTTAAATTGAGTAATAGTAAGCTTTTGAATGATAATGGTAGACTTGAACCTGTTCTAGATGAATAATTGCATGTTTTAGGGTTTTAAACCAAGTATGAATGATAATACATTTAGAAACCCTAATTTAGGGTAAAAAGGAAAAAAACCATGTTTATTTCAGATTATGGAAATATATTATAAAATAATAATCCTAAGCATGTCAGGAGTGATAAGATGAGAAAGTTAAGGTTTTTATGTAGTTTTGTTGAATTATGGTTTATAATACTAAAAGTGGAGGCAAAACCCTATTTTCAAAGGAAACCCTAAAATTGGAATATAAATCTTGAGAAACAAGATGGGTTTGGATAAATCTTGATAAAAGGAAATTTCTATATTTATTTCAGGATTTCTATGTATAATTTCTTGCTTGATTGGGTTTTCTCTACTTGATTGATTGTATCTCAAAATTTGCAATCACGGGTATGTGGTTACGCTTATGAATATCTCGAATTAGTTTTCTGAGGATTCTCGAAGTTTTAATTGGTGGCTTGAATTAAACTATTGGATGAATTTAATTCATGCATACTATAATGTGGATATGACTATCACCTAAGATATATGCCTACTAGCTCATATCCTAGTCCCATTTGTATCTTGATAGATTGACCTAGTACATGGCTACCTAGGGGTAGGTCCATCAGGTCATTGGATGACTTAGTACATGGCTACCTATGGGGTAGGTCCATCAAGTCACCATGAG
The DNA here is from genome assembly GCA_963693085.1 of Alisma plantago-aquatica. Taxonomy (NCBI): domain Eukaryota; kingdom Viridiplantae; phylum Streptophyta; class Magnoliopsida; order Alismatales; family Alismataceae; genus Alisma; species Alisma plantago-aquatica. The sequence continues at coordinate 505,923,930 of OY856412.1, forward strand.
TCAAATATTGGGCTACCTTTGGGTAGGGCCATGCGACTCCACAACCTTAAGTAATGGCTACCTATGATGCAGGACCATGGGGATAAGGATCTATCATATGAGAGAGGTAGTATCCAAGTCCACTGTAGGGACAACACAAAGATAAGGGGATAGGTATGGATTGAGTAGTATTGCTTAAAACGTAACCTTGATTGTTAAATGATATTTGGTTGCTTACATTGTTATCATACTTGTACGATTATTGTTTCCCCCACATACCGGCATTTTCATTTATGCTGACCGACATTTTGTTTGTCGGTGTTTTAGGTACAAATTGAAAAGGACAAACAATAAAATGGAATATTGTGAAAATAAGAAATAAAGTACAAGGAGGATTAGTTAGAATGGAGTTCAGATCTGGATAGAAGTTAGATATCCAAGTTTTTTAAAAAGGTATGCAAAGTGTTATTTTATTCCAGCTTTCAATATTGTCATGGTAGAATTTAATAATTATTACTGATTATTTTTTGAACCTTTGATCTGGGAAATTGGGATAACGGCTCTGACCTCTTGGTATCCCTTAATTGGGGGTTACCAGGAGGCGGGGTCACTACATTTGGTATCAAAGCATTGGTTCCTCACTTAATCTTTAGTAATTATTAAATTTTATGAATTCCATAGAACCAAGGTAGTTATTAGAGAATTTTCTAAATGATAGAGGTGTCTAGAAAAGGATCACATTCGAGGGCTGGAAATATTTTCCTCCACACCGCTAGTTGGAATACGAGGACTCCCGGATCTGTGTGACTGCCTGGCCAGTGTCTTAAGATCTGACTCAAAATAAGATACCTTTAGGACTCTCTCACCTATTTTCATCCCTTCTCAACCCTAATTCTATTAAGATCACAAGGCTTAGGGTTTTCTCTCTCCTCCTCACCCTCTTGAGAATAGGTTATGCATGATAAGGTTAAGAAATCCTCCACTAAAATTAATAAAAAGCATGTTTATAAGATGTCATGGACATAAGCTTAATAGTTTAAGAGTAAACTAAAGAATAGTTGCATGCTTAGGTCGTATGACATGTGTTGTCATGAGAGACCTGAAGTTAGACCCTCTGGTCAGGAGGACGAGTAGAGAGTTGGTTTTGGAGGCAGATATCTCCATTAAAGGTAGAGACCTAGTACATCCTCTCAGGATGATGTTAACCCTAACCCTAAGTGGTGGTTAGAGAGGGATGACACGATGAATTAGATGTCATGCTAGATCATGTGTGTGGGTGGACATACTTTTGGTTTGGATACCCATGATGATATGAGCCATGTGAGGTTGGTTGACCTAGTACCTTTGGCGACCCAACCCTGGGAAGGGTCGTGTATGTTAGGGTGAAGGATAACTCCTCCATTGATGAGGTTAGTGATGACCATATAGAAACCGTATGAGCTTATATGAGCATGGCAAAGTTGCACCCAAAGTACATCAGTAGGGCTGACAGTAGGCTAAAACCCTAGCCAGGAGAGTATGTTGGATAGCTTATGAGATAAGCATGAAGAGTTTTAGATAATCATGGGCGAACATAGGTTTCTCCCATGCAGTTGTATGCTTGTCAGCTTGATCCACCTTAGAGAGAGGGTTGTTGTAGGGTTAAGGTCTAGAGAGAGAGAGAGCAGGGCCCGAGCTAGAAGGTTGGAAGTTTAGACTGTGGGCTAGGAGAAACCCTGAGTAGTTGAGGATGATGTGACCTGAGAGGATGGTTGTTGTTGCCTCATGCATGATACCTGGAGGCTGATGGTATCTTGGTTGCCTTTAGAGGAACTAAACCCTAGAGAGAGGATGAGACTGTTGGTACCAATGTTCCTATGGTATAGGTGTTTACCTTTTAGGGATAGGAGGAAGAGTTCCTTAGACCATGAAGAGGTTTAGTAACAAGTTGTGAGGCCTTATAATTAGTTGGTTGTCCTTGAAGAGGACTCTGCCCTGAGGTGTTATTCAAGTAGAATGATAATAGGAAGTGCATGGTGTACCTTGTAGATGCTTGGTGCGTGGTTACAGGGTTGAGTATGTAGTTGGACATCAAAAAGGTGAACCTAGGGTTCCTAGACCTAAGACGGGAAGTAGTAGTGTTGGGTTTACCTGATGCTCATGATGAGATTTGAGTTTCCATAGATTTGAACATGGCACCCCTCATGTTTGGAGGAAAAGGAAACCCCTTGGTTAAGGTGTATGTTTGATGAACCCCTCACGTATAAGTTGATGACATGGGTAGGTATGATCTTGGTCCAATATTGAAGAATGAGAACAAGTATGACCTATCATGAAGACCTTTCATGGTTTAGTAGGTGGTCTTCTTACTAGCTACATGCCCTAGTAGCTTGACAGGGTTAAGCATGATCATGTGGAAATAAACCTGAGACATAAGGACATTTGTGACCTTTGTTATCAATATGCAGTTTCCTCCCATCCTAGGAGAGGACCCTTTTGTAGGGTATGAATCATCTTTTGTATGGTTTGAGTAAACCCTAATAGGTCTCATAGGATCTTAATAAGCTAAGTGAAAAGTACATAGTATGAGAATGAACTTGTAGACCCATAGATAACCATCTCTAAGTGCATATGGATGTGTTACCATGGAGGTAACCGGTATGGTGCCTGACCAAGGTAGGCAGGTCACCATGACCCCTATGAAAGGATGAAAGTCAGCCCTTGAATGCAGAGAGAGATGATGGAAACTCGGGTAAGGTTCTAAGTTGGACATGTACTATGTTAGAGTCCTAAGTCTATCCTAGGGTCAGGTAGGGATAAGACTGATGGAAGTAGGAGTTACCTAATTCACTAGTTGCACTTGACCATAGGGTCGGGAGGTAACATCTGTCATTGTTTGAGGGCCATGGGTTAGGAGAGTTATCACCTTCATGAACTCATGGGACCCAAAGGGAAGATGATGAGGGCACTCTATGGATGCATAAGGGAAGAGGGATGACCCCAAAAGTGTCGGCACCCTACAGACCTAGAGGAGATGACCAAGGATTGTGTGTGGACCCAAGTAGGTTTGAGATCAGTTTTCCATGGAAGTAACTTTGATATCAAGATGATCGTGATGTAGAGACATGTTTCACCTTTCAACTTAGATTTGATGGTGTACTGGCAATGTGGGATGTACCATCTCTACTCTTGGAACAGGAAGTACTATGTATTTGGACTGTAGCCAAATGCTTATTTCCTCTTGTTATGGAAGTGAGAGATAGGACAGTACGCATGCCATAAACCAAGGATAAAGATGATGTGAGTTGAAACATTGCTATAAAGTATGAGGATAGAGATGATAATGTACCCTTGTAGAGTGTACGTTGAGGTGGTGGTTTAAAAACACCAAGAGAACTAAGGTAGTCATTTTATAAGGATGTTCTTATCATGAGTTGTATAGAATATATGAGTTATACAAGGTTGAGTTCGATAACCAAGAGGATGATCTCTGAGTTTTCTTGATGAAGATAGACTTAGAGTCCAAGATGAGATAGTAAGTGGAAAACATGGAAGTGTATGTATTCAACATTACCTAACACATAAGGATGTGAAGTGGTAATGTATGCTCTTGTTGAGAGGCAGCTATCTAGTTTAGCTAGTGGACAGGCTGGAAGAAAGGGTTAGGTGAACCCTATGTTTGTGAGATATGTTTGGCTAACACTCATATGTAACGAGATTTGTTGATCGAGTTAGTGGTTTCCTAGTTATCCAACCTAGGGCTTGTTGTGATGGAAGGATTGTTGTAGAACCTCAGATGCACTTCTATGGTAAAGGAGGTGATGAAACCCACGACTAGAGTGTTTTAGGGTTTCTGAGGAATCAACCTTGAGGAATTATGATATTCAGGAGATCATGATTTTAAGTTCATCATACACCATGGTGATACTAAGATAGTAAGTTGAAGTAGTACTTTGGATGCCTAAGATAAAGTTCCTTGTGGCTTGTCGCCATGCATGCCAGGAGGTGAAGGACAAACTTCGGTAACCCATTGAGTTGATATAGAGGATAAGAGTCCCCGAGGGAGGAATGGGCATCACTATGGATGTTGTGGTAAGTGTCCTCTGGATTGAGGAAGGTCAGGGTGCAATGTGGGTTATGGTAGAACACCTTACCTAGATGACATGATCTAAGTGAAAGAGAGAGAGTATTGTCAAAGGACATATCCGGTTGAACTACATATTATAAAGAGAGATGGTTCAACTACATCATGATGTGAGTTAAAAGGTTCATGAGTATGACCTAAAGATTCACTTCCATGTGATGGAAGTAAGTACAAGATGAACTCGATACTAGTATAGCTTATCACCCCTAACTGATGATTAGAATGATCCAGACTAGAGGGTTTGATGAGAGAATGTGTGCTCATTCAAGGTGATACATGGAAATAGTTTTATCCTATGAAAGATGTGATGCTAACCACCATAGCCAATATTGAGATGTAAAGAAGCTTTGTAAGGGAGGTTTTGTCAGTCACCGCTTCATTAAAATGATGTTGGTGAAGGGACCTCGTGAAGGTCAGAAAAAGGCCACAGTGTGTGCAGAGGAATTCGCTTTGATCGTGCGATGGATGAAAGAGATCCCGGGAGCGACATGAGTCGTGAGATGATGCCAAGTAGACTAACATGCAGTTCACTGTGGGAGAAAATGTGATATCAAATCCGACCCCTTCGAGCTATAGCTGAGAAAGATGATTGTAATAATGTTTGTTTATACTTTTTGATATGATCATAAACATTGGGTTTTTACAACATGGTATCAATGCTATGAACAGTTGACATTGTTGCATGTCTCATGGAATTAGGATTAGAAATCTAGTTTACCTAGAACTTTAGGAATTTCGTGCACTACAAACCTTATACTTTCTAACCAAACCTAGCAAGTATAGAAATACAAACATAGGTAAATATTAGTTGCCAAATCAACATTTAATAACATCACAATCTAAGTGGAATGAGATGAGGTGTCTAAGGAAGGATGTAAACAATGTCTAATCCTAATTCCACGAGACATGCAACAATGTCAACTGTTCATAGCATTGATATCATGTTGTAAAGACATGATGTTTATGATCAAACATTTACAAAATGTATCAGAAGTATAAACAAACATTATTACAATCATGCTTTAACATTAGTGTTGCAAAATCTTTATACGAGGTTAGAAATTTAAATAAAAATTGGGCATAGTCATTGATTTACATGATTGCATCTACTCTTCAATAGCAGATGTATCCTCCATGTCTCTTCTAGAATTTCTTGGTAAAACATGTACATGAGTTTCCATGGGAGCAAAACCACACATGGACCGCATGAAGTGAAAATATGGGTCAGCTATGATGGTATTAAATCCAATAAATGAGCTATTTTCAAAAATGAACAGTTGTGTGATCAATATAGGTAAGATTGCTTGGTGGATTACATGAACAACAAAGGATAATGTATTTACCATGATAGTTTCTAAAAGGTACAATAATTCAAAGTAGAAACTAGAGAACAAAAAAGTGATTCTCAAACTAATATCTAGATTTCAAAATGGAATGATTTTTCTCAAAACTAATGTCAAAATATCAAATTATTCAAATTGACAAGATTTATCCATTTCCACAGTGAATCCAATATTTTGTCTTCATCGGTGGCTTGCTGCCTAGCGTTCTCCCCTTTATTAGAGAACAATACATTCACCTTTGTGGGTAAGAAGTAATGGGGGACCTCTAATCCACCGTGCACGACTGGGGGATGTAACATGCTAAATTTAGTGAGCCAAATCTGTTAGCCAGTATTCCGAATTATTGTGCTAATATCAAATATCAATCAAAATTTTCAGTTTCATAACAATGTAAAACATTTGATTTAGTCTTGGTGAGCTTAAACCACATGTAAAGGCTAACAAAAAAATTTGTACACCACTTTGCAAAATTATAAATATATATATATATATATATATATATATGTACACACACACACACACATATATATATATATATGTATACATATATATATATATATATCTATACATATATCTATATATGTATATATATGTATATGTATATCTGTATATATGTATATATGTATATATATATATATGTATGTATATGTATATGTATATATATGTATGTATGCATATATATATATATATATATATGTGTGTGTGTGTGTGTGTGTGTGTGTATCTCTGTGTGTGTGTATATATATATATGTATGTATATTTATATATAATTCAAGAGGGAGGCAAAATGTTCAATAAAAGAATCAAGAATTTCGTTCATGTTTCAGTAGAGAATTTCCAATCGGTTTGCACAAAAGGATCAAAGATGCAATATTCTCAAATGTCTAGAAAGAAAGAATGTACTAGGGTTATTTGATATTTCTTGTCTTGGAAATTACTTTCTAGGCACTTTTTAGGTGAAATTACCCTTTTTCCCCTTAGATAAAACAATCAGTTTTTAGTTTTGAAACAACTCATCCTAATCTTTAAGGTCATTCCCATCACCTTTGTGTCTCTAGTAACATATGAAATCCTAATAATTATTCATGTTCTCTATATGCATGAATAATCATATGTAACATAGTACCCATCATGTATTACACTAATAGGCCACATACATATCTAATGTATATGTTTGCATTTTGAAAATATTATCACATCTTTATGGTTGCAAAAGTTGTGACATAGATAGAACTAGAATCTTTTTAATCTGTTGCAATTGATTTATCCCTATATATCCCTTGATATTTTTATTATTATTCATTATGTTGTTTATTAGAGTTGAGATCTACATTTTGTCAATCATTAATGACGGCAGTCAACTATAGTTTGAATCATACATTTAATTATAAATATTCCTTGATCTTGTTTAATTTGATATGATACTTCAATTTATTATATAGTTACTCTAGGTAAGGTATATACACATATGTGTTAATTGATGTGAAATTTTTGGTTATCGTTGAATCTAGTTGATTTATTACTCATTCATCTAGGCTTGTATATTCTATCACTACTGATTTTGATTACTTATTTATTTAGTTTCTTATTGCAAGGGAAACTGAATAAGGGTTCGGAGAGTACCTATTGGTAGATCAATGGGATTTTATCTATGACCTACTCCAAGATACGAGGGATTTACGAGTGCAGTCTACTTCATCAATTCCTCATCATTACTCCTCATGTTACTCCATCTCTAGAGTCATCTCACACAATTCCATCATTCAGGGAGGTTTTCACATGAAAGTGAAAGGAGATCAATAGCATGTGGATGCTTTCAGGTCTGTATGGTGTTGCGGTAAGAGTGAAGGGGTGACAAAGAACATATGACAGGTTGGAGTCCAACATATTGTACAACAAGGATGTGGGGTCTTAGCATAAATGGAGACCTTCTAGGGTTTTAGGGTCGACTACTAACTAATACTCATTTGTTGTAGATCGGACTAGAGGGCTTGTGGTGGATGAATCATCTTTTGATCCCTCCATTCATGTTGGGTTCATCATCAAATCTTTTGAGGTTCTAGAGATATATAGATCTCCACATCGATGATGGATGTTCTAGCGAGGGGTCAGGAGCAAAGGGACATGTCTTGGTTGGGTTACAAATTAGCATGTTGGTCAGGAGATTAGAGTTGAGATTGTATGCCTGTGGTGAGTTGTAGGTCTGGGAAATGATAGTGAGGCTTGTAATGAATGGATATGGCGAGGGGAAGATATCTACAAGTTATCAATGGGATTATGAGGTGGAGGAAGGGTTGTGGGTGGTTGGGGTTCAAGGAGATGATCACAGGTGATGAAGTCGACCTTTGCGGAAGTCCTCTCAGGTTTATCAGTTTTCATACTATGGACATGCCTGATGGTTTATATAATAAGGTAGAAATTGTGACTCTAAGGAATGGTGAGACTTCACAACCTACTTAATATTGTGATAGGGGTCTTCAACGGGTCAATATAGGGTCAGGAAGCCATGAACACCTAACTGCCCATTATCATTGAGCTCTAGTTTCTGTAATGGTTGGTCATCCCTTGTTTGGAGAGGGGAAGTTCTGTTTGCAGGTTTGATAATGGAAGAGTCCACATGAAACTAAAGGTGGTAACACTCATCTAGAGTTTGGGTAAGGGTCCAAAGATGAATTGGTGGAAAATTGGTTTGAAAGAAACGGTTGGCCACTTCCCTTTTGTAACTATGACCGTTGAGTCAGAGCAGTAGGGTTGGTAGAGAATTAGGGAAGGTCCTCCCTAGCTTAACCTTGTTAATTAAATAGGTTTTAATTCATATTTACTTATAATTTTTGTATCTCTTAAGTTACAACATTGTTTCCCTTAAAAATTCAAACATAACTCTAACTCTTAGTGAACCATATAAAATATGAGTACCTATAGTTATGTATTTAGTTTTGTCTCTACATAACGTGTCGCTTTAATGTAATTAATAGTTTTTTTCATTGATTCCAATCCATTTTTATAAAAATCATAGCTACTCCATGATTGTGATGTTGAATGATATTAATGGTTCAAATTGTGCAAGTTGGCATTGAGAATAGTTCATGGATACAATTTGAGGGTTTGATTATAAATATCTACCAAATGAGGACAATAATTATATTTAGACAAAGGATATTCAATAGAATGCTAACAATTTTTTTCTCAAACACCATGATAACTTGATCAAATTACTGATTATGATTTAGAAAGAAGGGTATCATTGTAAATAACCCAACATTGATTTTGTAATTAAAACCTAGTATGTCACAACTCTTCAACCCTTAACATGATTTTGTCCTTGAAATTTATACGAACAAGGTCTAGCTAGTAACTATTCTCCACCCCTTAAAAGGATTCCTCTAGGAATATAAATGGGGAGGTTACTATGATGTAAAATCCTTCACTGACTTTACATTTGTCATCTAGGGTTTTCACATTTATCCAGGATTGTGACTATTCTGACTTAGCTCAAGAAATCATCAGTGAAGTTCCACAAAATCAATTTTCTTTGTAGATATATTATTATAACAAAATATTATTTTGATGGAAAAACTTTTTGATACAAAATTGAAATATCACCAAAATCAATGCGATGAGTAATCACAATCACCTTTGCCAACATTTGTCATTCTAAGTATTTGTCTCAATATGGAACCTAAGGCCACTAGAGTAACTTCACTTATGATAGGTAGGAAGGATATTGTTTTCTACCAATAGGGTATTCACAAAAATATAGAATTAGTGTTTCTAATCCCATTATTCATATTTAAAATACTAATTTGTTCAGTTGTTGAAATTACATGACCTACACTTTTTTTGGCATTCACAATTGGGTTGATAATTATGTTCTAGATTTATAATAAATCCCAAGTAGTAGAGATCACCCTGGACATGTCAGTATGAAGAGTGAGGAAACCCCACCACCAACTAAGTGGGTCGGGAGTAATTATGCCAGAACCTTCACTATACATCCTTCCTCAGACACCTCAACTCATTCCAATTACATGGTGATGTTATTAAATGTATACTACACAACTAATATATACCTCAGTTTTGATTTGTATATTAGGTAAGTTTAATTAGAAAATTCAAGGTTTGAAGTACACGACTTGCCTAAAATTCTAGGTAAACTAGAATTCTAACCCTAATTACATGAACATGCATGACTGTCGACTATTCATAGTTTTGATACCATGTTGTAAAGTCCTGACTTTCACTATAAATATTTACAAAATGTATTAAGAGTATAAACAAACTTTATTAGAATCATGCATTTACAACAGAGTCACGTAAGATTTACACGAGATTAAAAAATTTATATAAGAATTGGACATAGGCATTGATTCCTATCGAATATTCAAAAACAGACAGTTCCTACAAGACTCTTCTAGTATTTCTTTGTGAAACTTGTTCATGAGTTCCAAGAGGGAACAAAACCACACATGGACCCTTTGAAGGGAAAATATGGGTTAGTTCGGCTAGTACTAAATTCAAGTATTGAGTTTTTAAAAAAAATAAGAGTTGTGCAATTAATCTAGGTATGATTTCTTGGCGGACTATGCAAACAACAAAGGATAATCTAGATACCATGCTAGTTTCAAAAAGGTACAATATTTCAAAGTGACAACTAGAAAACAATAAAGAGATTATCCAACTAATATTAAGATTCCAAAATGGAATGATTTTTCTGAAAACTAATTTAAATATATCAAATTATTCAAAATGATAAGATTTATCAATTTCCACAATAAATCTAATATTTTGTCTTTGCAAGGCGGTTGGTGCATAGAGTTCTCCCCTCTATGAGAGAACAACATTTTCCCCTATGGGGTTACCCAATACTAGGGGACTTCTAATTGTCCATTATCCACTGCATAGAGTTGGGGGATGTGACCCGCCAAATCTAGTTAGCCAAAGATCTTTGCAAATGTTTCAAATTTTTGTGCTAATATCAAAATCAATTTATATTTTTAGTTTCTTAACAATGTTCAACATTCACTTTAGTCGTGGCAAACTTCAACAAGAGGGAAAGGCTAACAAAAAAATGTGTACACCACTTTTGAAAATGATATATATATATATATATATATATATATATATATATGAAATTCAAGAGGGAGGCAAATAGTTTAATAGAAGAATCGAGAATTATTACTTGTTCCACTAGAGAATTTCCGATACGGTTGCGCACAAGGATCAAAGATGCAATTTTATCAATAATATATAAAGAAAGAATGTACTAGGTTATTTGAAATTTGTTAGCTTGGAAATCATTTTGCAAGTGCATATTAGGTGAAAGTACCATTTTATTTCTGAGATAAAGTAATCACTATTTATTGTTGAAATAACTCATCCGTATCTTTATGTTAATTCCCATTAGTAGTCACATTTGTGTCTCTAGTCACATATGACATTCTAATCTTCACTATATACATGATTCCTATAATCATATGTTACATAGTACCCATTATGTATTACACTTGTATAGGCCACATACATATGTAATGTATATGATTGTATTTTGAAAATATTATCATATCTTTATGGTTGTAGAAGTGTTGAACTAGTTAGAAATATATTTTTTTTAATCCATTGCAATTGAGTTTTCCCTATATATCCCTTGATATTCTTATTATTATTCGTAATCCTCTTGATTAGAGTTGAGATATACATTCTGTGAATCATTAATGAGGGCAGTTAACTATAGTGTGAATCATGCATTTAACTAGAAATATCCATTGGTCTTCTTTAATTTGTAATGATAAACTGATTTATTATAAAATTACTCTAGGTTAGGTATATACACATGTGTGTTATTTTTGTGAAATTTCTAGTTGCCATTGGATCTAATTGATTTATTACCCATTCATCAAGGTCATTATATGCCAACCTTATCGTTTTCAATTACTAATCTATTTAATTTCTTACTACAAAGGAAAATGAATAAGGGGTGGGGAGCACATGTCAGTAGGTCACATGGGTTTTTAGGCATGACCTCCTCCTAGATCAAATGGCTTTATGAGTGCAGTCTACTTTAGCAATTCCTCATCATCACTCCTCTTGTTACTCAATATCTGGAGTCATCTCACATGAATCCCTATTTTGAGGAGGTTTTGATGTGAACGAGCAGGGATATCAACAACCTATAAATGCCTTTAGGTCTAGATGGCATTGTAGTTAGATTGCATGGGTGAAGAAGAGCATATGACATGGAGGAGTCCAGCATATTGTAAACCAATGAGGAGGGGTTTTGGCATCAATGGTAATCTTCTAGGGTTGGAGGGTCAACCACCGACTAATACTAGTTTTCTACAGGTCGGAACATAGGGATTTTGGTGGAGGACTCCTCTTTTGTTACCTTCGTTCATGTTTGGGTCATCTTGATATCTTTTGAGGTTCTAGAGATCTAGTGATTTCCGCATTGATGATAGATGTTATAGCAGGGTGGTCAGGAGTAGAGGGACATTTTCTGGTTGGGTTACAAATTGGCCTATTGGTGATGATATCAGAGCTATGATTGTACACCTGGGGTGAGTTGTAGGTCTAGGAAATCATAGCAGGCTTATGGTGATTGAATCTACCGAGGTGAAGATAATTGTATGTTATCAATGGGATCAGGAGGTGGAGGAAGGCTCATGGATGTCTAGGGTCCAAGGTTGAGACCATAGGTGATGAGGTCAACCTTTGCATATGTCCTCTTGGGTTAAACACTGTTCAAACTGTGGAAGGGCCTAATGGTTTATATAAGAAGGGGTATATTGTGACTCTAAGGTATAGAGAGACATCATGGCCTGCTTAATATTATAACAGGGGTCGCTAACAAGTCAGTATAGGGTTAGACAACCATTAACACTTGAGTGTCCATTATCAGTTGATCTAGTTGCTTTAATGGTGGGTTGTCCCTTGGTTGAAGAGCGGAAGTAGTGTTTGCAAGATTGATAATCGAAGAGTCCACATGAAAGTGAAGGTTGTAACACTCATCTAGAGTTCAGATGAGGGTCCAAATATGAATTGGTGGCAATTTGGTTTGGAAGAAATGGTTGGTCGTTTCCCTTTTGTAACGATTGCATTGAGTCAGTCTGTAGGGTTGGCGGAGGCTTAGGCAAGGTCCTCCTGGTTTGACATTGTTAATTAAATATGTTTTAATTCATATTTAATTCTAATTTTATATCTCTTAAGTTACAACTTCATTTCCCATATAATAGAAATAGGCGTACTTATATTTATATATCTAATTTTGTCTCTATGGGTTATCATCATAATATGATTCATAATATATAGATTTTAATGTAATTAGTATTTGTTTTAATTAATTCAAAGACCTTTTCATAAAATAAACATAACTACTCCACGAATGTGATGTTGAATGAGATTAATGATTCAATTTGTGCAAGTTGGAATCGAGAATAGCTCATGGATATAGTTTGAGGGCTTGATTATTAATATCTACCAAATGAGAACAATAATTTCATGTAGACAAAGGAAATTCAAAAGAATGCTAATAATTTTTTATTATTAAACACCATGTAAATCTATCAAACTACCAGTTGTGATTTAAAAAGAAGAATATCATTGTAAATAAGATAAACTTAAGAAAAGTAAAGAATAATAGATCAACATTGATTTTTTAGTCAAAATCTAGTATGTTACAACTCTCCACCCCTTAACATGATTTCATCTTAGAAATTGATATGACCATGGTCTATCTAGATACTATTCTCCAACCCTTATTAGGATTAAATTAGGAATCTAAAGATCCAATATCCTTCATCAATTGTTGGTTTCTCCGCTCGTGTTTTATAATTTATCCATTATTGTGACTTAGCTCAAGAAATCATCGGTGATTTCCATAAAATCAATTTTCTTTGTACATATAGTATTATAGAAAATATAATTTTTTGATGGAGAGAAAACTGTAATATGGCCAAAACCAATGCGATCAATGAGTGACAATCACATTTTCCAACATATATCATGCTAATTAGTTATCTCAATATCATACATAATGACAATGGAGTAACTTCACTTATGATAAGGAGGAAGGATATTGTTTTCTACCTATAAGGGACTCACAAAAATGTAGAATTAGGGTATCTAATCCCACTATTCATCGTTCAACTACTAACTTGTTCAATAGTTGAAATTACATGTCCTACACTTTTTTTTGGTATTCAACGTTGGGTTGAAAATTATGTCTAGGATTTATGGTTATTCCCAAGTATTAGAACTCACCTTGTCCAGGTCGGTAAGTGAGGAAACAAAACCACCAACTATGTTGGTTGGGAGAAATTATGCGAGCACCTTCACTAAAAATCCTTCCTTAGACAACTCAGCTCGTTCCACTTACATTGTGATGTTACTAAATTTATATTAGGCAACTAATATTTACCTAAGTTTGAATTTCTATCTTAGGTATGTTTGGTTTGCAAATCTAAGGTGTGCAGTGCACAACTTGTATAAAGTTTTAGGCAAACTATGTTTCTATCCCTGATTCCACGAGACATGCAATAGTGTCATATATTCATAGCTCTAATACCATGTTGAAAAGACCCAATCTTTGCAATTAAATATTTACTAAAAGTATCAAAAGTATAAAAAATCTTTATTACAATCATGCTTTTACATCAGTGCATAATCTTTACACGAGATTACAAATTTCAAATATGAATTGGGCATAGACATTGATTCATGTCTACTCATCAATAGAAGACAACTCTACATGTCTCTTATTGTCTTTCTTTCTTAAGCATGTCCAAATTTCTCAGAGGGAACAAAACCACACATGGACCCCATGAAGGGAAAACATGGGTCATCTAGGTTGGTACTAAATCCAATTATTGAGATATTTTAAAAAAATAAGATTTGTGCATTCAATATAGGTAAGATTGCTTGGCAGACTATGGGGACAAAAAGGATAATCTAGATATGGTGTCAGTTTCAAAATGGTAAAATAATTCTATGTGGCAACTAGAAAACAATAAAGAGATTTTCAAACTAATATCAAGATTTCTATTCAGAATGATTTTTCTCAAAACAAATATTAGTATATCAAATTATTTAAAATGATAAGATACATTGCCACAATCAATCTAATATTTTGTCTTCTCATGTGGCTAGGTGCCTAGAGTTCGTCCCTCTATGAGAGAACAACACTTTCTCCTATGGGGGTAACAAGTACTGGGGGACCTCTAATTGTTCATTATCCACTGTGCATGGATGGGTGTGTGACCCACCAAATCTAGTGAGTCAAATCTCTTAGCTAATATTTTGAATTGTGGTGCCAATATTAAAAAGAATTAATATTTTCAACTTCTTAACAATGGTCAACATTCACTTTAGTCGTGGTGAACTTCAACAAAAGGGAAAGTCTAACAAAAAAATTTTACACTAGTTTACAAAATTATATATATGTGTATATATATATATATATATGAAATTCATTGAAGGAGAAAAATAGTTCAATAAAAGAATCAAGAATTTAGTACATGTTCCAATACAAAATTTTCAATATGGTTGCATACAAGGATCAAAGATGAAATTTTCTCAAGAATCTAGAAAGAAAGAATGTACTAGGGTTATTTGATATTACTTGGCTTAGAAATCACTTTTTAGGCACTTAATAGGTGAAATTACCATTACGCTCCTTTGATAAAATAATCACTTTTTGTTGTTGAAATAACTCATCCTAATCTTTATGTTCATTCCCGCTAGTAATCACATTTGTGCCTCTAGTCACATATGACATTCCAATCATTATCGGTGTTCACTATATGCATGATTCCTACAATCATATGTTACATATTACCCATTATGTATTCCTCTAGTATAGGCCACATACATATGTAATGTATATGTTTGTATTTTGCAAACATTATCATATCTTTATGATTACAAAGTATTGATATATTTAGAACTAGATTTTTTTAGTACATTACAATCTTTTTCTCCCCACATATTCATTGATATTCTTATTTTTATTCGCTATCTTCTATATTAGAGTTGAGATCTACATTCCTTGAATCATCAATGAGGGTAGTCAACTATAGTGTGAATCTTAGATTTAATTAGAAATATCCCTCAAACGTCTTTCAATCATAATGACACATCAATTTCTTATACAATTACTCTAGGTCAGGTATATATACATGTGTGTTAATTGATGTGAAACTTCAGGTTATCATTGGATCGAACTGATTTATTAACCATTCATTTAGGTCTTTATTTTCCAACCCTACTGATTTAAATTACTAATGTATTAGGTTTCTTATTACAAGGGAAACTGAATAAGGGTCATGGAGTACCTATTGGCAAATCACAAGCATTTTAGCAATTATATGCTCTTGAATCAGGGGGATTTATGAATACAATCTACTTCAACAATTCCTCATCATCAAACCTATTCTTACTCCATCTTTGTAGTCATCTCATACAAATCCATGGTTTGAGGAGGTTTTGATGTGAATGACCAAGGAGATCGATGACCTGTGGATGCTTTCAGGTCTAGATGGCACGATAGTTAAAGTGTAGGTGTGAATAAGAATAGATGATAGGAAGGAGTCCAATAGATTGTAAAGAAATGAGATGGGGTCTTAGCATCAACCATGATTTTCTGGGTTGGAGGTTCAACCACCAACTAATCTTGGTTTGTTTTAGGTCAGAATAGAGGGATTGTAGTGGAGGACTCATATTGTGTTCCCTCTATTCATGTTGGGGTCATCATGAGATCATTTGAGGTTCTAGAGATCTACAAATCTCCACATCGATGATAGATGTTCTATTAGGGGGTCAGGAGCAGAGGGACATCATTTGGTTTGGTTACAAATTGGCCTGTTGGTGAGGAGATGGAAGTTGAGATCGTACACTTGGGGCAAGTTGCAAGTCTGGTAAATGGTAGTGAGGCTTCTAGTTATTGGATCTAGGGAAGGTATTTGTAGGTTATCGATTGGATTAGGAGGTGAATGAATGGTCATGGATGGCTGGGGTCCAAGGTGGTGACCACAGGTGATGAAGTCGACCTTTTTGGTTTTCTTCTTAGGTTTATCAAATTTTAGATTGTAAACGGGCCTAATGGTTTATATAAGGAGATGGATGTCATGATGCTAAAGCATGGAGAGACGTCACAACCTATTTAATATTGTAACACTGGTCTTCAACATGTCAATATACGGTTAGGAAACCATTAACACCAAACTATCCCAGTTGCTTTAATGGAGGGTTGTCCTTTGGTTTAAGATAGGAAGCAGTGTTGCATGTTTGATAACGGAAGAGACAACATGAAATTGAATGTGGTAACACTCACCTAGAGTTCGGGTAAGGGTCCAAAGATGAATTGGTGGCAATTTGGTTTGGAAGATACAACTGGACAATGCTCTCTTGTAGCTATGGCCAGTGAATCAGAGTTGTACGGTTGGAAAAGGGTTAGGGAAGGCCCTGCAGAGTTTGACCTTGTTAATTAAATAGGTTTTAGTTCATATTTACTTCTAATTTTTATAAATCTTAAGTTACAACTTGTTTCCCTTACAAATTCAAACATAACTCTAACTTCTAGTGATCTTAATAATAGAAATAGGAGTACCTATATATCTCTAGTTTGTGCTCTATTACTTATCATCATAATATGATTCATGATGTATAGCTTTTAATGTATTTAGTATTTGTTTTCATTGATTCAAGGCCTTTTTTATAGAAATCATAACTAATCCATGATTGTGATGTTGAATGAGATTAATGATTCAAAATATCCAAATTGGCACTGAGAATAATTCATGAATACAATATGAGGGTTTTATTGTAAATATCTACCAAGTGAGAACATTAATTACATTTAGACAAAGAAAGTTCAGTAGAAGGCTAACAAATTTCATTATCAAACACCATGGTAACTCAATCAAATTACTTGCCTTGATATTCAAAGAAGGATATCATTGTAAATAACTAGAAGCTCGGTAAAGCAATTTATAATAGCTCAATATATATTTATTACTCAAAATCTAGTATGTTACAACAAGCCTTTACGGATCACTAAAAATACGAACAGGAATGTACCAATCATTTTATTGGTTATACTCCACTTATTTTTTAACCTCCATCCATTGCCACAAGGTGGCTTGTTTACTAGAAGATCATATCTACCATTGCAAGAAAACAAAATTAAAGTATCAACAGAAACATAAAAGAATGAGAATATTACATGAATACATCATCAATATTGGCATTTAAGACAACATCAAAAAGTAATTCACCTTTGGGTACCTATGGTATAAAATATTATATGAACATCCCATTAATTTTGGGTTTAATGGTGATTTGCAAAAACTAAGATGTGCACTAATTCTAAAATAAATAAATCAAGAGAAAGATCAAGAAGGTAAAATTGGTAGAACCAAAAGATGATTAATACTTGGATAAGGTGCAAAATTGATGGAGTTTGTAATAGTCAATTTTCCAATAGGATTTCAAATGAGAAGGGCCCAAATCCACTATCAAATCTTACCTTAAAGACTGGTCTAATGTTTTGAATGACTTGATAAAGGAGTGGATTTCCCAACATGTTGAGTGAAGTATATGTCATGCTCTTTGACTAGTTAAAGTACTTCTAGATGTTTGTTTACCAGATTAGTCTATCTCTATTATAAAGGGGGGAACATAGATTGAATGAATAATAGAATAAATTGAACTTAATGGACCTATTATATTGTACAAATATCAAACAATGGAGATTCAAATGGAGGATAAGAATGCATCTTTGTCCTCATTATGAGTGAGTTCCCTTTCCCTTTGAAATGACAACTAAAACTAAAATCACCAATGATGGCCTTTTAAACGACATTTGTTAATTTGTTTACTTGTCACAAAGTCACTCACATCAGTGATATAACATAGTGGCCTTAGATCCAAATCTCTTCTTGTTAAAAGTGCATTATTGACCCCACAACTTTAGATAGAAAAAAATTAAATTAAAAAAATGTGGACTCACTTGTTGAAAGAGTAGAGATTTCATAATTATTGGAATTAATAACAAAGGTACTATGTGGTCGATTTAATTTTTACCCAATACATAAACTATTAACTCCAGATTGTAACTGAGACGTTCCAACTCGTAAATCATGAAGTAAACTTAGCAGAAGCAATTGTTTAACTGGAAGAGGAATTATGAAAGATCACTATAAATTAAAACTTTTTAAGAAAAGATCTTTAAACCATAAAACTCCTTTATAAGAAACAAGATAAATAGTTTACATCATAGTTTAACAATACATCTCTTGTGAAATCGCTTCTCGGGTGATTATATACATCCAGATACAAAATCTCGAGGCTTAAAGCCAAAAACCTCAGACCTACTGACTCCTAGGACCTGAGAGTACAGACACGACATAAGACATATTATCTACAAGACTTGGCAGTCAATATCTCCACCTGAGATTCACTGCTGCCCCGGGTGTTGTTGTTGCTGATACTGCTCACCCTCAGATTGATTCCTTCGTCCTCGACGTCCACCTAAAAACTCGAAACCTACGGGGGTGAGACAATTTGAATAATTGTCCCAGCGAGAGTTATAACTCTCTGTCAGAAGCTTTGTTATAGCAAAAAGAAAGAATAACATAATCAAGGTAACTTAAAACATTTAACAGCAGGCTTAGGATTAAGTGAAGCAACATTTACTTAAGTAATCTTTCAATAAGGCTTATGAAGAACATGTATACTGATTACTTGACTGGAACATTATAAACAACATAATGTCAATCATTGTTTCTCGTAGTTCAACCTAAGCATTTATGCTACACGGCTGATTATATTTTACAAACATTATTATGCCATGTGAAGATGAGGTATACCGCTCATACTCCAACCGATCATTACTAAATTGCATCGGTATCATACATAGGTCATCAAAAGAGCCAGATTCTTATGACCTCATCTTCCTCAATCAGTGTGAGGATCAGCATGCAAGACTTCTCAAGTCTCTGCTACAATAGCTTTCCATGGTATTCTGGAAACTTCGCTATTAGAGTCACAATGGCATTCTGTACTCTCATCGCTATTGAAAGATTTCGTGTTTATCTCTCATCGATGCGGCATTAAAGATTCCTTCGGGAGATTAATGAAACATCATCCCGACATAAACACATAATGAAGGATTGATGGATTAAGGTACATCTTACATCAATTCCTACATCAGGATGTAAGGATATTCGCATCCATAACTCCAGCATACTCAAAAGTATGTTTTCCAGGAGTTCCTTTAGGAAAACTTGTTTCACCATCATTAAACTAGTGACAATGATGGATCTATGATCAGGGCTCTACATGATATGATTATTCTTGATTATATAAGTACATTTTAGCATTCTTCTATCATCAAGCATGTTTTCATTCATTAATCATTAAAATAACTGCTATAAAAGAAGAATACTAAATGTATCAATTTTAACTCATATCAGTCATGATATGGATATCAATTCTTAACCATTTCATTACTATGATTCAAGAATAGGGGTGTTCAAACCCTTAAATCATAATAAGTCATCTATTCATCATGACCTTGGTGTTGCTCATGGCTCTCACAACCCATCAGTCTCATATATTGCCACTTAAATTAGGCAACATAGCATGTCAATATTCATAAATCTCTTAATAACATGCTTTCAATGAATATGATATCATAACCCTTACCTGGCTATGATCACTTCTCTATAAGAACCTGCATGGTCAATGTATTTGACAATAAACAATTTGTCTCTATATTAGCAATTTATAAAGTAAAGACAATCCTTCAATTCAAGGATTGTATCATCAAGCCTTCACTAAGGCTAGGTTTCCCTTTTCAATTCAATTAGGGTTACTCAAACCCTTTATCTTAATAATGATTTCTTATTTCATACTTCAATCATGAAGTCTTATACTTGAAGTATAGCCTGGAATTAGGGTTTACTGATTATTTCATCATGTCACCCTCAATTAGGGTTTACTATTCACATCATAGTGAATTGAGCTTATAGCATCATCATATATGAAGATTACTATCATTAATTCCTTCAAATTAGGTTAGGATTCATTAATCATCATAATTAGGGTTTCCATGATCTCACTATAAAGGATCATACCCTAATCATGCACATGCATACACATTGAAGGTATTTTACTTGATTTCCATCCATATTAGGAGTCTTCTCTCTCCTATTACCATTAGATGATGTTTACATTACTCTAGATTAGGTTAGGCCAAGTCAACTTTAATTATCATAGGTCAAGTCATCACCATTATGGTCATTAAGGTTTGCTTGATCAAGAGGTGTTGTCTATTTAAACCCTTCAAGGGTACTTTAGTATGTTCACCATTGATCACATCATACATCATCAAACTCATTACTTGTTCCCTTAATGTATTTAGGTATCATTAGGTTTTAGGTTAAACAACCATAGAACCATCTAAGCCTTTAAATCATTAAGCAATCTTGACCTTAAAAGACCCCAAACGGTTTTGAACTTTCAACCTCCAAACGGTTTTGAAACTGTTTGGAATGGTTGACCGTTTGGTACCTTTGATTTTCAAGACCGCATGGATTAGTTCATACACAAGACCGTTTGCCCTAGGTGTGGTGAAGACCGTTTGGCCACGTTGACCGTTTGCCCAAGTTTGACTTTGAAACCATTTGAGCAAATCAGCCTTGAAACCGCATGACCATAAACGGTTTTGAAACGGCATGAATCCAAATGGTTTTGAAATGGTTTGGTCCTAAATGGTCTTGAGACCGTTTGGTCCAAACATCTCAAAACCGCATGGACCCAAAAAGTGTATCAACACTTGTAATTGATTAGGGTTTTCAATGTTGAACCCCTAATAGAGCTTGTACTTGTTAACCACTTAGCAATTAAGGTAATTCGGTTAATCCTTAACCTATTTGACACTCAATTGATAACCAATTAGGGTTTGGATCAATTGAATTAGGGTTGGAAATTGATCAACCTTCAACATTCATCAACATGCGTCTAATTGAAGTTGAACCCATCAACTATCACTCACTTGGGCCATGACCTGACCCCAAACGGTCTTGGGACCGTTTGGACATCCTCCAAATGGTCTTGAGACCGTTTGCCCAAATTCTCATCAAAACTAAGTCAATTAGCTAAGGGTTGAACCCTAATTTGGTCACAAATTCAGCACTTTGATTATTTCAGCAACCTATTATGATTGGACCTTCAATTGATTAGTTTTACTTAACCCTAGACCTCCAAACGGTCTTGGGTGATCATCAAATGGTCTTGAGACCGTTTGGATGATCCCCATATGGTTTTGACACCCGTTTGGGCCACTCAACCCAAACTTCAACAAGATTGGTCCATTGAAATCAGCAATGAACCTGATTAGGGTTTAGGTGATTAAAGTGCCTTCAACTTGAGATTTACTTAGAATTTGTTAATGATTCTTTGTAGGTGATTAATTCAAAATGTGTCTAGAAGACCCTAAAATGGTCAACGCTTGGTAAACCCATCCAAACAGTCTTGGAGACCATTTGAATCTAAACGGTCTTGTGAAACTGCATAATCCAACCGGTTTTGAAACTGTTTGGTTCTAAACGGTTTGGCAAACCGTTTGGACCAAAGTTGGGAGACCGTTTGAAAACTTGACATTGGTATTCACGCCCATCATCTTCTACCTCAATATTAAGGCCTGTTCTTCACGGTTTTTCTTGCAAGGACTCATAGAAGAGTGGAAGAAGGAAGAGCAAGCAACTATTGCATAGAAAGAAGATGTATAACAAAGTTAATGGTTTAGAGTTATAAAACCCACCTTAAGTTCGGCTCTATAGCTCCAAGCTTCCAAGCTTTAATGGCGTCTTGAGCTCCACAGGTCATCCAAGGTTGTTTCTCCAAGAATTGGTTGGAAAGGATGGCTAGAAAGAAGAACTAAGTAAGAAAAACTAGCAAACCAACCTTGAATCATGACTTTCTCCATGAATCTGAGCAAAAAGGCAACCAAAGCTTACTCAACTTCACTTAGCCATTCTCCCCTGCTCTAGAGCTATTCCCTTAGTTGGTCCAAGAAAGAAGATAAGAAGGGAAGTGAAGGAAACGATCCTTGCTAAGTAAGAAGAGGTGTATATATACTTTGGGTGAATTTTCAAGATAAGGACAACCTTTTCCTTCTATTCTCAACTAGATCCTTCTCTACTTCTCCTAGGCACGTCCCTCTTTCTCTATAATTAAGCAAAACTCTTACTTAAACCAAGGTCTAAAGGTTAAGAAGCCAAGCCTCCTACTAAGTTGCACACATATGAAGGGTCATTTTGCTTACAACTTGGTTAACTAATTACAAAGGTTATTCTTCTTATTTGATTATTCAATTGAAGTTCCCTCTTCATCATTCTTACTCTAATTGATGTCAAGAAACATAAAAGATACTCTAGAAGGTATATTTTACATGTTGCAACCCATATTTAAGGTAAATTGCACTTTACTCCAAAATTAGGGTTTTAAGCACAAGGATTGCTCCACAAGCTGCATCTTGGTGCCCAAGCTTGGAGAATCCATCACACTACATCATATTCACTCTTATGATGTCTCAACACCAGAGGAACATATTAACATGTGCAATTTGCAAGTTAACCCCTCTAATTGGGTAATTTGCACATAGGCCCCTTATTACAAATCAATATTATAACATTGTTCAAAAAGGGCAGAAATGAAAATATATGTTCCTCAGGAGTTTTAATTACATACCAAAAGATAACCACAAGTATCTAATTACATAATTAAGCAAAACACCTAGGGTTAGTCCATAACCCAAGTCAGGGATGTTACAAATTATCCACCCCTTACAAGGATTTCGTCCCCGAAATCAACAAAACATATTAAGAGAAAAGAGCAGGGTATTTCCTTCTCATCTCTTCCTCTAGTTCCCATGTGGCTTCATCAACACCATGGTGATTCCATAGGACTTTTACAAGACTTATATCTTTCTTTTTCAGCTTTTTAATTCTGTTATCAAGGATTGACACTGGTCTTTCCTCGTAAGATATGTCATCATTCAATTCTACTTACATAGGTTGTAGAACTGACTCTGTATCAGGGTGACATTTCCTCAGCATAGAAATGTGAAACACAGGGTGTAACCTCTGTAACTCTGGTGGCAACTCTAGTTTATAGGCTACCTTTCCAATCCGTTCAATGATTGGGTAAGGCCCCATAAACCTAGGAGCTAACTTCCCTTTCTTTCCAAATCTCAGAACTCCCTTTCATGGTGAGACTTTGAGATACACTCTATCTCCAACCTAGAATTCTAAGGGTCTACGACGTCTATCAGCATATGATTTCTGCGTATCTTGTGCAGTCTTAATCTGTTGTTGTATTACTTTGATCTTCTCTGTGGTCTGTTGCACAAGATCAGGACCTAACAATTGATATTCACTGGTTTCATACCAACACAGGGGTGATCTACAACGTCTACCGTACAAGGCTTCATAAGGTGCCATGTCAATTCTATGTTGATAGCTATTGTTGTAGGAAAACTCTATCAAACATAGGTGTAGATCCCAACTCCCTGTAAACTGAAGAACGCATGCTCTCAGCAAGTCTTCCAAGGTCTGTATAGTCCTTTTTGACTGTCCATCAGTCTGAGGATGAAAGGTTGTACTAAACCTTAACTGGGTGCCTAAATCTCTGTGTAGTCGCTCCCAAAAATGACTCATAAACTGGGGTCCTCAGTCAGAAACTATAGTGGCTGGAACTCCGTGCAGTCATACTATCTCCTGAACATACAACTGTGCTAACTTCTCAGCAGAATAGGTTGTTTTTACTGGCAAGAAATGCACTATCTTTGTCAACCTATCAACTATTACCCAGATGGAATCATGTCCTTTGCTTGTTCTGGGTAGGCCAACAACAAAGTCCATGGTTACATGATCCCATTTCCACTGTGGTATGGGTAAAGGTTGCATTGTTCCTACAGGCTTCTAGTGTCCAGCTTTAACTTGTTGGCACACCGAACACCACATAAAAAACTCAGCAACGTCCTTCTTCATCCCAGGCCACCAATACATATCTTTCAAGTTTCGATACATTTTGGTGCTCCTTGGATTCATGGCATACATCGAAGAATGAGCCTCTTCCAGGACTAACTTTCTTAAGTTATCCAAGTTCGGCACTATCATCCTCCCATGATAACAGGCTACTTGGTCATCTGAATCATGGAAACCATCTCATTTCTCATCACCGTACTCCAATCTGATCTATCGAACTGCAACATCAACTTACTGTGCCTCCTTGATCTGCTCTCTTAGAGTAGGTTTTATATGCATCTCAGCCAACAACCCGGCTAACAATGACACCTTCAATTGTACATTGTCTTGCCTTAAGGAGATAATCATATCTCTCCTAGACCATACTAAAGAGTTTAGTTGTTCTCTATCTAAGGCTGGTGTTGCTGATTTCCTACTCAGAGCATATGCAACTACATTGGCCTTCCCTGGATGGTAATCAATTGTACAATTGTAGTCCTTGATTAACTCCATCCAGTGACATTGCCTCATGTTAAGTTCATGCTGAGAGAAGATGTACTTAAGGTTCTTACGATCAGTGAAAATCTGGAATGTCTCTCCATAGAGATAGTGTCTCGAGATCATCAAGGCATGAACCACAACAGCTAGCTCCAGATCGTGTGTCGGATAATTCTCCTCGTGTTTCTTAAGCTGTCGGTAAGCAAAAGAAATCACTTGTTTATCCTGCATCAACACACATCCGAGTCCATACTTGGAGGCATCACATAAAACTATGTATCCTTTGTCTTGCTCAGGTAACACAAGTACATGTGCACTTGTCAACCTCTCCTTCAACAATTGAAAAGATTGCTGACACTTATCACTCCAAACAAAAGGAACATCCTTCTGGGTCAGCTTCGTCAAAGGTAAGGCTATGGAACTAAAGTTCTTAATGAACCTTCAGTAATAGCCAGCCAACCCTAAGAAACTACAAATCTTCGTCGATGTCTTCGGTTGTTCCCATTGTAGAACATATTCTACCTTCTTAGGATCAACACAAATACCTGAGGTAGATATCATGTGTCCAAGGAAAGATACTTCTGGCAACCAGAACTCACACTTGCTAAACTTAGCATATAGCTTGTGTTCTCTTAGCAAGGTTAGAGCCTGACGAAGATGTTGTTCATGCTGTTGAGCATCTCTACTATAGATCATGATGTCATCTATGAAGACAACAACACACTGATCGAGGAAAGGTCAGAAGATTCTATTCATGAGTTCCATAAATGCAGCTGGTGCATTATTAATCCAAACGACATAACTGTGAACTCATAGTGACCATACCTTGTCCTAAAGGCAGACTTGGGTATGTCACTATCCTTAATATGGAGTTGATGATATCGTGACCTCAAATTTATCTTTGAGAAGACGGTTGCACCACACAACTGGTCAAAGAGATCATCAATCCTCGGTAGAGGGTACTTATTCTTTATTGTTACTTTGTTTAATTGTCTATAATAAATGCACAACCACATTGATCCATCTTTCTTTTTAACGAAAAGGATCGGAGCACCCCAAGGTGAGGGACTCGGTCAGATGAAACCCTTCTCAAGCAACTCTTGAAGTTGTTTCTTGAGTTCTGCCATTTTGGCAGGCGCTATCCTATATGGTGTTTGTGCTATAGGTTGGGTGTCTGGGATCATATTGATTTCAAAATCAATTTCCCGAGGCGGTGGTACACCTGGAAGTTCTTCAGGGAATACATCTTCAAATTCCCTAACTATAGGAACTTCTGTAGGGTTAGGACTCTCCAAGGTAGTATCTACCACATGGGCCAAGAATGCATGGCATCCTTGCCTCATCAGCTTCTCAGCAACCATAGCTGACACTAGAGAGGTAGGTAAGATCTTTCTCTCTCCTTGAAAGATCCATGTGTCTCTTTCCTCAGCAAACACAACTTGCTTGGATTCACAATCCAAAACAACAATATACCTTTCCAAGGTATCCATCCCAAGGATTATATCAAATGCTTGCATCTCAAGTGGTATAAGATCCACTTGAATGTGATGATCAGAAAAGAAGAGGAAGCAAGGAGAGCATACTTCCTGTAACACAGCAGACCCTCTCAATGGAGTCTCAAGCAACAAGCTATCTTCTCTATGACTAATTGTCATATTGCAGTTATGAATCACTCTTCGAGTGATAAAGGAGTGTGTAGCACCTGGATCAATCAAAACAGATACAAAACAGGATATAGACATATCAGAATATAACAATTCCATCTGACCTGCCACAACCCGAGGGTTGATCATTGCATCAGGTGGATTCATTGCATAGAACCTCTCCGTTGCCTGTGGTTAATTTGGTGTTGACGATCCAGCTTGGGACGCTTGTCCACGTCCTCTAGATGCTCCTGGAAACTGTCTCCTCTGTGATCCTTGCTGACTCTGCCTCTGTGGTTGTGTTACACTTGCTAGTCTAGCTTTGCAGTCCTTCATCAGGTGCCCCATCTTCCCACATATGTAACAACTTCTGTCTTGTTGCTATGGTCTGGGTGGTCCTGTGACTGACATAGATGCTGAACTACGAGCCCCCTATAGCGGTAGGCTTCGTCCTCTACCTCTACTTGGTGTCCACTCTGTCTGAGCACTGGGTCTAGGTGGTGGTGGTGTAGGTGCAAAAAATCTAGGATTCTTGAAGTCTCTAGATGAAGACCCCTGGAACTGAGGATACATCCTCTTGTTATGGGTTTGCCGCTTCTTAGCTACGGATCTCTGTATCCTTCGGACTGACTTAACGAAGGTAGCAAACCTCTCCCGGTTCTCTAGGGCAGACACGGGAGTAGTCAACTCAACGTTCAATCCTTTCTTGAACCGCCTACTCCTTTCCTCTTCTGTAGCAGCCATGTGTAGACAGAACCACAACAACTCCATGAACTTAGCTTCATACTCACTAATGTTCATCAGACCTTGCCTCAACCTCTCGAACTGAGAGATTTTCTCATCCAGGAACGTCTTTGGGAAATATCTATTGATAAATTCCCGATGAAAGACTTCCCATGCAACCTCCACACCATGCCTCTTC
Source organism: Alisma plantago-aquatica (assembly GCA_963693085.1). Lineage (NCBI taxonomy): Eukaryota > Viridiplantae > Streptophyta > Magnoliopsida > Alismatales > Alismataceae > Alisma > Alisma plantago-aquatica. The sequence goes on from OY856412.1 coordinate 505,951,460, forward strand.
TGCTCTTCCATTGTCCACCAGTGACCAACACTCCCCTTGAGAAGATAGACAACATGTCTAACCTTCTTAGCTTCTGGGATGTTTAGGATTCTAAAGGCCTTCTCCAGTTCGGTTAACCACAGATCGGCATTTGCGGATCAGCTGTTCCAAAGTACTCAGTTGCTCCAACTCGGCGAAGTTGTTCGAACGTCTTGTCGATTCCTTGTCCTTCTGACTGGGCAGGTACCCTAGGTGCAGGCATGGGCATCCTATCTATTATGTGTGTCATGGCAGTCATAAACTGCCCGAACATGGTCTGAACAGTGGGGTTCCCCATGTCAACTGGATTGAACTGGGGTGGCTCAGGTACAGGTTGTTCTATCTCTGGGTTCCTTACACCTTCTCGGGGTGTAGCAACACTACTCTCTGCCACATATATACTCCTCGTGTGGTCCAGAAATCCTTACTTATCTTCTTCTCCTGAGGAGCAGAAGACACTATTAGATATACTGGAAAACACTAAGAATAGACTCGGAATCCTAAGTCCTATGTCTCTATAGACTCAGTGAACCTAGAGCTCTCATACCACTAAATTGAGACGTTCCGACTTGTATATCATGAAGTAAACTTAGCGGAAGCGATTGTTTAACTAGAAGAAAATTTATGAAAAATCACTAGAAATTAAAACTTTTTAAGAAAAGATCTTTAAACCATAAAACTCCTTTATAAGAAACAAGATAAACAGTTCACATCATAGTTTAACATTACATCTCTTGTGAAATCACTTCTCGAGTGATTATATGCATCCAGATACAAAATCTCGAGGCTTAAAGCCAAAAACCTCAGACCTACTGACTCCTGGGACCTGAGAGTACAGAGACATAAGACATATTATCTACAAGACTTGGCAGTCAGTATCTCCACTTGAGATTCATTGTTGCCCCGGGTGTTGCTGTTGCTGATACTACTCACCCTCAAATTGGTTCCTTCGTCCTCGACATCCACCTAAAAAGTTGAAACCTACGGGGGTGAGACAATTTGAATAATTCTCCCAGCGAGAGTTATAACTCTCCGCCAAAAGTTTTGTTATAGCAAAAAGAAGGAATAACATAATCAAGGTAACTTTAAACATTCAACAGTAGGCTTAGGATTAAGTAAAGCAACATTTACTTAAGTAATCATTTCAATAAGGCATATGAAGAACATGTATATTGATTACTTGACAGGAACATTATAAACAACATAATGTTAATCATTGTTTCTCGTAGTTCAACCTAAGCATTTATGCTACACGGCTGATTATACTTTACAAACATTATTATGCCCTGTGGAGATGAGGTATACCGCTCATACTCCAACTGATCATTATTAAATCACATCGGTATCATACATAGGTCATCAAAAGAGTCGAATTCTTATGACCTCATCTTCCTCAGTCAGTGTGAGGATCAGCATGAAGGAAATCTCATGTCTCTGCTACAATAGCTTTCTAGGGTATTCTGGCAACTTCGCTATTAGAGTCACAATGGCGTTCTGTACTTTCATCGCTATCAAAAGATTTCTTATTTATCTCTCATCGATGTGGCATTAAATATTGCCTCAGGAGATTAATGAAACATCATCCCGGCATAAACACATAATGAAGGATTGATGGATTAAGGTACATCTTACATCAATTCCTCCATCAGGACGTAAGGATATTCGCGTCCATAACCCCAACATACTCAAAAGTATGTTTTCCAGGAGTTCCCTTAGGAAAACCTATTTCACCATCATTAAACTACTGACAATGATGGATCTATGATCAGGGCTCTACATGATATGATTATTCTTGATTATATAAGTACATTTCAGCATTCTTTTATCATCAAGCATGTTTTCATTCATTAATCATTAAAATAACTGCTATAAAAGAAGAATACTAATTGTATCAAGTTTAACTCATATCAGTCATCATATGGATATCAATTCTTAACCATTTCATTTCTATGATTCAAGAATAGGGGTGTTCAAACCCTTAAATCATCATAAGTCGTCTATTCATCATGACCTTGGTGTTGCTCATGGCTCTCACAGCCCATCAGTCTCATATATTGCTACTTAAACTAGGCAACATAGCATGTCACTATTCATAAAGCTCTTAATAACATGCTTTCAATGAATATCATATCATAACCCTTAACTGGCTATGATCACTTCTCTATAAGAACCTGCATGGTCAATATATTTGACAATAAACAATTTGTCTCTATATCAGCAATTTATAAAGTAAAGACAATCCTTCAATTCAAGGATTGTATCATCAAGCCTTCACTAAGGCTAGGTTTCCCTTTTCAATTCAATTAGGGTTACTCAAACCCTTTATCTTAATAATGATTTCTTATTTCATACTTCAATCATGAAGTCTCATACTTGAAGTATAGCCTGGAATTAGGGTTTACTGATTATTTCATCATGACACCCTCAATTAGGGTTTACTATTCACATCACATGTTGTTACCCTGGAATTAGGGTTTACTATTCACTTCATAGTGAATTGAGCTCATAGCATCATCATATATGAAGATTACTATCATTAATGCCTTCAAATTAGGTTAGGATTTATTAATCATCATAATTAGGGTTTCCATGATCTCACTATAAAGGATCATACCCTAATCAGGCACATTCATACACATTGAAGGTATTTTACTTGATTTCCATCCATATTAAGAGTCTTCTCTCTCCTCCTACCATTAGATGATGTTTACATCACTCTAGATTCGGTTAGGCCAAGTCAAATTTAATTATCACAGGTCAAGTCATCACCATTATGGTCATTAGGGTTTGCTTGATCAAGAGGTGTTGTCTATTTAAACCCTTCAAGGGTACTTTAGTAAGTTCACCATTGATCATATCATACATCATCAAACTCATTACTTGTTCCCTTAATGTCTTTAGGTATCATTATGGTTTAGGTTAAACAACCATTGAACCATCTAAGCCTTTAAATCATTAAGCAATCTTTCCCTTAAAAGACCCCAAACGGTTTTGAACTTTCAACCTCCAAACGGTTTTGAAACCGTTTGGAATGGTTGACCGTTTGGTACCTTTGACTTTCAAGACCACATGGACAAGTTCAGACACAAGACCATTTTCCCTAGGTGTGGTGAAGACCATTTGGCCACATTCACCATTTGGCCAAGTTTGACTTTGAAACCATTTGAGCAAATCAACCTTGAAACTGCATGACCATAAACGGTTTTGAAACCGCATGAATCCAAACGGTTTTGAAACCATTTGGTCCCAAATGGTCTTGAGACCATTTGCCCCCAAATGGTATTGAGACCGTTTGGATTCAAATGGTCTTGAGAATGTTTGGTCCAAACATCTCAAAACCGCATGGACCCAAAAAGTGTATCAACACTTGCAATTGATTAGGGTTTTCAATGTTGAACCCCTCAATTGAGCTTGTACTTATTAACCAATTAGCAATTAAGGTAATTAGGTTAATCCTTAACCAATTTTACACTCAATTGGCCCTCAATTGATAAACAATTAGGGTTGGGATCAGTTGAATTAGGGTTGGAAATCGATCAACCTTCAACATTCATCAACATGAGTCTAATTGAAGTTGAACCCATCAACTATCACTCACTTGGGCCATGACCTGACCCCAAACGGTCTTGGGATCGTTTGGACATCCTCCAAACGGTCTTGAGACCGTTTTCCCAAAGTATCATCAAAACGAAGTCAATTAGCTAAGGGTTGAACCCTAATTACGTCACAAGTTCAACACTTTGTTTATTTCAGCAACCTATTATGATTGGACCTTCATTTAATTAGTTTTTCTTAACCCTAGACCTCCAAACGGTCTTGGGTGATCATAAAACGGTCTTGAGACCGTTTGGGTGATCCCCAAATGGTTTTGAAACCGTTTGGGCCACTCAACCCAAACTTCAATAAGATTGGTCCATTGAAATCAGCAATGAACCCGATTAGGGTTTAGGTGATTAAAGTGCCTTCAACTTGAGATTTACTTTGAATTTGTTAATGATTCTTTGTAGGTGATCAACTCATATTGTGTCCAGAAGACCCTCAAATGGTCAACGATTGGTCAACCCATCCAAACGGTCTTGGAGACCGTTTGAATCTAAATGGTCTTGTGAAACCGCATGAATCCAAACGGTTTTGAAACTATTTGGTTCTAAACGGTTTTGCAAACTGTTTCGACCAAAGGTGCGAGACCATTTGATAAAGTGACATTGGTATTCATTCCAATCATCTTCTACCTCAAGAGTAAGGCATGTTCTTCACGGTTTTGCTTGCAAGGACTCGTAGAAGAGTGGAAGAAGGAAGAGCAAGCAACTATTGCATAGAAAAAAGATGTATAACAAAGTTTAAGGGTTTAGAGTTATAAAACCCACCTTAAGGTCGGCTCTAGAGCTCCAAGATTCCAAGATTTAATGGCATCTTGAGCTCCACATGTCGTCCAAGGTTGTTTCTCCAAGAATTGGTTGGAAAGGATGGCTAGAAAGAAGAACTAATTAAGAAAAACTAGCAAACCAACCTTGAATCATGACTTTCTCCATGAATCCGAGCAAAAAGGCAACCAAAGCTTACCCAACTTCACTTATCCATTCTCCCCTACTCCATAGATCTTCCCTTAGTAGGTCCAAGCAAGAAGATAAGAAGGGAAGTGAAGGAAACGATCCTTGCTAAGTAAGAAAAGGTGTATATATACTTTGGGTGAATTTTCAAGATAAGGACAACCTTTTCCTTCTATTCTCAAATAGGTCCTTCTCTCTTTCTCCTAGGCACGTCCCTCTTTCTCTATACTTAAGAAAAACTCTTACTTAAACCAAGGTCTAAAGGTTAAGAAGCCAAACCTCCTACTAAGTTGCACACATATAAAGGGTCATTTTGCTTACAACTTGGTTAACTAATTACAAAGGTTATTCTTCTTATTTGATTATTCAATTGAAGTGCCCTCTTCATCATTCTTACTCTAATTGATGTCAAGAAACATAAAAGATACTCTAGAAGGTATATCTTACATGTTTCACCCCATATTTTGTCTAAGTTGCACTTTACTCCAAAATTAGGGTTTTAAGCACAAGGATTGCTCCACAAGTTGCATCTTGGTGCCCAAGCTTGGAGAATACATCACACTTCATCATATTCACTGTTATGATATCTCAACACCAGAGGAACATCTTAACAAGTGCAATTTGCAAGTTAACCCCTCTAATTGGGTAATTTTCACATAGGTCCCTATATTACAAATCAGTATTATAACATTGTTCAAAAAGGGCAGAAATGAAAATATATGTTCCTCAGGAGTTTTAATTACATACCAAAAGATAACCACAAGTATCTAATTACATAATTAAGCAAAACACCTAGGGTTAGTCCATAACCCAGGTCAGGGATGTTACAGTAATAATCACTTTTTTATGATCTTTTGAATGTTCGTTTAACACTATTCTAAGAATAAGTTTCCTAATTGATAAGGCTATAAAAGTTTAACGTAACACTAATGTAGGAAACACATGAGTAGAAGCACATAGGAAAATCTAGTGGTTATATGATAAATAATCCAGTCATCATCAATATGACTAAATTTCAAGTCCTTGCGTCAAGCCTAAACATATAACATGTGTAGAACAACTTCACAATTGAACAAAAGAAAGTTCTAAATGATATTATAAAATTTTAATGTGAGTGTTGTATACCAAGAAAAGCCTTGCTAGCATGTTGCATTCATTTCTTCTTAAATTTAAACATCAGTTCTATGACCATTGTTTGTTCTCATGGATATTGCACATTGTCCGAAAATCTGTGCGCACAACCAAAAAGGTGAATATGTTACTACGAACCAATTATCTTAAAGGGGTTGGATGTGATTCAGTAGGGCATTTAAACATGGCCTTGAATACATCTTAGCTCTCTTGACTTGTCTGTTCTTGATACAAGTTCTTGAGATTTTTTTCATCTAAATAACATCTATATTATCATTTTTCTTATGAAGCATATGATTCAAGGAGTATAAGATGAGGAATTTGATGTCCATGGCATAATTGAAACACTTCTTATTAGATCTCCTCTCAATCCGCGACGTATTTGGAGTTGGTTCATTAAGTAGTGGTATGTCTAGGACGTAGAGCTTACTCTCAAGTTTAAGAATAGTTCTCAACATTCTTAACCAGTTATTAAATTAATCCATGTTCAATACATCTTTCTCAAGTACTAATCATAGTGGAAGATAATTTTTATGTTTTCCATTGATCTACATAGAAAATAATTTTCATGTGTCGGTCTATTCACTTAAAGAATAATTTTATTTCATAATTATTATTTTTTGAAATTAATTCTTACTTTAAGTAATTAAACTCCCATTAATTTTATTGAAATTAATAGTCCTCACTTGTAGCAAAAAAGATTACAATGAGAAATCTTCTAGTAAGCCAAGATCCAAAAGACATTATGTCATGAGTCAACTATGGCACCTAACCGCTCACAACTTAATTATAAAGGATGGGTACGAAGTACTAATATCATAAACTTCAATTCTTGAATATATGCTTGCACAATTACTATCACTAAATTATATTATGAAACATATGCCATCTTTATGCCTCTAGTTCTTAATGCTACAAATATCACCTAGTTAAGTCGAACACAAGTCCAACACAAAAAGATATGCACCCTAGTTGGTAGATACACATACTTATTATCTAACTTCCCAGAGGTAGTGTTTGGAAATATAGGAACACAGTATAGCAATGAAAATAAAAAAAAATTATCAATTTGTATTCCCACAACGGCAATATCGCATCAACTAATTTAAAATAGGAAGGTTGGTTTAAGGAGATACACTTAGTCCTAGAGCAAGTCCAATGGAAACAACTCTTTGAAATGCAACAGTCTTCTAGTTTCTCTTAGACAGTGGTTGTGCAGCTCCTGGTCTTCACCACAAACAACGAAAAGGACAACTTTTGCAATGACTCATGTGGTTTTTCCAGAAACTACATGTTGACTTTTCTCTCCTAGAAGCAGCCAAAGGACTCCTACCTCTAGAGTAGTCTACACATACCAACTATAAGTATTCTCCTTCAATTAGAACAGACAAGAAGGAGTTGTCCCTCCTGTTGGTGTACTAGTCACCAACTTGCTCTTCCAAAATAATGTTCCTCAGTTGTTCTCTCCCATAGCCATCCCTCCCAAGTCTGGTAGGACTTGCTTTTCCCCTCTTGGTTACCATAATTATAGAGCACAACAATTGTCAGAGCAACTAATTCTCAATTTTTTATGTTATTGTTGTGCTCTGGGAATCCCACAGTACCCTTCTATTTATAGGAGGGGTTTGGGCTAGGGTTCCCAGTGAGATTGGGATCTATGTGGGAGTGGAAGGGACTGGAAGATCTTGAATTTTAACAATCTATGAGATATGAAACGGTTGTATGGAAGTCCAGACAATCATCTGTCATTGTGAGATGATCATCTAGAACTGTCCAATGGTTGTCTGACAGTTTCCCACTCGAATACAAAATTGGCAACTCATTTCCCATTAATGATAAATATTAATTCCTTGCACCAGAAGTATTTTACCATCAAAACTATTCAAGCAAGTATAAAGAATCTTCCTCCAATGCAATTGAGGAATCTCGCACATGTGAGATGGTCATCTTGCTCACCTAGATGGCCATCTAGTTAGCCAAGACAAACTAGTTGGTTCATCAGAATGAATCAGTCAGTTCACACCTCAATTTGGGCAGAAAAAGCTAATTCGATTTCCCATCAGCCTGACAACCCATACGGCTGTCTCAACACTTGAGACACTGGTATTGCACTCCAGACAACTATCTCACCATGTGAGATGGTCGTTTGGTAGTGCAGTCAGCCAATTTGTTGTGTGAATTGAGTACCTAAATACTTTAGTAATCAATCCAGTCATCATTCAAGATCAAACAACTCTTCTAGCTGACTTCCTTTGTGTGTGACCCTATAGGTCCCATATCGACATCACAAGCAAAGAGTTGTGCCTAGTCTCACATCAGTGTTGCCTATGTGAATGGAAAGTTGGAGAACAACTTCAACTTACAATCTATGCAAGGTGTTGTAGTGATTGTATAATTCTGTTATCTCTAATATCCGATGTGAACTTGAGGTATGGACTCGTCATCCTCTCAATGTTCATCTAATGTTTTTTGAACCAAGAGTAGACTATATAAGATAATGTGACCTCAATATCATATATTTATTCACATGTGCATGAGAATGCATTTTTTAGTCTCACTTATAAAGTGGCCAGGATATCATACTCTAATAGGAGGCACAAAACCCATCTCTATCACTCACATTCTATCCCCATGTGTCAAAGTCACCCAATCATCACCATTATAACCGCCCATGTTCTAAGACTACATTTGATGATGCTAAAGTGCACCAAACGAGATGAGATGAGTGTAGTGATTTAAGTTCTAAGAACAACAATCACCACCTTCACTATGAGAAATAACTATGACTACCATATGATGGTTTCCATGAGTCACTCCCCCAGTGGGTATGTCTGATACATTGTTCGATAACAAGTATCTATGTGCTTGGTTTGGTATTTTCATATCATGGACACTGAGACTCAACCATCAACCAATATGCACTCTAGTCTTATTATTATTAATGTCTATCTACCTTCCACAATAACAATTGACTAGGGACATAATAATAATGTACATACTCTTAGAATTTTTATGATCTCATTCTCCAAGTCACTTACTTTAAGACATACAGCATTTAGTATTTTCAATTTTTATATATTCATAATGTTTCCTCATTATCTCATAACTGAATGAAATGGAATGAATTGGAAGCTTGCCTTTATGATTATTAATCAAATTCTTTATGGTATATGCCATGTAAATCATCACATGATTGGATCTATAGGCGTACCTTACTAATAGAATCCCACTTGCACTTAGATCCAATCACCCATCAATCATATTTTTGGTGATCTAAACATGCCCACCATGTTTATGTTACACTAGTTCTAATTTAGCGGGTTAGCAACACTTTTCTTATAGTCAGCAAATTGCATGTTTCCTGTCAACCATAATATGGTATCTGATATTCCTTGCCTAACATGTAGCTCCATTATTGTCACAATATTAGTATTGAGTTTTGAATTGTTGGAACATCTATAAGTTCATCATTTGAACCTTTTAGATTCATATAGTATCACTATGTGTTCATAACACCGGTATACTCAACTTTTACCGTACAATAGAATTATTGGCTATTAGTTCAGAACCCTTCCATCTAACAAAAATTCTCTTGTTAAATTAAACATATTTTATTACGATCACTTTTGTCATTATGAAAGCTGGCGTCGATGTAAAGATTCCTTTATTGTTATATTTAATTACTAGAAATATATCTTTAGGTATTTCTGAAGTACTAATAGATATCTTTTAATGACATTCCAATAACCCTAATTTGAATTTAATATCATCTTATCAAGTCTAATACATACAAGATTATATGGGATATGTACATTTATAGCATTCATGATAGATCCATTTACAGTATATGGCATCTTAGTCATGGTATTTCCTTTCTTCACAAGAATTGAAACCTCTAGTTCATGAGAGACTAATCAGGGTTCTCTCTCATTGAACCCTTCTGTGTTGAACTCTTTCAACATATTGCTACGTACCCAAACTTTTGTTATGAAACATTCAAGAACTATCTGATAGGTCTTGATCCTTATCTCATAATATGCTTCACTTAATCCTTCATTGTTGAAGGGGTTTTCCATGACAGGTCTCAATATTCACAATATTGAGATAATATTCCTCATCATATGTGGAAAATTCATATATGCTCCCACTAAATCTTTTATAATCACAAATTTTATCTTTTATTTTGATTCAAGTCAAACTATTTGACTGTCTTGTCATGTTATAAGATCCTCCTATGAGTTATTTGTCTCAATCAAGATTGAAATTTGTATTTATAGACTTTATTTGCATTCTAGAAGTCATGAAAACCTTTTAGGTTGTTTCACGTACACATCCTCTGGTGTATTCCTTTAAGGAATTCGGTTTTTTCTTCATATGCTACTTTTAGTCTATTTTAGCTACAACAATAAGATTGACAATTGGTAAAGGAATTTCTATCATTGTCAATAACTTGAGTTGATTTGAAAAACTTATTCAATCAATTTGTCCTTTCATGTTATCCATGTAGGTCCTTGCCACAAGACCCTATTGCATCATTTAGGTATTACCCCTTTAGGTGGAGCTATCAAGGTCCTAGCTTGTTAGATTACATGGATCCCATAATGGCCTTGAAACTTTACTCAGATTATGGTATTTAGTAGCTTCTAGATGATTAGTTGGCTCATCCTACTATAATCAAACAATATGAATCGTTGGATTCACAATCCCCAAATCTCATATGTGTTCTACTAGAACTATTTTGTTCTGTGTTACATGACAAAGTTGAGATTCCACAACAAGTAGTGATCTCTTAGTTCTCATTGTGCCTCCTTGTTGATCTTTAACATTTCAAGTTCTACTTTTATTCCAACTAATTCTTTAGGAACCCAGTTATACTATCAACATATATTTTGTTATTGGATTAGGATTAATAGTCACATTAAAAAATTATGGTTTATAGATAATCCTTTTCAAGAAACTACTTTCCCAATGTAGGTTTCAATCCTTCAAACATATTGGGACTTTCCCAAATCACATCTCATATAATGTCTTATAAACCATTTAGATGGTACATTATTTATTTATTGCTAATGCTAATCTTGAGTTAATAATTACAGTCCTTTGGTATTAACATTTAAAAATTTAGCAAAGATTTTTTCAAAACAAAATAGATATATGGGCATTGATATGCAAGATCATATATTTTGAAACAAAAACATTAATATCTTACTTTATTGATTCATCAATCTTATCATACAAGATGCTTAAAGGAAATGTTTTTATTTTCTAGGCATAATGAAATAGTAGTTCTATTAACTCTATTACATGCCTATTGGGCTAAGATAAATTTAAATGTTGACTAAAGATCAAGAAAATCTTGCTTCGCCTTGTCCATCGTTTTCGTCCATGAGGGATTTTACTTCTTGTCAGGTCCTACATATCAAGTATTTTAGGTATCACATACCAAAAGGAAGAAGTAATCATATCTATCTTATAACATTTATATATATATGGTCAATCCATATATATATATATATATCAAAGGTGACTATTGCTAATGGTAATCTTGAGTTAATAATTACAGTCCTTTGGTATTAACATTTAAAAATTTAGCAAAGATTTTTTCAAAACAAAATAGATATATGGGCATTGTTATGCAAGATCATATATTTTGAAACAAAAACATTAATATCTTACTTTATTGATTCATCAATCTTATCATACAAGATGCTTAAAGGAAATGTTTTTATTTTCTAGGCATAATGAAATAGTAGTTCTATTAACTCTATTGCATGCCTATTGGGCTAAGATAAATTTAAATGTTGACTAAAGATCAAGAAAATCTTGCTTCGCCTTGTCCATCTTTTTCGTCCATGAGGGATTTTACTTCTTGTCAGGTCCTACATATCAAGTATTTTAGGTATCACATACCAAAAGGAAGAAGTAATCATATCTATCTTATAACATTTATACCTGAGGTGGAGGCTTCAGTGCCTTCCTTCTTCTTCTTTAATTCCTTTAACCAGAGTGGAAAATTTCTTTTCCAATGTCCATGTTGTTGACAATGGTGACATTTGCCCCTTTTCTTCACTCCTCCATGTGCTTTAATATCTAAAGGCTTGGGCTTCTAGATGGATCTCGAACTCTTCTTAGCTTTTCCATTTCCTTTAGACTTCCTCTTTGTATTATTGATCATCATCACAAACTCGGGCTTGTCTTTCTTCATCTATCTCACAACTGTTCTCAACATGCCCAACAACTTTGTCAATGTTTTGTCAAAGTCATTGTGACAACCTCGATTTTTTCTCTCTCTTCTATTGTACTAATCCTCTCTCATCAAGTGACTTATACTCAATTGAATATCAATTACATAGTTGAGTATGGTTATACTTCCATTTAGTCGCACCAATGATCATTTGAGATGTTTGACATTAATTGGCCTTTTCGAACTAAGTCCCACACTTCAATGTGTCACCATATTATTATATATGTTGAACCTACTTCAATAAGCTCACCTCGACACAAATTGTGTATCATGTTCTAGAGGACTCGAATACAAATCTAGTGGCCCAAAAATCACCTAAATCGGGACTATAAATCATTAGATATGGCTATTTGAATGCCTCCATCTAATGTATTATGTTTTTAGAACCTTATTGGGCCCAAATACAAATCGGGGCCCAGTTGCTTGTCCCCCCTCCTCCCTTCCTCTTCAGGAAACCAACGAACAGCAGGGAAAGAACACCCACCGCCTTCAGCCAAATCGGGAAACAAGGAGAACTCTTAACTGCTTGGAATCTAAACCCTAGTGCTCTTGATCTGTTTATAAACTCCCCCCCCCCATCTAACCCTAGTTCTTGTTCTTCTTCTTCCTCTAGCCCTAGCCGGCGCCGCCAACCAAGGCATCTTTGGGCGCCGCTGCAACAACCCCCCTTGGCGGAAAAGACTCCAGACCTATGCTCGCCTGACCTTTGTGAGTCTTGGCGATGGTGCAGAGCTTCTTCCCGCGCCCTTCTCTTCTCTGTCTTTGTTTCTCTGGCGAGCTATACTGAAGCCTCCGCCGTGGCCAGGAAAGCTTGCTGCGGGAGGGTTTTTGCGGTAGCAGGCGACCCGCTGTGGTCACCAGCCACGTGCCACCGCTAGGGTGCAGTCACGAGAGACTGAAGGCATCTGCTGGATAGGGGGCGGCAGCTAATGGTTGCGAGCCACATCACTGAAGAACTTGGACCGCAGTAGCCGCAGCACCAAGGAACGGGAGCTCCCCTGTTCCACCCCCTGTTCTGAACAGGGATCGCGAGAAAGAGGAGTGCTGGTGTCCGCATGTGTGGGAGGAAGTCAGGTCCAGGAGAGCCCAGCCCTCGTGGGCCAAGGTTGTTCAGGCGTGAGGCCCAGCAAGCTGCCGCCAAGGCCTAATCCAATTGCAAGGTGAATGAATGACCTCCTAGTTCTTCCTAAGTTTCAATACATGTGGTATAATGATGATAACTTTACCTTCCTTTGGCCAAATCTCACATATAAATATACCAAATTGATCAGCTCGACGAGACCTACCAATTGGGCATGGTTCCAGGTCCTAAATCTAATGGTTACTCCCCCGATTTCTTGAAAATGATAACTTTATCCATGTTGAGTTCATTCAATGCATCTAGGTGATAAAACTTGAACCTTTAATGATCATCTATCTGCCTAATCATGAAATCAGAATCTTTAGTACATCTTTGATCTACAAGAGGGTCCTTATCACCCCTATTGCTTAAGAATTACTCCCGTTTGCACTATGTGACTTGTCCTTAGACTTTAATGTATGATCTTGATCAAATTTGTTATGTTTCTTGAATATGATTCATATATCAATGTCTTGATGATACCTAGACCCTAAGGGACATCTACCCAACCTTGTTTATGCCTCTTATGTCCTATTCTTGCTGATCTAAACCATCCCCTATGCTTGGTTCTATTTTATTGATGACCTTTGTCCTTGGTTACTCTATTATGAGTCTCACGACCTAATTTGAGCATAAGTGTCCTAAATCTTATCATGTCCAGATAAAACCTCGAAAGGATATGGAACTTAAACCACACTCTTATGATGGACCCTAGATCATTATGAGATCATCTAATGTACTAATTACCAACCTTGAAACCAACTTGGCCAAAACCATCAAATAAAGATAATCATGGTTAATGATGAGAATCTAATGCATATATGTAATCTTGTTGTTAATCAGGTTGGCTTATGATCTAGACGGTAATGGACATGTTAAGTTAAGAATCTATGAATCAGGTATGGGCCTTATCTAGTTATATGACTACCGCTTTCTTGCTTGAAAAGACATATATTATATGCTTGCTTGTCTATTTTCTCAAATATTGCCATGTAGTATTGATATGTCATACTCGATGTTTGCTTCGTCTGTTTTATAACTTGAACACATATATATATGGAACTCCATTATAATATTGTTGATTAAGGGCTCTTGGTTACGACCTTGAGGTCCCTCTCGTATAAAAGGGTAGCTAAGCTTGAGCACCCTTACGGACCCTTCCGACGGGAAGATGGTCAAAGGCCTTAAACATGTTTGATATTGTTGGTATAATGGAGTGAAATGACATAAAATATGGTTTCGCATTTGTTAAACAATTAACATGTTTATTCTTGTTCATTTAGTCTTGAAATCTTTTAAAAAATTATGCAAAGTTTATATATATGTGTATCTTTCAGCCCCATACTCAACACCTCGTGTGTTGACCCATTTCTCGTATGTTGTTTTTAGGTTCAGAGATGGCTAGAAGGTTGATGGGCTTGGTGAGCTATGCTACGTGTACTTGTTGTAAGATCCAGTTTTAGTGCACATGAATGACTTGTACCTTGACTCTAGAAATATGTAATTGAATTCATGAATATAATACATTTTGTATAATTTATACTTGTTGAATGTTGAGACTATGTTGGTGCCTTTATCTTGTTATTTGTTCATGTGTGCTAAGCTTTACGCTTCCGCATGTCGCATTTGGTATACGTTTGGTTCATGGGACTGGGATTCCGGTTCCGTGACAGATGGTATCAGAGCATGAACAATAATTACACCAAACATTGCTCACATGAAACACAAACTAAACTCACGTTACATCTCAACCCTAGAAACTTAATGAAATATCCTTGTGTATTAGGTTGACTTAGCCTCTAGGTTAGAACCTAGATGTTCTAGAACTAGGTGTAGACTTGTGTAAAGTACCTCCCTAGTCATGATTCGCGACATGTGCTTAGGATGTCTACACAAGTGTGCACCATGTTCTTGCTAGTTCTCTAGGTGTCATGATACTAGACTGCCTAATGAGTGTGATAACTCGTTTTGGTTTTGGTTTTAGTTGAATGGAGTATGGTGGTTTTCATCGCCTGTTTAAACCTTTGGAGAAAACATATTTTAAGTATTATTATATGTACATATGAAAAATGTTACCACATGCAGAAAGGCAGTGAGTTTCCATGCAACCTAGGAGAAAGAGATGTAACATCAAGTCTAGATGAGAGAGTTTAGATGATAGTGATAGTATCTAGAGATGTCTAGAGCCATGATATAGGTTAGACAAGTGAAAAACCTAGAAACCTAAGATGATGATTATGATATTGATGATGATGTTGATGTTTTATAAGACCCAAGATTGTTTGAGGAAGGTTAAGTATGTTGGATGATAAGAGATGAGTTTGACCATGCAACCCTAGCTAAACCTAGCACCTTGTATGATACATACCACTTGGTTGATGTGCTAAACATAGCTAGTGGGTGGACATGCTGGCTTGTACCTAGTCTTGTATGTGTGGAGATATAATATATGGTTCGAGACCAACACGGCCCTCAATATCTTTACAAAGGAAGACCTCTAGCATGGGACATATGAATAGAGTGACATGTTGATATGAGTTGACCCGTATCGGGAAAAGATTAGAGTACCTAAACTCCAAAATATTTGAAATGTTGAATAATATGAATGATGAAATACTTGATGATGAGTCCCTAGCTAGAATACTTCTAAGTATATGAGTTGAGTGACCTAGTGGATGGTTTCCTTGAAATGTTGAACCCTAGATGTCTTATGAAAATATCTAACCCTAGAGAAAGAGGCAATTGAATATTTGATGCTTGATATATATAGGTGAGGGCGATATCCCAAGACCCAAGATGATGTATATGATGTGTAATATCCATGATGAGCCTCATACTCGGGTTAGTAGTTGCATATAAAGGAATCTAGAGGTTAGCCTTGTTTTTCGAAAGATGGGTAGAAATTTTGTTACACATATAAGGTTGTGGTTAACATGCCTTGTTGGAAACATATGTCTTAGCTTGAGTGGCTTGAGCTTGTGGAGCTGTTTCTAGATATAAGTGAGAGAATTCAAAAATCTTGACATTGATGATAATATTGTTCCTCGAATGATGCTCGATACATGAAAGAATCTCACTTAAGTTAAAATCTTGATATATGTGCAATGAGCCACTCTCATGAGATAGACCTAGTATGAAATCATACCTTACATGAAAGATATAGATTCAAAATTATGATCTAGATATGATGATGTCATAAGATCTTAGCTTGAACAATAAATGGTAACATGCCTAATCTCGTACCAAAAAAAATGATTAATTAGATATGTCGATGCTCTTGGGGTCATAACTTGAATACACATGGTGAATAAATTGTTTAATTTTAAGATAATGAACATAATTGATTAGAATTGGTAGAAATTTTGGGGAA
Source organism: Alisma plantago-aquatica (assembly GCA_963693085.1). NCBI lineage: Eukaryota > Viridiplantae > Streptophyta > Magnoliopsida > Alismatales > Alismataceae > Alisma > Alisma plantago-aquatica. Next base: position 505,967,893 of record OY856412.1, read on the forward strand.
GCAAAAACCATGCATGAAATCTATTGTAAAGATGAGATACACACTTGATGATAGTCTTGTTTGAAGCCATGACCATGCATATATTCATTTCAGAATTGATAAAATAGATTTTAATGCTACCCCTTGGTCTCATATAAAGATATGAACAAAAACCCTAATGTTGTGATGATGTCGTAATACAACATTAGAGTACAAAGTAACATGTACATAGATGAGATGAGTACACCTTTACGGATGATAACCTAAGTGTACACCATATTGTGGGGAATGACTTGACAACTATGGTTGGACACCTAGACTCTATATATTTTGACTTTGACTATTAACTATGATCTTGGACGAATTTTGAGGACGAAATTCCTTGTAAGGAGGGAAGGATGTGACAACCTCGATTTTTTCTCTCTCTTCTATTGTACTAATCCTCTCTCATCAAGTGACTTATACTCAATTGAATATCAATTACATAGTTGAGTATGGTTATACTTCCATTTAGTCGCACCAATGATCATTTGAGATGTTTGACATTAATTGGCCTTTTCGAACTAAGTCCCACACTTCAATGTGTCACCATATTATTATATATGTTGAACCTACTTCAATAAGCTCACCTCGACACAAATTGTGTATCATGTTCTAGAGGACTCGAATACAAATCTAGTGGCCCAAAAATCACCTAAATCGGGACTATAAATCATTAGATATGGCTATTTGAATGCCTCCATCTAATGTATTATGTTTTTAGAACCTTATTGGGCCCAAATACAAATCGGGGCCCAGTTGCTTGTCCCCCCTCCTCCCTTCCTCTTCAGGAAACCAACGAACAGCAGGGAAAGAACACCCACCGCCTTCAGCCAAATCGGGAAACAAGGAGAACTCTTAACTGCTTGGAATCTAAACCCTAGTGCTCTTGATCTGTTTATAAACTCCCCCCCCCCATCTAACCCTAGTTCTTGTTCTTCTTCTTCCTCTAGCCCTAGCCGGCGCCGCCAACCAAGGCATCTTTGGGCGCCGCTGCAACAACCCCCCTTGGCGGAAAAGACTCCAGACCTATGCTCGCCTGACCTTTGTGAGTCTTGGCGATGGTGCAGAGCTTCTTCCCGCGCCCTTCTCTTCTCTGTCTTTGTTTCTCTGGCGAGCTATACTGAAGCCTCCGCCGTGGCCAGGAAAGCTTGCTGCGGGAGGGTTTTTGCGGTAGCAGGCGACCCGCTGTGGTCACCAGCCACGTGCCACCGCTAGGGTGCAGTCACGAGAGACTGAAGGCATCTGCTGGATAGGGGGCGGCAGCTAATGGTTGCGAGCCACATCACTGAAGAACTTGGACCGCAGTAGCCGCAGCACCAAGGAACGGGAGCTCCCCTGTTCCACCCCCTGTTCTGAACAGGGATCGCGAGAAAGAGGAGTGCTGGTGTCCGCATGTGTGGGAGGAAGTCAGGTCCAGGAGAGCCCAGCCCTCGTGGGCCAAGGTTGTTCAGGCGTGAGGCCCAGCAAGCTGCCGCCAAGGCCTAATCCAATTGCAAGGTGAATGAATGACCTCCTAGTTCTTCCTAAGTTTCAATACATGTGGTATAATGATGATAACTTTACCTTCCTTTGGCCAAATCTCACATATAAATATACCAAATTGATCAGCTCGACGAGACCTACCAATTGGGCATGGTTCCAGGTCCTAAATCTAATGGTTACTCCCCCGATTTCTTGAAAATGATAACTTTATCCATGTTGAGTTCATTCAATGCATCTAGGTGATAAAACTTGAACCTTTAATGATCATCTATCTGCCTAATCATGAAATCAGAATCTTTAGTACATCTTTGATCTACAAGAGGGTCCTTATCACCCCTATTGCTTAAGAATTACTCCCGTTTGCACTATGTGACTTGTCCTTAGACTTTAATGTATGATCTTGATCAAATTTGTTATGTTTCTTGAATATGATTCATATATCAATGTCTTGATGATACCTAGACCCTAAGGGACATCTACCCAACCTTGTTTATGCCTCTTATGTCCTATTCTTGCTGATCTAAACCATCCCCTATGCTTGGTTCTATTTTATTGATGACCTTTGTCCTTGGTTACTCTATTATGAGTCTCACGACCTAATTTGAGCATAAGTGTCCTAAATCTTATCATGTCCAGATAAAACCTCGAAAGGATATGGAACTTAAACCACACTCTTATGATGGACCCTAGATCATTATGAGATCATCTAATGTACTAATTACCAACCTTGAATCCAACTTGGCCAAAACCATCAAATAAAGATAATCATGGTTAATGATGAGAATCTAATGCATATATGTAATCTTGTTGTTAATCAGGTTGGCTTATGATCTAGACGGTAATGGACATGTTAAGTTAAGAATCTATGAATCAGGTATGGGCCTTATCTAGTTATATGACTACCGCTTTCTTGCTTGAAAAGACATATATTATATGCTTGCTTGTCTATTTTCTCAAATATTGCCATGTAGTATTGATATGTCATACTCGATGTTTGCTTCGTCTGTTTTATAACTTGAACACATATATATATGGAACTCCATTATAATATTGTTGATTAAGGGCTCTTGGTTACGACCTTGAGGTCCCTCTCGTATAAAAGGGTAGCTAAGCTTGAGCACCCTTACGGACCCTTCCGACGGGAAGATGGTCAAAGGCCTTAAACATGTTTGATATTGTTGGTATAATGGAGTGAAATGACATAAAATATGGTTTCGCATTTGTTAAACAATTAACATGTTTATTCTTGTTCATTTAGTCTTGAGATCTTTTAAAAAATTATGCAAAGTTTATATATATGTGTATCTTTCAGCCCCATACTCAACACCTCGTGTGTTGACCCATTTCTCGTATGTTGTTTTTAGGTTCAGAGATGGCTAGAAGGTTGATGGGCTTGGTGAGCTATGCTACGTGTACTTGTTGTAAGATCCAGTTTTAGTGCACATGAATGACTTGTACCTTGACTCTAGAAATATGTAATTGAATTCATGAATATAATACATTTTGTATAATTTATACTTGTTGAATGTTGAGACTATGTTGGTGCCTTTATCTTGTTATTTGTTCATGTGTGCTAAGCTTTACGCTTCCGCATGTCGCATTTGGTATACGTTTGGTTCATGGGACTGGGATTCCGGTTCCGTGACAGTCATTCATGTTGTAGTTCATGACAAACTGACTATATGACTCTGGAAGAGACTACATAATCATGTCAGTGGCCAACTCTTGATCCAAGGGGAATCCCAGTCTAGCTAGGTTCTCCACATATGTAATAATCTTGAGTACATGAGGACCTATTGGATCTCCTTCTATCATGTTACATTTCAACAATGTCTTGGAGACATCATATCTCTCTTTTCTTTCCTAATCTTGGAGCATACTCTTGAGATTTGTGACCATCTCAATCACATCCATGTTATCATGTTGCCTTTGCAACTCATAGTTCATGGAGACATTTGTCATCCATGACATCTTCAACATGCTTCTTATAAGCATCCTTGTCAACTATAGGTGCATTTTGAGGTGTTCCTCTGGTTCTAGAGTCTCTAGGAAATAGAACTTCCTCTCCTATGTGATAATGACACTCAGGATCCTAAAGCAGTCGTGGAAGTTGTTCCAACTATGTCTCTCCTTCTCAAGGACTAATTATCAAGAAAAGTGATTGATGTTGTTGCCATTTGATTCTACAAAGAATTTGCAATTTTGTCAAAAACTCATTTTTGATTTGATTTGATTTAATTAAAATTTGGTTGATAATAAGTAAATATTTTATTAATTATCATTGTCATTATTTTGTTCAAATTGATAACCCTCAAGTATCACTTCCGAAAACTGTAGCAAATAATGTTCTATTCAGCTATATCCAAGGCAATCCAATTGTAGCCCGACCACTGCTGCAAAACACAATCAATTATCAAGGTAAGAAACTTTTTCCAATTGCATCATATGCAATTCTTAATAGATGATATGCGCAAATCCTTTCCATAATCATCTTCATTCTTCTAGGATTATACTCTTTATGAAATCACTAGTCAATCCTGACCCAATAGCCAACACGATAATAATGCACCATGCGGATGCGAAACCTACATTACTACCAGCACACTTCCACAAGGTAGACGGTGCACCACACTTTAGCATAACATGCTCTTGGTCAAACAAGCTTTTCATGTGAATTTCTATTGGAAAGCATCTTAGACTTAATATATTTTGATTGAAGGATTAATATATATCATATATATACATATATTATATCCAATCACCATATATATAGTATGTATCATATACATGCTATATCCCACAATGTAAACATGTAATATAAAACAAAAAGCGATGGTTATGGACATGTCTACTGTAATTCCTTGGAGCCACAAGGAATTACTACCATCTAGGTCAATCATCACATTAGACGTATGAATATGTTGTTGGTGTAGATTTGTGCTTGACAATCTGGGTAGATTGTCTCAACCCTTGAACCCATTGTCTCACCTCTTGGATGGTTGATTGGTCTTCTTGTTCAACCTATGTTTGACTCCTTTAAGATGGTCGGTTGGACCTTATGAGACAGTCGTCTAGCCTTATATCCAACCAATGTTTGGACTACTTCCAAATGGTTAGTTGGGTCAACCAAGTGGTCATCTGGTTCCATTATTCTATCCTCCATGGTCCTCCAGACGGTCGGCCCATCTCACGAATTGACAGTCTCATCTGGCGATGATCATCTTCGTCATCATTGCAAGAAAGAAAAATATCCTATTCCTACTTTATTAAATTGTAAAGAGAAACCTTGAGTTACATTTGAGGGGAGAAAAGGTAGGAAAGAATTAATTTTACATTGGGAAGAGGGAGGTAGAGGCTCAGAACATAGACCAAGATAAACATGAATACAACCATACCATCCAACCACACATAGATATATGGTTTAGGCATAACCATGCTAAACATCCACCATCAAAACCAATTTTATGGTGACTTGTGTGAATTATATATATATATATATATATATATATATATATATATATATGTGTGTGTGTGTGTGTGTGTGTGTGTGTGTGTGTATGTATAGTTTAAGATTATGTGATTTTTGATCAAATACGCATGTGACACAGTTTAAGTATCTGCATTGTATGCAATAAATAAATGATTAAAACCATAAATTTGATCATATTGATTATCCAAAAATATAGTAAATTAATGTGGCTCTCATACCTCTATTGGGAAATATGGGCACAAAGTATAGAATTGGAAACAAAAAAATTTTATCTTTCTGTATTCCCATAACTGTAAGATCACGTCAACTACTATGAAATAGGAAGCATGGTTTAATGATTTATACCTAGTCCTGGAGAAAGTCCAGTGACAACAACTTGTTGCAATGCAACTGTCTTCGAGTTGTTCTTGAACAGTGGTTGTACAGCTCCTGATCTTCACCACGAACAAAAAATAGGTTAGCAAAGATCTATAGGTGTAAGCTTTCACTCAATACTAAAATCGACAATTGAAGCATCTGAGGCTGCATCAATCGAGGGTAAAAGGGACAAAGAAGATTTTCAAGATGAAGAATGGGTGGAAGATTTTCGTCAGGAATTCTATCTCAATTACAACTCTTCCAGCATTGAAATATATGAGGGTGCTTTATTTTCATCCAAAGTTGTAATAGTTGAGACGATCCAAAAATGGTCGGTACAAAAGAATGTCCAATATCGTACACAATGCTCAAATAATCATCATCTTAAATTTGTTTATATCCATGATCAATGATGTCCTTGGAGTTTGACTGCTTGCCAGTCCAAAAGAGCAGGTGGCATGTAGAAGGTAAAATGTTATAGTACAAGCCAAAATTGTCAACTAACTGTTCTGAATCAGGATTGTCACCAAGTCACAATCATCTTATATTGCTCGTATGATAATGCCAATCCTAGTATCACGATTGGATATGTCCACATTAGAAATTTGTGATAAGGTGAATGTTGAACTAAGGCTCTATATATCTTATAAGAAGGCATTTTTAGCGAGGAGGAAGGTTGTCTATAAAATATTTGGAGACTGGGAATCATCATATCATACTTTTTTTCCGTTCCTGATTTCTCTGTCACAATATGTTCCAAGAACTATATATTCCCACCTTGTGGATGATTATACCCTTCAAACTGAAAGCACTCATAGATTCAAGCGGGTGTTCTGGGCATTTGGTCTAGTTGAGAGGGGTTGAGCCTATTGCAAGTCTGTTCTGACTGTTGATGGCACATTTCTGATAGGAAAATATTTTGGCACACTTCTCATTGCATGTGACATAGATGCTGATAATGGTCTCTTTCCACTTACTTTTGTTGTTGTCAAGACAAAAAACAAGGACTCATGGGAGTGGTTCTTTGGTTCTCTACAAACTTGTATTCCAATCATTCCACACCATACAAATTTGTGTATTATTTCTAATTGAATGAGTGGAATTTTTCCAGCACTTAGGTTACAATTTAACTGGGCTCAACATCGTTATTGTCTTCGACATCTTCATGAGAAATTTCATCAAAAGTTCAAGTCACAGGAGTTGAAGGAACTTTTGTGGAAGGTAGGATCCACAACTGCTACACTTGAATTTGATCGTCTAATGGCAGATATAGAAATCATAGAACCGGATGCTAAGGAGTATTTGATAGCCCAAAATCAAGTATTATTTATCTTTATTATTTGTAACATATATAATCAGTCTTTATTAGTAGTACCTACTTTGTTTGAACAGGTGGAATCACATGTGCGAATCCGAGTGGCGTTACAGCATGCCCCGACACAGATCAGAGATGACATCTATGGCATCCAGGGGACTTACTTTGACAGTCTTCCCGACTATGCTCACATGTATGATCACATACCCACTCATACCACAACCCCTAAACCCACTCCTACTCCTACTCCTGTGCTTATTGCTCCTGAGCCCACTCCCACTTCTCAGTTCATGGCATGGGGACCGATAGGACCATACTTTTTAGGAGCTAGTTCATTTTCTTCATACATCACCCCACCTCCAACAACATCCTACTACAGAGTAGGTTCTTCTTCTGTTCCATACACTGCACTCCCACCACCATTTATTCATGAGAGTCGACCACCACCCTATGCCACATACTCACTAACTCTATTTGATTTCGTAGGATGCACCCCACCTGATGCTCCACATCCTAGTATTCAGAGACCCTTCACCCCACCTCCAGTTTTTCATTACTTCCCTGGTCCTCGTCAGCCTACTGCTACACAATTGTCCCCCATTGAGGCATCTCCAGATGACTTCGGTACTCAGGAGTCAGATGTACATGGAGATGGGCGAGGACGTCGTGGGCGTGGAGGTCGTGCTTAGTTTTTCATATATTGTACTGTGTTGTATATATGCCTTTTTTCAGGCATTTATTTGGCTTGTATGTTGATCTATCATAACTATTAAATTCTTAAATTATATCTTATATAATTGTTTAAATTCTACGAGGGCTCTTAATCTTTTTGATTTAACAAATTAAACCAAATTAGATTTACAATATTTACTAAAATGAGATATGAGTTCCAAATTAAACCATTTTCATATGATATCATATTGGTTCATTTTGGATCTATCAGATTGTTCTATTGTGTATTATTTTCTTGTCAACTTAGTTCATATTTTAACCTTATTTTTAATAATATCTCTTTTTTTTATTAATTTCTTCTTATATAATCAATTAGGAAGCAACTAGTGTTGGTTGCAATACCACTTCTATAATCCATATCCATGTTTAGAGCTATGGAAATTAACAAATTTATAAAAATTGGCTATATTATAGATATTCAAATACAAGTGAATAAATAGTAAATGTATAAATATAATCAATATTGTTAATATACAAATCAATATTCATGAAAGAATAATAATGAATGCAAAAAAAATTTAAATATTTGCACCTGAATGGGGATGTATTGTTGATTGTCACATTAGAGTAAAACATTGCTCTGCGAGAGAGCAATGAGTCCCAGCCAGGGATGCATTGGCCCCATAGCAGGGCAATCCGTCATGCGTCGGGACGCATTACTCTGCGGTGGGACCAATGCTTCCCGCCTCGAGACGCATTGCCCTGTCGCAAAACAATACGTCCTGACTGGGGATGCATTGTCTTTTGTGGAGCCAATGCATCTTCGGCCGGGACGCATTGCTTTGCGAGAAAGCAATGCGTCTCAAGGCGAGACACATTACTCCCAAAATGTGTTATTTTAGAAATTAAGTTCAATACTGTGCTATTCTGGGAATTAAAATAGCCAAACCAGCCATTTTGGTTTTATCACGCCAACGCCGTCTTTCACGGCGCTCTCAATCGCAGCTATAGCGTCTGATTCGGAAATGTCACCCCTGCCCAGGTGGCATAACTTACACGGCGACCCATGCGTCCCGGGAAATTCCGGCAGCCGTAACACTGGCTTCTCAACACACTGGCATTTGCGACGAAGCGGCCAGTGGCGGAGCCTGCCGTGTGAGTCCCATGACCGTTTTCATCTGTTGGCTCAGAGTTTCCCGTTTTGTTCAGGTGGTCGAATAACAATGCCCCAATCAGCTTGTTGTTGCAGAGTGACGAATTGGTGAACTCACTCTTCCCCTTCCACCTAGGAGGTGGGGGAGGCATGCCGTCGTCGTTGAAAGACGGGTGCGTCTGATCCACACCCGTGTCCACCACGCCGATGATCGATCACACCCTTGCCGTACCCCAGAAGTTGTCACGACCAGGATGCAGCCCGAGGAAACTCGGTGTATGAGTTGTTTGCAGGGATAGAGACTGGTCGGGCTCGGCGTGGAGGAAGCCTTCCATATGCCTCATCGCTTCCAGCTCCTCCTCTGTCAACCTCGCCGCAAAGCCACTCAAGGCATGGGTGTATGAATACACCAACCGTGAGTCTGGCGTTGGCAGGAAGGCCTGGTGCCAGTCGCGGTGGGAGCCCGTGCGACCGGCTGGAGGTTTGTGGCAGTGGACGATGTAGGTTCGTCGATCAGTACTCTCGCATGTTGCATGAACGGAGATAATAGGATCTGTGCTTAACAAACATGTAAAATGCATCGAGATTTCTCGAGACTAAACACATCGTGTAGGTATATTTGCTTTATGGTATCAGAGCCTACGGCTCCTGCCCTTCACCAACTACCTCTATCCTGTTCGCCATGGCAGACACCGACTCCGGCAATGTTTCCTCCAATACGAGTCATCCTTACCCATCCAACCTTAACACCTCCAACTTTGTTACACTTGAACTCACCAAACAACCTGTTGTTGCGAAGGCAGATGTTGGGCCTCATCCGCAGCCATGATCTTAGCAAATTTATGGACAGCACCAGAAACAACCACTTCCCCCGCTGCATGGTTCCGATCACAGCGCGTCGCAAAAACCACAGCACGACCCACGCATGCAAACCTCGTACACGAACATGGTTCGAGGTTCTTTAGATGAGGACCCCGCCTCTATTATGGGCTTCGAAGACGCCAATGTAACCCACACGGTGAATTCTCGGAGGGAATGCACGCCAAACAACCCCAGCGACGCGAACGCAAAGCCCAAGGCAACGGTGGAGGAGGAGTAACCACGGCTAACAAGTTCAGCAATCTAACCAAGGCGAGCAGACAGTTGAAGCCAACAAAGCGGCAGAACGAATCACCAACATGGACTGGCGTCAACGTAAGGAGAATAGCAGGAGATTGAGTAATCACAAAGGAACCGACCAGGCTCAATCCCCTCTAAGGGCTAGTTTGGTATGGTGCGTTAGTGTGTAATTACATGAATCAAAAAACGCATCAAATATAATCACATATTTTATGTTGCATCCATTTCATTTGGTACGGTGTTGAAGATATTCAACTGAGTTCTTCAGTCATTGTTTGGTGTCTGACAGCTTTTTACTGGGATCTCGCTGGTTACAACTGTAAAAGCATGCGCAGGTGCGTGAGGTTACACCCGACCACGTCGGTTTTAGGCGCGGTACAAAACCTGCGTTTTTGGGGCTGATGATGAGGTGCGATGCAGTCAAAATTCTGCCAACCACACCGCAAAGCACCCTACCAAACAAAACTTAAAAGCTAAAAGTAGTCATTTAAATGTAATGAGCTGCAAACAACCTCCTACCAAACAGGCCCATAAGGGAAATGCAAAATCAGAACATGCCGAATCAACAGGGAAATAAAGATAGTAGACAATGCAAAGGCAAAGAGAATCACCACCAAGCCACGGAAATCCTGGAGGAAGACGCAGTGGTTATTATAGGCAAACAAAGTAATCCACAACAGGCCAATCTGTTCTGCTTCGGTAACAATATGAACAAATCGGCTGAAGGGGTTCCAATATTCTCATCACAGCCTCAGATGGGACGAACCTGGGGATTCATCTACGCAACAGGAAGATATATATACAAGGAAACAGACTCGGCAAAAACTGGCTCTGGGAAGCGGATTAGGAAGGCATCCTACATGGTACAGGAGAAGACGCAAGCAGAGACACCTTTGTATATGCTCACACTAAATACATCAAACGCTGTGGAGCCACCGACGCACCATTGCCTCAGCCACCAATCTCCCGTGGATGGTCCTCGGAGATTTCAACACTATTCTCACTCCGACAAAAAAGAATGGCAGCGACAAGTTCAGCATCTCAATAGTCGGGAATTCGCCGATGCGCTGAGCTCAGATGGGCTTGAAGACCTCAGTGCATCCGGTCCTAGGATGACCTTTCGACGAGGCCTCCTACAAGAGAGACTAGATCAAGCTACAGCCATATCGCGTGGGTCGAGAAAATGCCTGACACTCGCGTTCAGGTACTCCCCCGGGTGTCCTCAGATCATGTTCCCATCCTTGTGTGCACAACTAAGGATAAGAAGGGTAATGCCTACCATATGAAGACCTGCGCCTCATGCAATGACCGGGCATCTTTCCATGCTTTTCGCAAACAAACCTCGGATACAAACTTAGCCTTCACGGAAGCAGCGCCGACAAAGTTCATGCAACAGGAAGGAAAGGAGGCTTTCCCGCAAGGATAAAGAAAGCCTGCTAAAAAAGCTAACAACCAAATTATAATTACTGGAGCACACATTGGATCTGGTCCTGGATGAGGAGGTGGTCATGCTACAAGATAAGTATCTACAAGTCCTTCACATGGAAGAAGCTGAGTGGCAACCACTAGCAAGGTGCGACTCGATCAAATTAGGTGATTGCAATACTAAATACATTCAAGCTCTAATCAAAGCCAAGAGAAGAAAGAACATGATTTCAAGGCTGAAGAATGCATCCAACCGTTGGGTCGAGGACAGTGTTGAACTGAAGAGCCCCATTCTTTCTCACTTCTCTGATTTATTTACACAGGACGAGACACATAACTTCAAGGAGCTCTCTCGCATGTACCTAGACTCTTCCCAATTTTATCACAGGCCACGGTGTTGTACATGGCCACACCACCGGAGAAGGAGGAACTCTGGAGATGTCTCTCCAATATGAACCCCACCAAAGCTCCGGCACCCGACGAGACGATGACTTTCTCCAGAAAAACTGTGAGGAAATCAACAAATCACTTTATCTAACAGTATCAGACTATTTTGCTAGGAAGGCAATACCTGAATCCATGGCAAGCTCAACACTTGTGCTAATTCCCAAAAGAAAATACTTTGGAGACCTGCAATCACCTCCGTCCCATTGCCCTCAATAATGTCTGCATCAAGTTAGTCTCTAAAATCATTGTGGAACGGATTAAGCCAAATCTAGATGCCTGGATCTCTCCACTCCAGAATAGCTTCGTGCTGGGGCACCGCATTTCTGATAACATCATTCTAATGCAGCAGATCATACACTCGATGAGAACACGATCCAACTGCCAAGCTTGTATGGTTGTCAAGCTAGATCTAGCAAAGTCCTACGATCAGATGAACTCGGACTTCATTCAAGACACACTATCCCACACTACTATTCTGGACAATATCACGCGCCTGATCATGGCTACAATCACGTTTGGTAGTATCTTTATTTCCTGGGATGACCAAGTGCTCGAGCCCTTCAAACCTTCGTGAGGAGTTCGACAAAGTGACCCCTGTCACCGTATATTTTTGTTATGTGCTTAGACAGACTCAGGCAAGCAATTGCGATGGAAGGGGGCAACGAAACCTGGAAACCACTGCAAGTTACCCGACGGGGACCGAACACATCTGCTTCGTGGACGACATCGTGTTATTTGGGGAAGCGTCAGTCCGTCAGGCAGGAATCATGCCGAAGTGTCTTGAACGTTTTGGGGATGCATCTGGGCAAGAACTTTCAAACGATAAATCCGCAGTCTTCTTCTCTAAGAACACTCCAACCACCCTATGTAGAAGGATCAGCCGCAAGCTAGGGTGACTCAGACAGATGACCTGGGCCGCCACTTGGGAGTCCCGATAATTCACACTAGAGCTACCAAAAGCACCTACATAGCCACGCTTAACGCGGTGGAAGGAAGAATTAGTTCTTGGGTGAACAAAACTCTCTCCTTTGTTGGGAGAGGGACGTTAGCCAAGTCAATTTTGAATTCGATTCCTACATACGTGATGCAGAGTGCCCCATTGCCAACCTCGATCTGTGATTACATAGACAAGCTCATTCGGAGATTCATTTGGTAAGCACTGAAGGCCACAATAACATAAGCACAATCTCCTAGAGAAAATTGATTTCAGGAAGGAATGAAGGAGGTCTACACATACGACATGCCATATCTCAAAACACCTCTCTCTTAGCACGGAATATCTAGGACGTGCTGACTTACCACCCAATCCTGAGGCAAAAAGTGATGCAGGGTAAATACAACCATCTCAAACACAAACACACCACTACAGGATCATCGCTGTGGAGACATATAGCCAAGAAACTCGACAACATGTGTGTGCACGCGGGTAAAGTCATCCTCAATGGGGAGGACACAAGTGTCTGGACAGGTTAATGGGTTCTAGGGAGCTATACACCTAAACTCTGACAAAACCAGCTGATCCTGACGAACTTATGGGACCTCAATGTAGCCTCTAGGTTGAACGGAGAACAATGGGACATGGACTTCATATCTCACTGGTTCTCAAGAGAAATTGCATACCGTATCCAATCAATGATCCCTCCCTAGCCTGATGCAGGTGTGGACCGATGGCACTTTAAGGACTCATCCAAGAGATGGTTCTCGTCTAAAGCTATTTACAAAGAAGTGGTCAAAAGATACAACCAACCCAAACAAGGTTGTTGGACTACAACTACAAGTTCAACGAACAAGTAGTATGGAAGATCCTTCACAACGACTTGACGATAAATATGGAAAGAGCTAGACGAGGACTCACGGGGGCAGCAGGTTGTATCAGATGTAATGGAGATGAAGACACACTTCATCTATTCAGGGACTGTACTACAGCTCAGAGCATTTGGCAGGCAATCCAGACAGCCTCTGGCGTCACCTTGAACCACGATTCCTCCTTGGACTCATGGATGGCTACATACCTGAAGAAAACACAAACAAATGGTCAACAACCTATCTGGTTTGCTGTTATACTGGAACAACTATGGAGAAACCGGAACGGACACATCTTCAACTCTAAAGACATAAGCCCATTGGTGACAATTGGCGAGATCATGAGGCAGGTGAAACTATGAGAGATTAGCTTCAATAAGAATGACCCACCCTGCACCGCAAGGCTCCTCGGCGAGGAATGGCGGTCCCCCCCAGGCGGCATCCTAAAAATGAATGTAGATGGTGCGGTGGTAAAGTGGACAAAAGGGGCGGCAACTGGCTGTGTACTCAGAAACAAAATGGGGACCTGGGAACTCTGCGGTACGTCTCGAGTGCACACCACTGATGTTTTGACTGTCGAGCTTCTAGCTATCATACACGGAGTCCAGGCGTGCTTGCATCATCCTCGAACCATAGGACTAAAATTCTAGCACACTCACGGGCCTTCACGCGCGCGTCACGCGCAAGGAATACAGGCACAGCCACCACGTGGCGGATTATCATTGGGTCGATTTTTTGAAATTTTGTAATAGGCCAATAAATTTGTTTCGCTTATAACTTTTGAACCGTAATGAATTTTTTAACGAAACAAAAATCGTTTGTTTCGCTACGAAAAATGCAATCTAACAAACCTAATATTGACATATTTTTGAGATAAAAAAATTAAAAAAATGATATATATATATATATATATATATATATATATATAGTTAATTGACAACCAACTACGGTGCCTATACCCATAAATGGTTATTAACACCCAAAAATGATAAATTGACGCCCAAAATAGTGTATTTACACCCAAAAGTATAAAGATGGTGCTCACATAAACTAATGACACCCATAAATGGCTAAATCTAACAAGCCCAATATTGACATATTTTTGAGAAAAAATATATAAAAATAATAAATATATGTTAATTGACAACCAACTATGGTGCTCATACCCATAAATGGATATTAACACCCAAAAATGGTTAATTGACATCTAAAATAATACATTCACACCCAAAAGCACAAAGATGGTGCCCAAATAAGCTAATGACACCCATTAATGGCTAATGACGTCCAAATATGGTTATTTGACGCCTAAAATAGTTCACTGACACCTAAAATTATAACGACGCTTACAAATGACTAATTACACCCATAAATGGCTAATGACACCTAAATATGGTTATTTGACGCCTAAAATGGTTCGATGACACCTAAAATTATAACGACGCCCACAAATGGCTAATGACACCCATAAATTGCTAATGACACCCAAATATGGTTATTTGACGCCTAAAATGGTTTACTGACACCTAAAATTATAACGACGTCCACAAATGGCTAATGACACCCATAAATAGCAAATGACACCCAAATATGGTTATTTGACGCCTAAAATGGTTCACTGACTAAAATTATAATGACGCCCACAAATGGCTAACGACACCCAAATACGATAATTGACGCTCAAAATGATTCATTGACAACCATAAATTTAAAATGACGCCCAAATAAGGTACCAAAAATCAAAATAACATAATGACACCCAAATAACTTATTGACACCCATAAATAGCTAATGACACCCAAAAATGGTTAATTGACGTCTAAAATGATTCATTGACATCAAAAATAACTGATTCATATCATTTTTATATTTTTTTTTGTTGTTAAAAATATATCAATATTAGTCTTGTTGGAATGCATTTTTCATAATTAATCTAATGGTTTTTGTTTCGTCAAAAAATTCATCACGGTTCAAAAGTTATAAGCAAAACAAATTTATTTGCATATTACCCAACCTTTACCAGTCCATCCAATTAAAATCTGCCACGTCAGCACCCCTAAATCAGCTTTTCCCTAACAAAACTACTCTCTGCCCCGCGCGTGAGCTGCGCTTGCAGCAGCCGTGCGTGATGGAACTATTTTCGCGAACCATATGGGTGGAGACGGACATCAAGATGACAGTGACACTTATCACGAGGAGGAGGAATGTCCAAATAGATATATGAGCCTCATCAACAATTTCCAGAAACTGAGCTGCATCAAGAGGAACATCAAGGTCGGGTACAATAAGAGGCAAAGAAATGCGCTTGTAGATAGCATTGCCAAATGGGGATCCATGAATGTGGTGTAGAAGATGGAATGGAATCAATGTCCAACTCAATTCTCTAAGACATATGGGGAAGAGAGGGAGATTGTAATGGAAGAACTGGAATATGTAGCTTTGCCTGCAACATGAGAGAAGGATGAATAATAAGTTCTCGTGGGATGAAAAAAAAAACTATTCACTTTCCCCTTTTGTGGGAAGTAAATGTTTCAATAACGTCACTCCTTACTTGTTTAGGCTACACGACATTCAATAATGAATTAGTTTATGTTAGATGTTTACTTCTAAATGCAAGCCTCCTACTTCTATGTTTGGATAACTTGTTTAATCTACATGTAAAAGGAAATCAGAGTCATTGGGAAAAAATCTCCAAAGATAAATGGAAATCTATACAACTGAGTACAACATTTGTTTATTTGCTTTTATATTGGAATAAAATCCACCATTTTCATTATTCCCCGGACAATAGGGAATGTAGCAAAGGTTTCACACATATGGTCTCTCATCTTAAGAGTTTGCGCCTCATGACGAGTGTAATATAGAGTTACAGGACGCCATGTGGAATGATTATCATTTATTTCTTACAATGGAGGATACCTTGAGGGTCATTGTTCAATAGATGTATGGAAGGTGCATGTGCATACATGGTCTAAGTCATGCATGTCATCATGATGATGGCATCGTACGGATTGTTGGTGATACAAGAGAGATTCAAGGACATATTATTGGAATCTAAAGCCCCACCCAAAGGGTCTTGAGTTTTCTATTACCACAAAGGGGTTGGTTCTCCATGTTATGCTTCTTGATTGTAGTTTGTGAGTGCCTATAACAAATGTAAAAATCATCCCTCATAGTTGTCATCTTGCATTCTCTCAGGTGCTGAAGACAATACCTTACAAAGCAGTTGCTGATCCAGGTTCCATAGCCATTTGTGTGAGATTGTTGATTCTTTCATGTTGTACGCTATAGGTGTTCAGGCCCAATAACATACAAAAAAGAGATCTGGTAATAGAAAATCATCGCAACAATGTCATATTTTGAGTTATCTTACTATGTGAGATGAAACAAACAATATTGCCAAGTTAGTGGGCAATATAGAAAAATTCTTTTACACCTAAGGCAATGGATCATGATCGAGATAAATTTATAGAGGAGGACACAAACGAGAACCCTAACATTAGGTATTGCCTTTAAAAGGTTGTGGCTGGCCACTTTACAACAATTGTGAAAGTGTTGTGATCCTTACGCTTTTCTCCATATAATAATGATACCAAAATGATTTTGGAGGATAAACACATGTACAAGCCACCTCCATGCATGCCAGATGTATTTTTTTCAGAAGCCCCCCTCGTAGAAAATGTTGATACTATTCTTTGGTGCATCAAATACTTTCCTAAAAGGACTTCGTGTGGCAGGAATGGATTGCGCACCCATCACATCTTAGACTCTCTTTGTGGATCAGGGTTTGTCATCTCCATAGATCTCTTACATGTCATCACTCTATTGGTTAACTTATGATTGGGGAAGTGGTGTCCAATGAGTTTGGCAGAGTTTTTAGTTTTTTTTCTTATGTCTCTATTTAAGTCTAACAACATGATACTTCTCATAGAAGTTGGGATGATTTAGAGGCGTCTTGTGCCTGAAGTTTCCATTATATGAGTGGATAAAGAAATGACTATGTATCTCAACATTTTCATATTATAGTTAGTGTATCTGATGGGGCATAGGAAATTTTGCACAATGTCAATAGAATAAATGATATAGATAAAGATGGGTCCCTATCTGTGATTATAGATGATTTAACAAATACTTTTAACTTGGCGGATAGATGAATGTTACCCCATGAGTTGAGTTTGAGGTGACCATATATATCTTTGTGGGTGGAGTTTTAGTATGCACAAGCAGCTAGGTTGTATGTTGCAGTCAACTATATCTTGTGAGCAAGTGGATTGCATTATAGTGATCCCTTGGGACCCCTTTTTTTCCCTTATACTACATCCACTTATTCATTAGATTTGAGACAACTGCCAACATCTTCTTCATGCTTGGTATCTTGACGATGGGACTTTCATCAGGGACAAAATGGAGGTGTCCAAGGTTCTTGACTTCATTCAACACATGTGTACAACATTGGGTCATGATTTAAATATACATAAAATAGATCTTTATTGACTTACTTGTGAAGGTAGAAAAATTGACAAGGGTTTGTTTACCATTGACATTGGGAGGCCATCATCAAGAGTGAAGTTACTTGGAGGATCAGTTAGCAAGGACAAAACATTTATTAAGGAGTTGTTCATGAGGAGGGAGTCCAAGGTCATTGACTTGACACATATTCTACCACATTTACATGATCCACAAAGTGAGGTTCTCTTACTTCAATCTTGTATGGGTATTTATAAGTTAATATTTGTCTTATGGACGAGCCAACCTATTCACATGGAGGAGGCCCAACATGATTTGACATATTGCTACCATAATCTATTAAGATATTGTGGTATGTGAAGGACCTTTCTTTGGGACCATCAATGGTGAGTGGCATCACTACCTATTAGATTATGTGGTCATGGAATGCATTCTGGAACAAAAGCATCTTCATACACTTTTTTGGCCTCTAGGGCTCAATCTTTGGTTCTCCAAGATCATTTTTTTTAGGCAATGGAATAGATGTATGTAATGTGATTTCAACTATTATTTGGATTGTTTCCATGTCACGATCCTATATATTTATCTTACCTATTTTAGTAGAAAGGATACCATCCCTCTAAAGCCCAATATGCTTTGGCAAGTGCCCTTTTTATCAGAAATAGAAAGGATATGGATATTAAGTTTGACATGACCCTTTGGTAGAATTTTTTTTGGATGTTCTAAAGCTAATCATGCTTAAGATTTTCTTTTAGCTACTCATATTAATGGTCTTGGACTGCATATTTTTCCAGTAGAGTATCGTGCTATTCTTAGATATCATCTTATGATTTACCTATTTCTAGCCAATGAGGTATGTCCTTTTTATCGTAAGGCATTCTTAGACACTTTTGGGGAGCATGTGGTTCATCGTAAGGAACTGTTCAGTTTCAAGTACATGCATTATCTTCTTAGCGATGTTTTTTAAGACATACTTAGGCATGAGGTGACTCCTACTAAGAAAGAAGCACCAATGAAATTTTGAATTAACCCATAGGAGGGGGACCGACTCTTTAGCCAACAATTGCCTTGATTTTTGGTAGGGTTGGAGGGAAGCAAGTATGTGTGAATCTAACAGGAGTTTTCCCATTGGTGAGCTCCATTGGTGGAGATTATACTTTGGGATAGGTTACACTAAAAGCTACCTTATCCAAAGTGGTTAAGCATGAGAAAGAGTGTATAGACAATCAACATGTTTTCATATATTTTTGCTTTGATACTTTTCATTTAAAAGCAACATAGGTAGTGGATCTTCTCAAGAGGGTGTAAAAAGCTATGCACATAAATGTCATGACTCCCAAATCTATGGATTTAGTGCTTTGGAGGATAGGATTTGCCATTCAAAAGGGGCTGATACCACACTTGTTGCCAGTATGCCTTCTTTTTCATTATAATTAAACTTCTATATTTTCCTTTTGATTTATAAAAGAATACATACATCTCCAACAGAACAATATCCTATATAAAACTCTTTCATGGATGCAATAAGAAGCTAGTGTTTATCCTAATTTTATATATCTTTGTGATGGAATCTTACTCCATCTTCTTTCCTCCATTTTCCTTAATATATGGAGGAGGAAAGAGATATGTTACCTTTCACATTTTCATCCCATCATTTACAGACACACATTAATAAAATAAGAGGATATTGAGATTTCTTTTCCTCACATCTTTTCCTAAATTTATGCGCAAGAACTAATCAATAACTTCGTGTTAAGTTCATTGTTGAGTGATTTTATTATAACTTGGTTGACATATGGAAATGTGCACCAATATATACTCCGCAAGGATAATATTCTCATTGCCAATTCATTTTTGGATGGAACTCCTAATCTAGTCAAAATTTTGGGTATTTTTGACCCCTCCTATATTTCTCTATAAACTAATTTGAATTTAAAAATAAATAAATGAGACAAATTGACCTAATGTCATTGTATTAACACTATAAAATATGAACCGTTGTACTTGACATATAGTTAATCATATATATTTACTAAAACATGATAATCATATTTTGGGTAATTGTAATTTTACTGTGTATATCGATGGAAGAATAAAATGCTTTTGTATGCCCTGAAGTGATCAAACACCAATCCAACATGACACTATTTCAAAAATTGTAAGTGACATAGAGTTTGTGATTATCTTGGTCCTGCTTTGGTTGAAAATCTCATAGAGTAGAAAATTTATAATTCTCATTGGACTTGAATTAAATTCTTTGAAGATAACTCATCGTGTTTGAAATTGAATC
Organism: Alisma plantago-aquatica; assembly: GCA_963693085.1. Lineage (NCBI taxonomy): Eukaryota > Viridiplantae > Streptophyta > Magnoliopsida > Alismatales > Alismataceae > Alisma > Alisma plantago-aquatica. The sequence continues at coordinate 505,987,934 of OY856412.1, forward strand.
AATTTCTTTGTAGACAACTCACCATGTAAAACTGAAATTTCTATTTTTTCATAAGAATAAGTCATAGTGAATATTATGTAACATCTAGGCTTTAAAACATGATATGTGTGCATTGTATTTTTCTCTTTATTGGGCTTAACATTATCTAAGTTTTCTAGATTGCATTTTCAAAACATCTCTTTATTGTATTTTTCTCATAGTAGTGACCTCTTCTCCTAGTAATGTATATTGTGTTCTATTCTAATCGTCACATACATTGTTGATAAGTTGTTTAAAACTATATATGCACGCCTATTTTTATGTATTTATATTGTTGTATTGTCAGTTTTATGTGGGTCATAGCTTGAATTACGTGTTCAGTTCAGTTTGAACTATATATGAAGTTTTTTATGCACATACAAATGATTGAATATGATATGGACACAAGTCCTATGCATGTGTCCAAGTTGGCAGTGATAAAATTAAGAAAGCAAAGTTCAAAGATTTATTATTGAACTATGTAGTGTGGTTTACAAAGGCATAGTGTATCACACGTGAGTAGATCAATAGAAATCCTAATGTGTTCTAACGCAAGATCAAAGCTTTGTTATGTGAATTGTAAGTGTCAGTGATGCATCATGTTGCCAATGTAACATAATGTGTCCTCAGTCAGAACTTCTACATTTATCTAGTAGAAACTCTGCTAAAAGGAAACATGATGTGTAGCATGTTAGGACTTCAAGTTGATGTAGATAATAAATTTCCATATCTTCAGAAGGACATGTCATCCCAAAGAATAACCAATGGGCATGTATTACAACATTGTATGTCTATCAGGCTACATGTTGTGTCAAATATTTATTTTTCAAACTTGAATGCGATGCATATAAAGTAAAAAACATGTCAGTTATATGTTATGTCATGTTGTAGTATTACTTGAATTAAAACATAAATACCTTGACCCACTACAATAATAAGATTTTTTCCATTTGTTTCATTCTCACTTGTATGAATTTGGATGGAGAATGATGTACCACCCCTTGTCTAAAAGGAAAGGGAAGGAAGGGAGGATACTATAGAACATTAAGGAAGAAGATAAGTAGTTGTGGACCATAGATAAATCACATGTCTGCACGTTGTCATGAGCCTAGTAATAATCATGTCCTTTCTATGTTTTTTACTTTCTTTCATTATTGTTCCGTTTGATAATCTCATATTTGTACTATCTAATGGTATATCAATTATTACCAACACAACTATGCATATGCACTTCATTTATACATGATAACCAATTTTATTTCAATACCATAGCATTTTATGTCTTCAAATTGTAGTAGATAATGAAATGTCATGTCGTCAAAAGGACATGTCATCCTAAAGAAAAACTAATGGGCATGTATTACAACATTGCATGTCTATCAACCTACATGTTGAGTCAAATATTTATTTTTCAAACTTAAATGTGGTGCATATAAAGAAAAACCCATGACATTTATATCTTATGTTATGTTTTAATATTACTTAAAATAAAAAAGAAATACCTTGACCTGCTACAACAAGATTCTTTCCATTTGTTTCACTCTCGTATGAATTTGTATGTAGAATGATTTACCATCCCTTATCTAGATAAGGAAAGGGAAGGAATGGAGGATTCTAGAGGAGATTTATGAAGAAGATAAGTAGTTGTGGACCATGGATAAAGCACATGTTTACACGTTGTGAGGAGCCTAGTAATAATCATTTGCTTTCTATGCTTTTTTCTCTCTTTCATTATTATTCCACTTGTTAGTCTCGTATTTGTATTATCTAATGGTAGAACAATTATTACCAGCACAGTTATGCTTATGCTTTATTTTTACGAGATAAATAATTGTGTTTGTATACCATATCATTTGGATTTTGATTTTATATTAAATTCTTGTTTTCTCATAAGTTCAATTGAATGTTTTCTATTATAATTTATGTAATGCTTGACTATTTTGAACTTAATCTCTCTGCTACTTGTTGTATGGTTTATTATGGATAATAAATATGTGAATTCATTGATTTATGAGTAGATGTTAGAATACCTCTTTGCACAAGAGTATCAAAGAATTATGCATTATGATTGTAGCATTGAGATGCATTACTAGTTATGGTTTCTTACATATGAAAGTCATTTATCAACTTAATTGCATTTTAATTAAGAGATATAACTAACCATATATGGATTCAAAAAGTTAATGTTCATATATTTTAGAATTTATAATATGAATTTATAGTTATTTCATATCATTACATGCTACAATTTATGTCATGTTTTTCTACGTATCCATGTCTCACCTTATTGATTACTTTATGATATATAAATTCCTTTCTGTAATGTAAGTCAACTCAACCATCAATAAAGTCCAATTTTCATATTAATCCAACTTTTGTGAAGTCTAACTAAGATCAATGCTAGAACTGCATAGAATGATAGGGGTTCAAACTATAAGCTACTGAACTCTGACTCGTGCTTTTATTGATGACAATGTGTATGTTTTGGAAAATACTAAAATTGAACTATCATGCTTCTATGATCCAATGTTTGGTGCCAATGTCGTGTAGTTTATTTCTCTTATGTGTATCTTGGATGTTTATATGTTTATAAAAAGTAATTTTGAAAATTTCTTGGTGTAATCTTATTAGTTTAGTTGTGTTTCTTTTTTGTAGATAAATGTTTCTTTCATTTGTACATGATAGGTTCATGGTTGAAATAAGGTCAAACATCATTTGCTTGATGGATTTTGAGATATTCCTGAAGTAGGAGTCTCTCATTGTGATAGTGCAATAAAATGAATGAGACAAGATCTTCAGACATGGGAACTGTGGCTAAAATTCCAAATAACATCAACAAAATAGGAGAGAGTATTATTGAATACCACACCATATCTTAGCTGTAAAAAGCTTCCTATTCGTAAATTATGTGACCCACAGTAGAAAATAATGACATTCATTTAGTGTAAAATTTTATTATGATAGTGCATTGAAACAAATTTTGAGGTCTCTCCAACGCAAATCCTAGCCTCCATCTCACAAACTACATATAGAATTTTTATATTGGTTAACATTCATGGCATGACAAGGGATACATACAAATTTTCCTTTTCACATTCTCACCCAAGATAGAGTGAAGTGGTAGATTCAAGGTCTTAGAAAAGGTTCAAAACCATGTGATACACTATCAACATAAAGTTTGAAGAAATTATTTCTACCTGGAAAGATGTTGGATATTTTTAATCAAATTCATATATTCAAGTAGTCTGGTGGATCACCTTTATAGAAGGCTTGGGAGTGTTTTAAGGAGTGGTTAAGTAACATTCCTCACCACTATCTATCACATGTTGGACAAGTGATGAGATACTAAATATGTATATACATCATGCACATAATTATGAGATAGCATTTCCAAGAAGAGTCGATCGGTTCATCCTCTTATCTTGTGTCCTCCATGGTCCTCCAGTCGATTGGTTTGTCTCACGAGATGCATGATTTAACAATTGCATGTATCTTGAATGCAATGATATGTACTTATTGTTTTATCTCGTATTATTGGACATGATGAGAGGATATCCAGTTATCTCATATGTATTGGACATGATGAGAGAATATATATACCTATCTTGCAATCTCATATGTATTGCACATGATGAGAGGGTATATGTTAGATGCTGATGATAATCACTAGACTACAATAACAAACATCCTTAGGTTATTGTGAAGGACTAAAATGATCAGTTCCTTGGTTATGGTAATAAGGATGAGTTGGGTGTTAAGTGTTACATCTATGCAAGCTTCTGAAATGACAAGTAAAATTAATGATCAGAATCTATATTCATGTTTCACCTTAAATGAGAACTATAAGCTAGAAAGGTTCTGAGCTAATGACAGTTGTTTAAATGTACAAAAGAATCTAAGTGTCTCTATGTTATGAGAACAACATAGGATATTGTATGAATCTAGAAGTTCATATAGATAAACTTGTCGGAGGTTCCAACCATTGATGACACACTAGAAATATAGGTGACAATAATGGAGGTACTGGTTAGGTTGGTAATCTCAGATAACATACTATGACACTTCCATATTATGTGAAAAGTCACACGGAAAAGAGATGTGAAACTTGCAGAATACCGACTTGAAGAAAACATTGCTATACCCGCTGTAAAAGTGCTTGTGCCACAGAAACACGATGGACATGTTAAGATAACTTGGAATCAGATTCGTGGGTGATTGGCTCTAAGTGAAAGTGGGAGTTTATGTGTATGTATGTGTAAAGAGATAATCATATGGTGATTAGAATGAGGAATTAAAATACATGATTTGATAGTAAGAAAGGTAATTTTTTTTATCATGTATTCCTCAGCATGAGATGATGACACAAACATAGTAGTTGTCTAAAGAATGATGGTACTCGATGACGTATGTCTTCAATTACATGACTTGAACAATGATATCATACAAATGTTAATGGAACATACATTCTTGTTACGTCCCTAGTCAGATATTATTGTGGATGAAAAATCGACAACAATAATACATAAGACTAGAGTGTATGTTGACTATTCACAAAATCTCATTAGTTATGACATGTGATATCAAGTCAAGCACACATGTATATGTTAGAAAACAATATATCAAACAGACCCACCATGAGTGTGATACATGGAGACCATGGAATGGTAGTCAGAATCATCTCTCATAGTTATCGTGGTGATTGTGGTTCTTAGACCTTAAGTAACTACATTAATCACATGTCGTTCATGTACTTTGATAATATCCAATGTGAACCTGAATAAGGGTTGCCATAACGGTGATGATTGGGTGCACTATGACACATGGGGGATGAATGTGAGTGATGTAGATGGATTTTTTCCCTCCTACAAGAGACTGATATTCAAGGCCTCTTGATAAGCAAGACTGAGAAATGTATGGCCGTACTCAGGTGACTCAATATATGATATGTGAGCTCATGTGCATTTTAGACAGTCTGCTCTAGTTCAAGGATCATGGATTGAACTTTGAGAGGATGATGATTCCATGATTCAAGTTCAATTAGGATTTTAGTGACAAAGGAACTATATGATCACAGTAACACTAATCACGAACTGTAGGTTGGAGATGTTCTCCAAATTTTTGAATTACATGGGTAGCAAAGATGTGTTTCTAAATGCCACTGTTTTCTTGTGATGTTGTAAGTTAGTTATGAACATTCACTACCAATGTAATTTTGGACCTATAGGGTCACACGAATAGTATACACTTGGATTAAAGGAGTATAGTCATGAATGCTATTTAATTTGATTAATAAAAGTGTTTAGGTATTTAATTAAACAATTGAGGTTAAAAATTGACTCACTAGACTCTAACCAACTAGTTCAAGTGTTGAAATGATCACTTGGAGTGGCAGGTCAATTGGAATAAACATTGGCTAGTGAATGGCACAACCAAGGAGTGAGACAACTACTTCACATAGTGAACCAACCAGTTCACATATCCCAACCGACGGATTCATGGGATGAACCACCCAGTTCAATTGCCAATTCGATTAGATCAAGGATTGGTGATGACATCATGTTGTACAATAATCGAAGACTGATTACCAATTTGATATAGAACAATAAACTACATTTACTGACTGGTTCACTTAGTGAACTGATCAACTAGTGCACCAATCGACCGGTTGAGTGTGCGAACTGACCATTTCACCTTATGAAAGTTCTAAAAAATTTGTGAATTCAACCCTTTCAACTCATGTACAGATTGGGAACCCTGACCCTAGCCTCTCCTATAAATGAGGGGTATTGGGGGCTTCTATGAACATAAAATTTTATGTAACATTGTCATCTATGGTTGTGGTAACTAGTAAAGAGCTCGAGCAAGTCCTACCCGATAAAGGGATGGATACCAAGGGAGAGACAATTGTAGGAGAGCATATCAACTCTAGTAGGTTGACATGCGAGAGGGATAACTCCTCCCCGTTGGCTCTGGTAGTGGAATGTGGAGTTCTCAGTGGTCTGTGTTGACGACTCTAGAGGCAGGAGGTCGTTTTCTGCCACTAGAAGGACACTGTCAACTGCTATCTGTGGTGTTGTACTAGGAGGCCAGTGGAGATGAATGTTCAAGTGTTGCTGTTGAAGGAGTGAGCTACTACCTGAAGAAGAATCATGATGCTACTGTAAGGGTAATGTCAGGGGATTTTCTCTAGGACCATGTTTAACCTTGCAAACCTTTCCTTTCTATATGCATTATTGTTGATGTGATCTTGTTGTTTTGGGAAACATGCATTTAAAGTTTTTGTTTCGCTGCCCATATATGTGCCCGATTTGCCTACAATATGTTAGATTAATATGGCTTGAATATGATTGGTGACACTTTAGGATATACATACATGTAGATAATGATGGGTTATTATGTAGAATTCTTGGATGTTTCGGTGTATGCTTAAAGTACATTCTGTATGATTCAATATGGAAACAAGGTATGTGGTTATGACTATGAATACTCACCCTTATTGACTTTTGAGGTTTCTGAAGTTTCATGAATTCATTGCTATTATATTGTTTGGTTGTTTATTTACTTCCCGCAATCTATAATACCCTATGATTATCACCTTATAATGACACAACTTGCACAATCCCAAGATGCTATCTCTGGAGGTATGTATGTATGTAAAGAACTCATTATAGAGACTACCCCTATGGAGTTGTTATGTCAATGAAATTACCCCCAAAAAGTGGGTATGTTTTAGATATTACCCCTAGAGAGTGGATATGTCGTTGAATCTACCCCCAGTGAGTGGGTATGCTATTGATATTTCCCCTAGTGAGTGCGTATATCAAATGTATGCTATTGAATCTACCCCTAGTGATTGGGTGTATCAAGAGATTGAGAAAGAAATGGTTGAAGAGTTATAAAAAAATGCATGTTTGATTATTTAGATAATTGTTGATATGGTTGTTATGTTGTTACATCTGCATGCACATATTTTCTTTACGCCCCATGTAAACAATATAGAAATATAATGATCTGTGTTTTGGTTTGTTAGCATTTACGAAATTGCAAGATATAAAGATAGAAAGATATGATGAAGCTGATGAAATAAACTGAAGAAATTAAACATAATTTAAGGAGTTTTAGTTAGATACTTCTTCTCATATGTATTATCCCCACGTTGGAAATTCATGTAACTCCTTAGAGGAGCATTACATTACACAAATTATAAACAATATTTGTGAAATATTGGGAATTATTTTCTACTATTTATTATTTTTTAAATTTGGATATTACAAATTTTAGGTGATGACTCTAAACTTTAAGGTACATTCTTAATTGGTTGGACACTGAAAACTAAGGTCGAACCATTTTGTATCAGAGCCCCCAATTTTATAAATAATATGTAATAGTTGATAATTTCGAGTAATCTGTAGAAATATAAGGAAAATTATTAGGGCATAACCACATGGTAATGGTATCAAGAAAGGATCATGTTTTGGGGGGTTGGAAATATTTTCCTTCACACCATTAAGTTGGTATAGGAGGACTCCCTAAGAAAATGTGATTCCTCCCTGGCCAGAACCTAGGATTTGCGTGAAGTAATGTTTCCTCTAGGTTTCTCATCTTTAATTCCATCCACTTCTCATCCTCTTTCTTAATGAATCCTAAAATGTACTCCCTCCTCATCTCAAATTATGATTTTAAGAATTAGGATTAAGGCTTACTCCACCAATAAATTCACAAAAAAGGTTAAATGATGAAATGCTTTAGAAAGTTTTATGGGTTTTCCTTGCAAGGGTAAACCCTGGATGGAACTAAGTATGGTTTAAAAAAAAAACCTAATGGGTCAAGGAATATAGAAACGCTAAGATGTAGTGTGGTATACAACTCACAAAAACAAGTTTTACTTAAGCGGAAGAGAATCATTTGCAACGAATTACTGAAAATCACTAAAAATTAAAACCATTTGCAAAGAGATCCATTCTCAGGAAAACTCTTTTAACAAGAACCAAAGTATTACATATACATCCTGGTTTAAAAGTACATAACTTGTACCATCTCTGCTTGAGGATTACATACAACAGTTGTCCTATTAACATTATACAGACAACATAAAAACCTCGAGGCATCAAACCAAAATCTCAGATCGATTCATTAACATCACTATCTACTAACTCTGAGGACCTGAGAGTACAGAGATGACACATAGGACTCTTGATTACAAGACTCAGACAGACAGTATCTACACCTAAGATATTACTGATGTCCCTGTTGATGCTGATGTTCTTTCTCTACTATTGGATTTCTGACTCTTCGTCCATGTCCACCTAAAAATGTTGGTTCCCACGGGGGTGAGACAATTGTAAATTGCTCCAGTAAGAGATATAACTCTCCGCCAGAAACATCATTATTGCATTTTATTAAATTAAAACTGAGCAGAGAAATCTTATATATTTAACAACAGATAAATCATTGTATGAACATAATCGAGTAATCTCCTTTCCTAAGGAGAACATTGCATCTACTCATGGTAAAGTTGTAAATCATCTATCCACCTTACAAGGAATGTAAAGAGACATAATTCACATCTATCAACTAAAGATGCATAAAAGAAATGTAACATTAGTCAATGCATTTTCTTATTCAATTCTTAAGAAAACATGCTATATGACTGATTATATTTTACAATCACACTTATGCCCTGAGGAGATGAGGCATACCGCTCATACTCCAACCGATCACTGTGAAGTTGAAATCGGTACCATACATAGGTCAATGGAAGAGCCGGATTCCCATGACCTCCCACATCTCGGTCAGTATGAGACAACATGCAGGACATCTTGTGTCTCTGCTAGATAGCTTTCCAGGGTATACTGGCAACTTCGTGATAGAGTTACAACGTCAACTGCACTCTCATCGGCAATTGAGAGAATTAATATTTATCTCCACCGACCCGACATTAATATTATTGGGAGATGTGTACGACATCTATCCCAATCATCAGGAGATTTGTGATACATCCATCCCGACACATGAAGGATTGAGAGGTTTAATGTTTACCTTCCATCAATCTCTTCACCAGGACGTAAGGATATTTTTGCCCATTTACCCCCGCATATTCAAAATATGCATTCCAGGTTTTACCGCGGAGCACCCGTTTCACCATTCAGCAATTCTGACGCTGATGGATCTGTGGTCAGGGGTCTACTTGATATGATTTCACATGATTAATTAGGTACATTATCATATTCTTTTAGCATCAATAAAGTTCTCAAACATAACTTATTATGACAAATGCTACAAAGAACCATGTACTGTTTCATCAATCACTTCTTAGTCTTTATAAGACATTGGGATCTCAGTCCCTTATTTTAAATATTGGGAATTCTCATCCCTCCACCACATTGTTTCCATGCTTATCAAATTTGGGTATTTAAACCCTTAGTTCATTATTGAACATTGTTACCACTTATTAGGTAACTATTACCCTTAGGTCCTCAGACCAAGGTATACATGATACTTGTTACACAAGCATCACCAATGGCTCACCAGTCCATTAATTTTCTTGTCACCCTTCACTAGGCAACAACTTGTTCACATGGCTTACCATGCCACAATACATTTTATTATTTATCAATGAGCAACAATATCATATTGGTACACCAGGCCAAAGAACATGTTGTTACTTTTCAATAAGCAACAAAAGCATATCACAACATGCAATACAATAGAAATACCACCATACCCTCACCAGGGTTAGGGTTTACCATCAAATAGGGTTTTTCATCCTATTACCCAAAATTAGGGTTAGGATTTCCCATTACACAATAATTAGGGTCTATGTTCATTTGATGAATACAACCCAAATTTATTGCTCCACTCCTCTAAGAGCCTCCTTTAATATCACAAGCATTCACACATGCTTATTACTTTCATCACAAATCACTAAATATTATTAATGCAAGGTATGTATTTATTTCTCATCCTTGCCAGGGTATGATTACATCATACTCATTAGTTTAGCTTAACCCCTTTCTCAAGGTGTATTAGCCTATACTTATCAAAATGTATCAAACTCCTTACATTTCATTGTATTAGTTTATATAACACATTTCATGTGTTTCTTATCCAACTAAATTGGATTTAAAGTGTAACAAGGTGTATCAATCTTGAAGTGTTAAATGTGATATCTATCATTTCTTGATGTAACACTTTTCTCATCACTTGTAATTTGCCTGAGTTTGTCAACTTATCTAGTATTAAGGTATTTCCTCTGAATACTCTTAATCATTAACCTATCACCTTTAGCATGTAGTGCATAGGTCACACATTAGAATTGTCCAGCTATCTTTAATGATATGGACTTGTCTAATGGTTAGGCATTGTTTATATCATTATCAACTACTTTAGGTATCTCAACTCTCAAGATACTATCCACACCATTATTTAGTGTTGCATACATCACTCCTAAGAGTGTCATGTTCTCATCTTTTTAAGGTGTATAGGGTTAATACATGTACTGTGGAAACACATCCCATTATCACACAGATAACGAGGTGTTACGCGAAAATGTGCGGAAAACACCATAACCACAGATTATCAAAACACGGGTTAATTAAAACTGATTGCGGAAAACTGATAAACTATGAAACTATTACTTTCCAGTCCTCATCCTGCACAAAAACATGTCATATAAATATGTACATACACAAGATCTGACATGTGTCCACAGCTCAGGAACAGCTATCCATCCATCACATGAGTTCACCACCTGTTCATATATACATAAAGGCCCACATCCGGCCAACAGCAGGATATACAGATATCATCGAACGATCTTCGTGAAACATCGTCAAAACACTGCCAAGGACCTGAGAGTACAGGGATGACTCTAGACTCTACTACAAAACATCCAAAACAGCAGCATGTCCATCGCTTGCCTTCTACTGCTCCTCAAGCTGCTCGTCCGCAACACCACAACCACGACCACGTCTACCTCGACCACCTAAAAAGGGTGAAAACCAGTGGGGTGAGACAATTGAACAATTGTCCCAGCGGGAAACATAGCTCCCCACCGCAACCATAGAACCTCAGCAAGATAAACCATAACCACAATTATAACGTGAGCAGATATATCAGAAGCAATTATATATATATACATAGCAAGATTTACTCTTACCGACAAGCATACCGGCTGTACTAAAACTTATGACCAGATGTCTTTCAAAAGAACAGGATTATCAAGATAAGGTATATCAACAAGTAACAAGATTATTAGAACAAAATATAATGTCACATAACCTGATTATCAAGATAAGGTATATCAACATGTAACAGGATTATTAGAACAGAATATAATGTCACATAACCGGATTATCAAGATAAGGTATATCAACATGTAACAGGATTATTAGAACAGAATATAATGTCACATAACCTGATTATCAAGATAAGGTATATCAACATGTAACAGGATTATTAGAACAGAATATAATGTCACATAACCTGATTATCAAGATAAGGTATATCAACATGTAACAGGATTATTAGAACAGAATATAATGTCACATAACCTGATTATCAATATAAGGTATATCAACATGTAACAGGATTATTAGAACAGAATATAATGTCACATAACCTGATTATCAAGATAAGGTAGATTACCCCATAACCTGCAAGGTATAACGGAATATTACACAGACAAGGTCTCAACCAATGTTTCATGTTTGATTTGATCAGTAAATACTAAACGGCTGTATTACGTGTTATTATGCCCTGAGGATTTGAACCGTACCGTTCAAATCCAACCTTCGGTTACGAAACCCAAGCCGGTGCCATACAAGGTCAATGGAAGAGCCGGACTCCACGACCTCCCACCTCATGGTCAGTACATGAGTACAACACAAGCAGGACCGCAGTCACATGCTGAAGTGGTCTAAGCCACAGGGTTAGCTCCATAGGCTACCCATCTCTCTAGCCCACCTTGGTACAGGTCTCGGCGCTAGTAAAACTGAACCACGGGCCTGATCACCGTGCTCTGAGCCATGAACGCATTCATGCTCCATACATCACATATCCTGAGCCATGGGCCTGTTCACCATGCTCTACACACATATCTGAGTCTGCAACCGAAGTTACACTCTTACCTCCTCATTTTTAGGCTAGGAGCAACCTACACATATTCAACAATATGCGCTTCCAGGTTAACCCGTAGGAAAACCTGTTTCACCATCACCAAGTTCTGACGATGATGGATCTATGGCCAGGGCAAACTACATGATGTATTTCACTGTGCTTAATTAGTATCTTTTAGATGGATTGCAAGATTCAACCAAGTTGTATGACATGCAAGGTATAACAAAAAGTAAAGAACATTATATTATGATCTATTCATATCAACCTGATCCATCTTAAGGATCCAACATCACATGTTACCACTTGGCCTCTTGCCAACCATCCTGATCCATCTCAAGGATCACCACATACCGCAGGGTCTCAACCCCTCATCATGTACTGTCACTGCCTCTTAAGGCTCACATCATCATCATGGGACCAACACATCACATACATAATCTTATAGAGCAATTATCAAAGTTATGTTACTCATTACATATGTCACATAGCCCTTTCATGGCTAAGTCATCACCTGCAAGGTTAAGGTATGCAATAATTGTAGATTCAACATAAGGAATATGCTCACTATCATGAAATATCATTCAAGATAATCTACTTATCAATATGACACTTATTTGGTAACCAAGTATGTTAAGTACGTCATTAACAAACTATACTGATGCTTACCCTTATCTCAAGATTGTACAAACAATCAAGGTATATAGTATACAGAACCAACATTATTATTACCCAAGTCATTATTGTTGCCATCAACTATTTCCATCTTTATCATGAAGCAACCATTAATATAACTGACACTTAGCATCATTATTACCAACATTATTATCATTAAACAAACTACTAGAGTAGTTATCATTATCTTCTTTATCATTAACAATTAAGCATAAGGGTCACATCATGCACCTAATACATTAGGGCCATCATATACATATTGATGATATCACAAACACCACCATCGTTTATTGGTTAATGTATAAGCATCCACTTCTATCACATGAGGGACCGTCACCAAAGAAACTCATACCCTCACTATAGCCTCACAACCCTCATCTATAGCCTATCACCCAACATGGGTATCGACTACCACACTATCCTTGTTGGTTATCACACCATCAACCATATCGGCCACTATACCATCAACCCTATCGGCCACCATGGCCCAAGGCATGTCGCCCAACATGGTATCGGCCACCATGATATCGGCCATCATGGTATCGGCCATCAGGGCACCAAGCCTATCGTCTAACATGCCATCAACCATATCGGCCAGCATGGGCATAAGGCATGACGCCCACCAAGCTTGTCGGCCAACACACTAAGCTCACTCTATCGCCCATCATGGGTAAGGGTATCGTCCAACATGCTACTAACCCTATCGGCCATAAGGCACATCAGCCTATCGTCCAACAAAGAACCCTACTATGTCGTGCAACATGAGAGCAAGGGTGTTGCCCAAAACCAAGAGCATTAACCAAAACACAAGGGACATCACTATGTCTCCCATCATATCGGCCAACCACACCTTAGCTCATTCCATCGCCCATCAAGATGCCATGTCGGCCACCAGAGAGAGCACCATGTCGCCCAACATGGTCACCATGTCGGCCAACACTCAAGCTAGGTCAACCTATCGACCTCCAACTCAAGGAACTCCAACCCTAAAGCATCATATCGTTCAACTTAAGGGCAAGTGTGTCGCCCAACACACTCACAAGGAAGGGGGGGGGTATCGCCCAACCCTAGGTCACCTTCAACCTCCAACTCAAGGAAGCCCCAAACCCTAGAAAGCAAGGTACACAAAGGGACCCTACAACCCTAAGGGGGATATCGGCCACTAAGGTACACTTAGCAAAGTACAAAAACAAGGAGCTAAGCTAGTCCACTAACATGCATAAGATCAAGCAAGAGGTAAAGGAGTTAGGGTTCGAAGCTATGCAACCCGCCTTAAGCTCCAAGGAAGAGGATGCACTTTGAGCTCCAAGGTTGTCGGCCACCAAAGCTCCAAAGCACTTCAGGGTCCAAAGCTATCATCCACGAAGCTGCTCCAGGAAGGTGTATCGACAACCACTTCGGCTCCAAGGAAGTGTAACGGCCAACACAAGCAAGATGGAGAGGGATATCGTGCACCAAGGGTGGAGGGAGACCAAAGGACCAAAAGAGACTAAGGCAAGGAGAAGAGCTACCTATATAGGAAGAAGGGGAGGAGAAACCAAGGTACAACCATGCTATGTGTCGCCCACCCAAGGGACACTTGTCCTAGGGTTCAAGCCAACACACTAGCAAGCCAAGAGACACTTGTCCAAGATGTGCACCATGTGTCACCAGCCAAGGTCAAGCCGCATGGGTGACACAAGCAAGCTATATTGGGCGACACACCAGGCCACTGGGCGACACACCACCTGCCCTGGGTGACACAAGGCTGAAGCAAGCCCAAACAAGGAACTCCAAGGCCCAAACAAGCTCAACTCAGGCCCGAAGGACTCAAACAACAAGCCCAAGCCTTCCTCTCAACCCTAGAGGAAGCAAAGAGGGAAAACATCTCACAAGATGGCAAACTTGCCCACAAAACCCTAAACTTAAGTTATTTGCAAGTAGCCCCTCGAACTCTCAACAAAGCTCAACAAAACCCTAATCACCACTAAAGGTGATTAGCGAGCACCAAAGCACCAAGATCAAGCAAAACAAACAGGGTAAACCCTAAACGCAGGTCAGGATCCTTACAGCCATAAACCTCTACAAAAGGATTTCGTCCCCAAAATCCGAAGAGAAAAGTGAGGGATACTTCTGTTGGTATGTATGCCCTGAGAGCCAATCATGTGATGATTGGTGGGATACAATAAGATTGATTTGATAAACATCAAAGGCGAGCTTCCAATTCTTTCTGGTTCACTCATATGAGATAGTGATAGAACAGATTGAATGTCTAGAGAATGACAGTACTCAATGACGTATGCCTTCAGGTTCATGACCTGAACGATGAGATCATACGGATGCTAAGAGTTTGTACATTCTTGTTATGTCCCTAGTCGGATGTCATTGTGGAAGGTAGATAGACAGCAATGACACACAAGACTAGATTGTGGTGTTGGTTGATGACAGAATCTCATTAGTCATGATATAGAGATATCAAACCAAACACATAGGTACTTGTTAGAGAACAAGGTACCAGACAGACCCACCGTGAGTTTGACACATGGAACCATGAGATGGTAGTCACAGTCAGTACTCACAGTGATGGTGGTGAGTGTGATTCTTAGACCTGAAATCACTACACTCAACACATGTCATTGGGCACACTTTGACATCATCAAACGCAGTCCTGAAACATGGGTTGTTATAAAGGTGATGATTGGGTGGCTTTGACACATGGGGCTTTTGAGGGGTGAGTGATAGATATGGGATTTGTCCCTCCTGAGGGAGTTTGATATCCATGGCCACTTGATGAGTAGGATTGAGAAAGGCGTGCACGCATGTGTGAATCCGTATGTGATACTGATGTCATACATATCTCTTCCAGTCTACTCTGAGATCAAGGAAGTGAATGAACGTTTACAGGATGACTGTTCCATGCCTCGAGTTCATTCGGGATATCAGTGACAAAGGAATTATACATTCGTTGTAACACCATTCATGGATTGTAGGATGAAAGTTGTTCTCCAACTTTCTACTTTCACTTGGGTAGCACTGATGTGTGACTAGGCACCGCTCTTTGCTTGTGAAGTCATAAGTGTTATGGACTTTCACTGCCAACGTGAAATGGACCTGCAGGGTCACACACATAGGATTTTACCTGGAAGAGGAGTTTTGTCCACAAAGCAATGTTTAGATTGATTACTAAAGGAGTTTAGTTGTTCAATTAAACACTCAATCAGTCGATAGCTCAATATCATATGGTTTAAGGTGTTGGACGCATTGATTGGAGTATCGGATTGATTGAAATCGCATTTGACTGATTTTTCCCAACCTGTGCTCCCAACCGATCGGCTCATGTGATGAACCGGTCGGCTGAGGTTGCTGAACCGGTCAGCTGGAGTGTCCAGGCCGATCGGCTCATGCCCAGGTTGAAACGACCGGTTCAAGTGTTGAACTGATCGGCTCAACTGGTGCAACCGACCAGTTGGGAAAGTCATGTCGGCAAGGATTTTCCTTTCGTTTCAGATTGCCCAATTCGATTGGGAATAATATTGGTATTCGATACCAATTGGGAAAGAAACAAGGAAAGTCTTTTTGAGCCGGATTAGGACCATGAACCGATCAGTTCAGGGCACCAACCGATCGGTTGGAGTGCCCCAAACGATCGGCTCAGGTCCAACCGATCGGCTCAATGGCCGAACCGATCGGTTTAGTTGTGAACCGATCATTTCAAGTTGCGAACCGGTTGCTTTTTGTGGAAAATTCTCGAACCCTTCTATTCCTGCATTAGTCCCGCATTGCCCGGGATGGAGAACCTTGTCCCATGACTCTCCTATATATATAGGGGTATTGGGGGCTTCTCAAAGAACAGCTCAGTGCAACCAGTTGCTCTGCAAGTTGTCGTTCTCTCTAGTTTTGGTAACCGTGAGAGAGCCCGAGCAAGTGCTTCCCGCAAAAGGGAGGTGCAGCAAGGGAAGGAAAATTGCAGTTGCAACAGGAGGCAGGAGAGCGTGTTGGCGACTAGTACGTCAATAGGAGGGTGCGAATCCTTCCACTTCCTTGTGGGACAAGGAGAGTGGAGTTCCAGGTGGTCCGTGTGGACTACTACAGAGGCGGGAGGACACTGCCGCTTAGGAGGACAACTGTCATCCGACAGTCCGGTTCGAGTAGGAGTTGTCAATCCCGGTGCGACCAGGAGCTGCACAGACACCGTCGAAGTCCAGAGTTGAAGATCGGGCATTGCGCGAGGTATTGTCGCCGAGCAAGCCTCGGGACAAGGTATGATTCCGCAAACCATCCTTTCCTATTATATAGACGTTGACGCGTTTCCTCGGTATGGGTTTGGGGAGAAATTTTTTTTGTTTCTGCTGCCTTCTCTGTCTCCCCTAAAACCCAACAGTGGTATCAGAGCCACGTCAACTGCTCTATGTTTTAGGAATATCGATATGATCGATTTTGGTTTGTCGCCTTTATTTATTGCATGCGATGCGAATAATATCGGCTTTATGCATGTCCAATCCTAAATCCACAAATCCCTAATTACATATATGATATGTATTATTAATGCACTCGATACGCGTCGCCCTTAAATGAGTTTTGTGGTGGATGTGTGTAGCGTGATTATGGCCTATAAACCCCTATCTGTGTGTGGTTGTTTGTGGTTGCTTGCATCTCGGTCTGCGCACCGATCTTCCCTCTCTTATTCCTGATGTAACTCGAAATAATTTGAGATTCTTTCCTACCTTTGCTCCCCC
The DNA here is from genome assembly GCA_963693085.1 of Alisma plantago-aquatica. Taxonomy (NCBI): domain Eukaryota; kingdom Viridiplantae; phylum Streptophyta; class Magnoliopsida; order Alismatales; family Alismataceae; genus Alisma; species Alisma plantago-aquatica. Next base: position 506,005,456 of record OY856412.1, read on the forward strand.
GAATGTAACTCGGGGTTTCCCTTTTTAAAGCAATGTAATAAATAGGATAGATTTTTTATTTCTTGTTATGTCAAAGACCGGCGGACATCAAGACGACTGCTCAGACGATCGGTTCAAGGAGTGAACCGATCGGTTGACCTTCCAGACAGTCGGTTCAAGGAGTGAACCGATCGGTTGATGACCGGTTCGAGGAGCGAGACGAGCGGGTGGCGGACATGATGAGATGCATGACGACCAGGCGAACCGATCGGTTGGAGGAGCCAACCGATCGACTGGTGGCTCCCAGACGACCGGCTGGAGAGTACAGATCATTCATGTGATGAGTTGATCAACTCGGAAGGCAAGGCACAGAGTTCATCTTGTACAGGTTGCATGTGATGTTGACCTAGATGACCGTGATTCCTTTTGGCTCGAGGAATCACATTAGGATGGCCATAATCATCGCTTTTTATCGTTTGTGCATGTTTTCTGTGGGATATAGCATGTATATGATACATACTATGTATTGTGGTGATTGGATACGTATATGTATATAAAACCAAATCCCTCATTAAATATTAAGTTTTAGATGCCTTCCAAATGCGACACACGTGAAAAGCTTGATCGACCAAGTGTGGGCACGCCCAAGCGTGGTGCACCGTCTATCTCGTGGAAGTGTGAAGGATGAATGTGTGGGTCTGCCCAAACAGGGTGCATATTCATCGTGTTTGCTTTGGGTTGGACTTAACAAGGTGACCTAGATAGGATCTAGCGCCTTGAGGCATGGAGATGATGATTGCAAGGAGTTGTAGATGACATCTTATCAAGAGTTGCATATGATGCAATTGGCAAAAGTTGCCTACCTGAGAGATCTATGTTGTGGGTGACAGCCCAAGCTGGTCCATGACTTAGAGGATTTCAGGATCTTGCCCACTAGAAGATTGTACGCTGCAATCTTCCGAATTGATGGTGAGGGCTATCGATTTGAAGTAAAATAGTGGGAGTGATAATTAATTAAAGGCCTAATTATATCGTCAAATTTTCAAATCAATCAAATAAGTCAAAAATGAGTTTTGGACTAAAATTGCATATTTTCCTTTTGTAGTTCAAATGGCAACAAACAACAACAACTTTTCTTTGCGATCGGTCCTTGACAAGGACAAGCTAAATGGGACAAACTTCCACGACTGGTATCGGACATTGAGAATCGTTCTCACTCAAGAGCGTAAGCTCTATGTCCTGGATACTCCAATTCCAGAGGAACCCGCTCCTAATGCACCAAGGACAGAAAGGGATGCTTACAAGAAGCATTCTGATGATGCCACTGATGCAAAGTGCTTGATGCTATGTTCAATGAACCATGAGTTGCAGAGGCAACATGAGAACATGGGTGTCATAGAGATGATTCTGCATCTCAGGAACATGTATGAAGATCAGGCACGGAAAGAGAGGTACAATGTTTCTAGGGTGTTGTTCAAGTGCGTCATGACAGAAGGAGATCCAGTTGGTCCTCACACACTCAAGATGATTGGGTATGTGGAGAACCTGCAGAGACTGGGATTTCCACTGAGCCAAGAGTTGGCTACTGACGTGATACTGCAATCGTTGCCAGAATCTTACAGTCAGTTTGTGATGAACTACAACATGAACAACTTTGATAGGCCACTGTCAGAGTTGTTGGGCATGTTGAGGACAGCCGAGTTACAGATGAAGAAGGACAAGCCTAAGTCCGTGATGGTGATCACGAGCAAGAAAGGCAAGTCCAAGCGCAAGGGCAAGGGCAAAGCTAAGAAAGGTTCTGAAGCTAGCCAGGAGTCCAAGCCATCTTCAGCTCTCAAGGCCAAAGGAGGCGTGACCAAGAAAGGAAATTGCCACCATTGTCAAAAGCCAGGACATTGGAAAAGGAATTGTCCTCTCTATCTGGAAGAACAAAAGAAGAAGGAGGCGACTGAAACCTCTACTTAAAGGTGTCATGAAAGTAAACTTGTAACACTTTTGAGATATATGATATCAAGATGTAAAGTGTAAAGCATTCTTACTTGGGGCAAGTGTTGCCTTTATAGATAGGAATACTTTAGTTTATTTTCAGCAAATAAGGCATGTAATACAGTTATGAACTGCTATTTCATACTTTCCAATAGATAGAAACACTTTATTTTGCATATTGTATGACAATGATGGCAATTAATAAAGAGATGTTTCAATTTATAAAGATGTGATCTTTGTGGCAATGCCTTATTTATCTTGTGATATTTGATATACATAAGATAAGACGATACCTAAAAGTTATAGATAACTCAAACAATTTAATTAGCATTAATCATGAGAAATTCATTTCTAGTTTCCATGAGATGGATAAATCTAGACTCTTTTGGTTATAGGACCAGTAAGAGACATGAATATCTTGGACATGATTAATCAATCTTCACTAATGTAGTGGGAGAGTGATTATCCTATTAGGTATAATACATGTGATGTATTTACATACCTATTGGAATAAATGCTAATACTTCAAATGGTGTTTAGAGAAATACCAATATGAATGTCTTGAAATGTTCAAGATTATCATAAATGAAGTACAATTTTGGTAAAGTATTAATTCTTGATGAGATCAATGAATGAAATACTTGGACCAAATGTTTGAGATCCTTATGAGTGATTATGATATTGTATCATAGTGAACTCATGATTAAGGCATGGTGATGTCTGAATCAAGAAGGAATCATACTCTAAGGAGTTAGAGAATGATTATCAAATAACTGAATTCTTCTTAATAAAAGAATACCCCACACTAATAAAAGAAATTAAGAATCACAAGGGTTGTGAGTTCTTATATCTTTAACAGATACACCTCAATTATCTATGTGATGAGTTGTTCATGTGATGAGTCAACTATCAAGATGAATATGAGGAACCGAATCTTGAGTTATGGTTTAAAACCATTACAACCTAAATGACTTCCATGTGAACCATAAGGTATGACCTTGATGGTAGCACTCATTGGATCATATCCATAAGTGCAAATAAGTCTTAAGTGTTAAGACACATGGATAACATTTTGACAAGGATGATGCTTGTTGATTGCAACTTAATGACTAATACATTTGGCATATGGATACTAAAACCGCATTCCTATGAGGAATAAAAACAGGATGTGTACGTGACACAACCTATAAGGTTTATGAATCCACTAATGCAAATAAAGTCTATAAGTTACAATGGACTAATCAATGTGATTGATTGAGTACAAGCAACTCAAAATTGGATCTTTACTTTGATGATATAGTCAAAGGGTTTGACTGATATGTCAAAGATAAAGAAGGGATCTGTGATTTAGTGGGAGCGTGTTCACATTCCACATATTGATGTGAAATAGGAATGTTCTAGATTGGAAATCCGAATGTGGAAATTATCTTTAAGGAAGATAGAGATGTTTCCTATGTGATAGGAATAGAGATCTATAGAGATAGTTCTCGAAAATCTCTTGACCTGGAAAGAGAGAGCATACATTGGCAATCTGTACTGAAGTGTTCAGTATGCAGAGATTCAGTGGGAGAAAACTTGTCCATGTTACATGGAGTTAGTATCCCAAGGCCTAATGTCCAATTCTTATGAAGAATGGAACACTAAGAATAGATATGGATCTATCATGTATGTAATCATCCCATTATCTTGCATGTATGACATGGCAAGAATAAAATGCATTCATCATCTTGTATGTAGGACATGGCAATATGATGTGCTCATCCTGATAACTCGTATGTGTGACATGATGAGTGGATGTCTGTCTATTTCCAGTAAGAGTTACTGGAATACCATGAGAACTTGATAAGTGCTTGTGAAGTACTAGTTCTATGGAGATAAGGAAGAGTTCGATGTAAAGAGTTACATTGATGCGAACTTCCGAAATGACAGAAAATTAATCGCAAAATATACATAAGATGTATAAAAGAGAATGTTTGTTGATAATTGGAAATGTTCCAATAAAGCCATTTAAAAGGGGAATGTCGAGTATCTAGGTGTTAGTGAACAGCAGTGGATACTATATGGATCTGAAAGTTCATGAGATGAACTTATATTCCACTCATTGATGACAAGTCTGGAATCCTTGATCATGCAATGTGGCTAAAGGTTAGCAAAAGGAATACTAGATCGCATATTACGGCAACTCCATCTCATACGTATGACGTACAGCGAAGAGATGTGAGAGATGCAATTTGTACAGACTTTGGCAAGGTGTTGTCATTACTCACTATGTTGGCACTAGAGCACAGTAACATGTGAGACATATCTGAAGATCACTATGAATATGATTCAAGGGTGATTGGCTCGCAGTGCAAGTGGGAGTCTGTTGGTATGTATGCCCTGAGAGCCAATCATGTGATGATTGGTGGGATACAATAAGATTGATTTGATAAACATCAAAGGCGAGCTTCCAATTCTTTCTGGTTCAGTCATATGAGATAGTGATAGAACAGATTGAATGTCTAGAGAATGACAGTACTCAATGACGTATGCCTTCAGGTTCATGACCTGAACGATGAGATCATACGGATGCTAAGAGTTTGTACATTCTTGTTATGTCCCTAGTCAGATGTCATTGTGGAAGGTAGATAGACAGCAATGACACACAAGACTAGATTGTGGTGTTGGTTGATGACAGAATCTCATTAGTCATGATATAGAGATATCAAACCAAACACATAGGTACTTGTTAGAGAACAAGGTACCGGACAGACCCACCGTGAGTTTGACACATGGAACCATGAGATGGTAGTCACAGTCAGTACTCACAGTGATGGTGGTGAGTGTGATTCTTAGACCTGAAATCACTACACTCAACACATGTCGTTGGGCACACTTTGACATCATCAAACGCAGTCCTGAAACATGGGTTGTTATAAAGGTGATGATTGGGTGGCTTTGACACATGGGGCTTTTGAGGGGTGAGTGATAGATATGGGATGTGTCCCTCCTGAGGGAGTTTAATATCCATGGCCACTTGATGAGTAGGATTGAGAAAGGCGTGCACGCATGTGTGAATCAGTATGTGATACTGATGTCATACATATCTCTTCCAGTCTACTCTGAGATCAAGGAAGTGAATGAACGTTGACAGGATGTATGTTCCATGCCTCGAGTTCATTCGGGATATCAGTGACAAAGGAATTATACATTCGCTGTAACACCATTCACGGATTGTAGGATGAAATTTGTTCTCCAACTTTCTACTTTCACTTGGGTAGCACAGATGTGTGACTAGGCACCGCTCTTTTCTTGTGAAGTCATAAGTGTTATGGACTTTCACTGCCAACGTGAAATGGACCTGCAGGGTCACACACATAGGATTTTACCTGGAAGAGGAGTTTTGTCCACAAAGCAATGTTTATATTGATTACTAAAGGAGTTTAGTAGTTCAATTAAACACTCAATCAGTCGATAGCTCAATATCATATGGTTTAAGGTGTTGGACGCATTGATTGGAGTATCGGATTGATTGAAATCGCATTTGACTGAATTTGCCCAACCTGTGCTCCCAACCGATCGGCTCATGTGATGAACCGGTCGGCTGGAGTGTCCAGGCCGATCGGCTCATGCCCAGGTTGAAACGACCGGTTCAAGTGTTGAACCGATCGGCTCAACTGGTGCAACCGACCAGTTGGGAAAGTCATGTCGGCAAGGATTTTCCTTTCGTTTCAAATTGCCCAATTCGATTGGGAATAATATTGGTATTCGATACCAATTGGGAAAGAAACAAGGAAAGTCTTTTTGAGCCGGATTAGGACCATGAACCGATCGGTTCAGGGCACCAACCGATCGGTTGGAGTGCCCCAAACGATCGGCTCAGGTCCAACCGATCGGCTCAATGGCCGAACCGATCGGTTCAGTTGTGAACCGATCATTTCAAGTTGCGAACCGGTTGCTTTTTGTGGAAAATTCTCGAACCCTTCTACTCCTGCATTAGTCCCACATTGCCCGGGATGGAGAACCCTGTCCCATGACTCTCCTATATATATAGGGGTATTGGGGGCTTCTCAAAGAACAGCTCAGTGCAACCAGTTGCTCTGCAAGCTGTCGTTCTCTCTGGTTTTGGTAACCGTGAGAGAGCCCGAGCAAGTGCTTCCCGCAAAAGGGAGGTGCAGCAAGGGAAGGACAACTGCAGTTGCAATAGGAGGCAGGAGAGCGTGTTGGCGACTAGTACGTCAACAGGAGGGTGCGACTCCTTCCACTTCCTTGTGGGACAAGGAGAGTGGAGTTCCAGGTGGTCCGTGTGGACTACTACAGAGGCGGGAGGACACTGCCACTTAGGAGGACAACTGTCATCTGACAGTCCAGTTCGAGTAGGAGTTGTCAATCCCGGTGCGACCAGGAGCTGCACAGACACCTTCGAAGTCCGGAGTTGAAGACCGCGCATTGCGCGAGGTATTGTCGCCAAGCAAGCCTCGGGACAAGGTATGATTCCGCAAACCATCCTTTCCTATTATATAGACGTTGACGCGTTTCCTCGGTATGGGTTTGGGGAGAAATTTTTTTTTGTTTCCGCTGCCTTCTCTGTCTCCCCTAAAACCCAACAACTTCCTCCTCATCTCTTCCTCAAGCTCCCACGTGGCTTCCTCAACGCCACGGTGATGCCAAAGGACCTTCACAACAACCAGATCCTTTCTCTTCAGCTTCTTGACTCTTCTGTCAAGGATCATCATAGGACCCTCTTCATAAGTCACATCTTTGTCAAGCTAAACTTCAACTGGTTGTATCACTGTTCCTGTATCCGGATGACTTTTCTTCAGCATACTGACATGGAACACTGGATGTAACCTGTGCAACTCTGGAGGCAACTCGAACTCATAAGCCACCTTGCCAACACGTGCTATGACTGAGTAAGGCCCCATATATCTGGGAGCTAACTTACCCTTCCGTCCAAACCTCAGCACACCTTTCCACGGAGAGACTTTAAGATACACCTTGTCTCCCACCTGGAACTCCAAAGGTCGTCGACGAGTGTCTGCATAAGACTTCTGCCTGTCTTGTGCCGCTTTCAACTGTTGTTGTATCACCTTGATCTTTTCTGTCATTTGTTGTACTAACTTAGGGCCCAAAAGCTGATATTCACCTGATTCATACCAACACAAAGGAGATCTGCACTTCCTCCCATACAAAGCCTCATAGGGAGCCATGTCAATGCTCCGCTGATAGCTATTGTTGTAGGCAAACTCTACCAAACTGAGATGTACGTCCCAACTGCCTAGGAACTGCAAAACACAAGCACGAAGAAGATCCTCCAAAGTTTGAATAGTCCTCTCAGACTGTCCATCTGTCTGCGGGTGAAAAGCAGTACTGAACTTCAACTGCGTTCCCATCGCCCTGTGCAACTGTTCCCAAAAACGACTTGTAAACAGAGGACCTCTATCAGAAACTATCGTTGCTGGCACACCATGCAAACGAACTATCTCATCCACATATACTCGAGCGAGCTTTTCAGCTGTATATGTGGTCTTCATAGGTATGAAATGGGCAGACTTCGTTAATCTGTCCACTATCACCCAAATGGAATCATGATTCTTAGTTGTCCTGGGTAGACCAACTACGAAATCCATGGTTATATGATCCCATTTCCACTGTGGTATAGGCAAAGGTTGCAACGTACCTGCCGGCTTTTGATGCTCAGCCTTGACTTGCTGACACACCGCACACCTTGCCACAAACTCAGCTACATCTTTCTTCAAGTCGGGCCACCAGTACAAGTCCTTCAGACTATGATACATTTTGGTGACGCCTGGGTGCATAGCATACATCGACGTGTGTGCTTCCTCGAGCACCAACTTCCTCAGATTATCAGCATCTGGAACCACCATCCTATTATGATAGAAAACCACTCCATCCTCAGACTCATGGAACCCATCATGCTTTTTGCTGCCAAACTCTGATCTGATTAGTTGTACTGTATCATCCGTTTGCTGTGCATCCTTGATTTGCTGTCTCAACGTGGGCTTGATTTGCATCTGTGCTAAAAGTCCAGCTAACGAGGAAACCTCCATCTGTACGTTCATCTGCCGTAAGGAGACTAACATGTCCCGCTTATGGCATACCAAAGAACTCATCTGTGCCTTCTTGGGAGTAGAATACTTTCTGCTAAGCGCGTCTGCTACCACATTCGCCTTACCAGGATGATACTCGATAGTGCAATCATAATCACTTATCAACTCCATCCACCGACGCTGTCGCATGTTCAACTCTTGCTGTGAGAAGATGTACTTCAGATTCTTGTGATCTGTAAAGATCTGATACACTTCCCCATAAAGATAGTGTCTCCAAATCTTTAACGCATGAACCACTGCTGCCAGCTCCAAGTCATGGGTCGGATAGTTCTCCTCGTGTTTCTTAAGCTGTCGCGAAGAAAAAGAAACCACATGATCTTCCTGCATCAGCACACAACCCAAACCTTTCTTGGACGCATCACAGAAAACAACATAGCCTTTTCCAGATTCTGGCAAGATCAACACTGGAGCACTGGTTAGCTTTTCCTTCAAACTGTGGAAAGCTTGCTGACATCGATCATTCCAAACAAAAGGTACATCCTTCCTGGTCAACTTTGTCATCGGTAGAGCTATCGAACTGAAGTCCTTGATAAACCTCCGGTAGTATCCTGCTAGACCAAGGAAACTACGAACTTCCGTCGGCGTCTTCGGCTGTTTCCAATCCGCAACGGATTCCACTTTCTTTGGATCTACTTTGACTCCTTCAGCAGATATCACATGACCTAAGAAAGTCACTTCATCCAACCAGAACTCACACTTACTAAACTTAGCATACAACTGATGTTGACGAAGGAGAGTCAACGCTTGACGAAGATGTTGCTCATGCTCTAGTCGATTCCGACTATAGATCAATATGTCGTCTATATAAACTACAACAAACTGATCTAAGAACGGACGAAACACTCTGTTCATCAGGTCCATGAAAGCAGCAGGTGCATTGGTTAACCCAAACGACATAACCACAAACTCAAAATGACCATACCTCGTCCTAAAGGCTGACTTTGGTATGTCATCCGCCTTTATCCTCAACTGATGATATCCAGACCGTAGATCGATCTTCGAAAACACTGTAGCACCACGCAACTGATCGAACAGGTCGTCTATCCTCGGCAACGGGTACTTATTCCTGATCGTGACCTTGTTCAACTGTCGGTAGTCTATACACAACCGCATCGAACCATCCTTCTTCTTAACGAACAACACGGGAGCACCCCAAGGTGACGTGCTTGGTCTGATGAAACCTTTCTCCAACAACTCTTGTAACTGCTTCTTCAACTCTACCATCTCTGCTGGAGCCATCCTATAAGGTGTCTGTGCAATCGGCTGCGTTCCCGGAACCAGATTGATCTCAAAATCGATCTCTCGGGGTGGAGGAACACCAGGAAACTCCTCGGGAAACACATCTGCAAACTCTCGGATCACTGACACTTCTTCAAGGTTAAGGCCTTTCGCCTTGGTATCCACAACGGTATCCACAACGTGAGCTAAGAACGCCTCACATCCTTGTCGCAACAACCTATCTGCCACCATAGCTGAAACCAGACACGTCGGAAGAATCTTCCTATCTCCCTGGAAGATCCACTTCTCTCCAGCAACATCAAACACCGCCTGCTTGGAACCACAGTCCAAGACAACCTTATACTTCTCTAAGGTATCCATCCCAAGGATAACATCGAAACCATGCATATCAAGTGGTATGAGATCCACCTGAATGCTGTGTCCCAAAAAAGACAAAACACAAGATGGACACTCTTCTCGAAGCAAAGAGGAACCATCAAGAGGGGTTTCTAACAACAAGCTATCCTTCTTACAACTAACAGGTAGATGACAGTTTTCAAGCATACTATAGGCGATAAAAGAGTGTGTAGCACCCGGGTCAACCAGAACAGATATAAAGCAAGAAGAAGACATATCAGAATGAAATAACTCCATATGACCTATCACCACTCGCGGGTTGACTATCGCCTCCGGCTGATTCATGGCATAGAATCGAGCCGTAGCTTGCTGTCCACGACCTCTGTTCCCTTGAGCAGATGATCCAGCTTGAGACGCTTGACCACGTCCTCGTCCTCTGCTACCACTGGGCTGTGGTCTCTCAGACTTCTAGAAACTCTGCCTCGGTTGCTGCGTCACTTCAACATCTCTATTCGGGCAATTGAACTTCCAATGCCCGACTTGTCCACAGAGATGACATGCTCTATTGTCAACTCGTGGCCTAGATGGCCCTGTCACTGCCACCGAAGTTGAACTGTGCGCCTTAGATGGTGAAGAAACATATCCTCTTCCCTTACTCGGAGACCACTGAGATGGTACACCAACACTTCTCATCACTGACGGTGCTGAAAACCTGGGTTTCTTGAATCCACCAAACCTTCGTCCTTGAAACTGAGCAGGTCTTTTAAGAGACACCGACTCTCTTTTCTCCCTTACTGTCCTCTCGATCCGTCGAACTAATTCCACAAACGTAGCAAACCTCTCTCGGTTTTCCAGCGCAGACACAGGGGTTGTCAATTCAGCACTCAAACCCTTCTCGAAACGTCTGATCCGTTCATCATCTGTCGCCGCCATGTGAGGACAGAACCTCAACAGATCCATAAACTTAGCTTCATACTCGGTGATGTTCATCGTTCCTTGCCGCAACTTCTCAAATTGACTGATCTTCTCATCCAGGTACGTCTTCGGAAAGTATCTGGTGACGAACTCGCGCCGAAACACTTCCCAACAGATCACCTCACCAGGCCGCTTCTCTTCCTCGATGGTCCACCAGTGACCAGCACTACCCTTCAAAAGGTAGACAGCATGCTTTACTTTGTCTGCTTCGGGGATGTCGAGGATCTGGAAAGCCTTTTCAAGACTCGTCAGCCACAGATCTACATCCGCTCGATCAGTCGTTCCAGCATAATCTGAAGCTCCGACTCGGCGAAGCCGCTCAAAGGTCTTCCCAATACCCGATGCATCTCCATGGGGAACCTGTGCTCGCGGAGGAGGCACTGGTAATCGCTCAACCATGAGATTCATCGTAGCCATTAACTGCCCCATAAGCTGTTGGTAGGCAGGGTGTTCAAGTATGGTTGGGTCTGGTTGGGGGACCTCAGGCACCCGATCTTCATGTGCCCGTCCATCTGCTCCATCAACCGATGCAGCATCACTATGCTCAGGAGCATGTTCTTCGTGATTTCCAGACATCTTGGCTTTTCTTCTGCTTAGGGCAGAAGATTTTTGTAAGATAACCTGGAAAACTCATAAGAACAGACTCAACCTAGTCCTAGATCCCTGTAGACTCAGCGAACCTAAAGCTCTGATACCAAAACTTGTGGCAACACATCCCATTATCACACAGATAACGAGGTGTTACGCGAAAACGTGCGGAAAACACCATAACCACAAATTATCAAAACACGGGTTAATTAAAACCGATTGCGGAAAACTGATAAACTGTGAAACTATTACTTTCCAGTCCTCATCCTGCACAGAAACATGTCATATAAATATGTACATACACAAGATCTGACACAAGCCGGTGCCATACAAGGTCAATGGAAGAGCCGGACTCCACGACCTCCCACCTCATGGTCAGTACATGAGTACAACACAAGCAGGACCACTGTCACATGCTGAAGTGGTCTAAGCCACAGGGTTAGCTCCATAGACTACCCATCTCTCTAGCCCACCTTGGTACAGGTCTCGGCGCTAGTAAAACTGAACCACGGGCCTGATCACCGTGCTCTGAGCCATGAACACATTCATGCTCCATACATCACATATCCTGAGCCATGGGCCTGTTCACCATGCTCTACACACATATCTGAGTCTGCAACCGAAGTTACACTCTTACCTCCTCATTTTCAGGCTAGGAGCAACCTACACATATTCAACAATATGCGCTTCCAGGTTAACCCGTAGGAAAACCTGTTTCACCATCACCAAGTTCTGACGATGATGGATCTATGGCCAGGGCAAACTACATGATGTATTTCACTGTGCTTAATTAGTATCTTTTAGATGGATTGCAAGATTCAACCAAGTTGTATGACATGCAAGGTATAACAGAAAGTAAAGAACATTATATTATGATCTATTCATATCAACCTGATCCATCTTAAGGATCCAACATCACATGTTACCACTTGGCCTCTTGCCAACCATCCTGATCCATCTCAAGGATCACCACATACCGCAGGGTCTCAACCCCTCATCATGTACTGTCACTACCTCTTAAGGCTCACATCATCATCATGGGACCAACACATCACATACATAATCTTATAGAGCAATTATCAAAGTAATGTTACTCATTACATATGTCACATAGCCCTTTCATGGCTAAGTCATCACCTGCAAGGTTAAGGTATGCAATAATTGTAGATTCAACATAAGCAATATGCTCACTATCATGAAATATCATTCAAGATAATCTACTTATCAATATGACACTTATTTGGTAACCAAGTATGTTAAGTACGTCATTAACAAACTATACTGATGCTTACCCTTATCTCAAGATTGTACAAACAATCAAGGTATATAGTATACAGAACCAACATTATTATTACCCAAGTCATTATTGTTGCCATCAACTATTTTCATCTTTATCATGAAGCAACCATTAATATAACTGACACTTAGCATCATTATTACCAACATTATTATCATTAAACAAACTACTAGAGTAGTTATCATTATCTTCTTTATCATTAACAATTAAGCATAAGGGTCACATCATGCACCTAATACATTAGGGCCATCATATACATATTGATGATATCACAAACACCACCATCGTTTATTGGTTAATGTATAAGCATCCACTTCTATCACATGAGGGACCGTCACCAAAGAAACTCATACCCTCACTATAGCCTCACAACCCTCATCTATAGCCTATCACCCAACATGGGTATCGACTACCACACTATCCTTGTTGGTTATCACACCATCAACCATATCGGCCACTATACCATCAACCCTATCGGCCACCATGGCCCAAGGCATGTCGCCCAACATGGTATCGGCCACCATGGTATCGGCCATCATGGTATCGGCCATCAGGGCACCAAGCCTATCGTCTAACATGCCATCAACCATATCGGCCAGCATGGGCACAAGGCATGACGCCCACCAAGCTTGTCGGCCAACACACTAAGATCACTCTATCGCCCATCATGGGCAAGGGTATCGTCCAACATGCTACTAACCCTATCGGCCATAAGGTACATCAGCCTATCGTCCAACAAAGAACCCTACTATGTCGTGCAACATGAGAGCAAGGGTGTTGCCCAACACCAAGAGCATTAACCAAAACGCAAGGGACATCACTATGTCTCCCATCATATCGGCCAACCAGACCTTAGCTCACTCCATCGCCCATCAAGATGCCATGTCGGCCACCAGAGAGAGCACCATGTCACCCAACATGGTCACCATGTCGGCCAACACTCAAGCTAGGTCAACCTATCGACCTCCAACTCAAGGAACTCCAACCCTAAAGCATCATACCGTTCAACTTAAGGGCAAGTGTGTCACCCAACACACTCACAAGGAAGGGGGGGGGTATCGCCCAACCCTAGGTCACCTTCAACCTCCAACTCAAGGAAGCCCCAAACCCTAGAAAGCAAGGTACACAAAGGGACCCTACAACCCTAAGGGGGATATCGGCCACTAAGGTACACTTAGCAAAGTACAAAAACAAGGAGCTAAGCTAGTCCACTAACATGCATAAGATCAAGCAAGAGGTAAAGGAGTTAGGGTTAGAAGCTATGCAACCCGCCTTAAGCTCCAAGGAAGAGGATGCACTTTGAGCTCCAAGGTTGTCGGACACCAAAGATCCAAAGCACTTCAGGGTCCAAAGCTATCGTCCACCAAGCTGCTCCAGGAAGGTGTATCGGCCACCACTTCGGCTCCAAGGAAGTGTATCGGCCAATACAAGCAAGATGGAGAGGGATATCGTGCACCAAGGGTGGAGGGGAGACCAAAGGACCAAAAGAGACTAAGGCAAGGAGAAGAGCTACCTATATAGGAAGAAGGGGAGGAGAAACCAAGGTACAACCATGCTATGTGTCGCCCACCCAAGGGACACTTGTCCTAGGGTTCAAGCCAACACACTAGCAAGCCAAGAGACACTTGTCCAAGATGTGCACCATGTGTCACCAGCCAAGGTCAAGCCGCATGGGCGACACAAGCAAGCTATACTGGGCGACACACCAGGCCACTGGGCGACACACCACCTGCCCTGGGCGACACAAGGCTCAAGCAAGCCCAAACAAGGAACTCCAAGGCCCAAACAAGCTCAACTCAGGCCCAAAGGACTCAAACAACAAGCCCAAGCCTTCCTCTCAACCCTAGAGGAAGCAAAGAGGGAAAACATCTCACAAGATGGCAAACTTGCCCACAAAACCCTAAACTTGGGTTATTTGCAAGTAGCCCCTCGAACTCTCAACAAAGCTCAACAAAACCCTAATCACCACTAAAGGTGATTAGCGAGCACCAAAGCACCAAGATCAAGCAAAACAAACAGGGTAAACCCTAAATGCAGGTCAGGGTCCTTACATGTACGTCAAGTTAATCACATGTATAGAGTTGGATGTATAATGGTCTAGGTATCTCCTTGTCCCTTATACCCTTAAATATTCAAGTATCAATATTACCATTCATATGATTTATCAATTTCACCCTTCATGGTGTAACATTCTCATCTTACTCGATTATGTCAGCCACACTCTACTTTAGTGTATTGGCCATTATACCCTCATTAGGGTTTCATATATCATTACATGGCATCACCTCAGATTTAAATTTCACATCCCATCATTACATCAGGGTTCCACATAACATTATTCTAATTCAGGGTTTCACATGGCATTACCCTAGATTAGGATTTCCTGTGGCATCACCCTCAAGTAGGGGTTCACATGGCATCATCCTCATTTAGGGTTTCACATGTATCATCCTCAATTAGGGTTTCACATGGAATCATCCTCAATTAGGGTTTCACATGGAATCATCCTCAATTGGGGTTTCACATGGAATCATCCTCAATTAGGATTTCCACTTTAATTACCCACAATTAGGGTTTACTATTCATCCCAATTTGGATTCCTATTCAAGTATCCATAATCAGGGTTTACTATTCATCCCAATTTGGGGTTTTACATCACATTACCCTAAATTATGTTTACACATACCATCACACTAGATTAGGGTTACATCCTTACCCTAGATTAGGGTTTCACTCAAAATTGCCCTAAATTAGGGTTAGGGTTCAATAACCTTGTCAGTTAGGGTTTTATGCTCATGATTAGGGTTTTATGATCTCTTTACTAAGGATCATACCCTTAATCACCACATGAATCATACTCAAGTACGAATTCCATTCTATCATTCTCTCCACCTGATTTGGTTTCATCAATCATACGATCAAGTATATACAACTATGATTAACATAGTGTACTGAGTTATTGCTATTATAAGCAATTAGGGTTTCTCCCTTTCAAGGTACTAATCATCTAGGTACTTTAAGGATTCAAACTTTATACCTATCATTGATTATCATTGCTATCAATCATTGGATCAATGGAACAATCATCACCTTCAATTTCCAAATGATTGAATCACATTTGACCTCCATTCGGTTTTGGGGTTTCATCACCAAACGGTTTTGAAACCGAATGGTCTTGGTTCTTCGAATGGTTTGGGACCATTTTGTCTCAGACAGTCTTGAGACCGTTTGGACCCAAACAGTCTTGAGACCATTTGGACTCAAACGGTGTTAAGACCGTTTGGTCCAAACCCTCTCAAAATTGAATGGACCAAAAAGACCTTTCAACACTTACACAATTCATGATATCAATGGATGAATCGATTATCAATTGAAGACTTGAATTCTTTGTTACTTGAAATATTGAATCAACCTTCAATTAGACCATCAATTAGGGTTTTGAATCCAATTGACCTAGGAATTCTACTCAAGAAACCTTCAATTAGGGCTTTGAGTTGAGTAGCCATCAATGATCAACATTGTGGAATTGATTCCATTGTACCTTGAATAACGAACAATTCATGTAATAGTAAATGAATGCATGCTCGTTCATGCCCTTAAAGTAGGTCATTGTTTTAGTTAATATTTGAGACAAATCACAAACTTACTAAATATATGGCACTTCATACGTAGGAACACTTTTCATATAGAGTAACTCTGTGCATTTTGATAGGAATGTGATCCAAAACATAACCCTGTAAATGAGGAAATGTGACAAATTACACAAATTGATAAATGACTCGTATCTTGTCCCTATAAATCTAAAGATAAGTTAAACCGTAAACCAAAGGGATCACTAGTACTAACAAAACAACAAGCATCTTATATCAAGATCTTAGAGAAGAACAAAAATCGTAACCAACTCTATGTCATTGAAAAATTGTTACTACCTGAATCCTAGCAGCAAACTATGTTTGCAAAATCCTGATCATCAGTACTTAGGCCGTAACTGTACCTACCTACAAACAAAATTTTGGAATTGCCACAACAGTTAAATAAAAATATAAAAAAATTGTATGGGACAAACAAATACATTATAGTTTTAAAGAAAAACATTCAATCAGAACATGCATACCAACACTTCAAAGCAGACGATGTGTTGATGAGAACCTTCCCATTCATCCAGCTGAGATATTATGTTGGAATTGAGTCCTCTTTAATACAACCTCCCCAATTGATCTGCTTGCGTATCTAGATAATGATGGTATACAAGTTCCATGAAAATGACAAGCAACATAATGGGCCTTGTAAATGGAATTAAAAACAGAGGGATAATTACTAACGAGATATATAAAGTATAACCATCTATTAAATTCTCAAGCATCCTTATCTGGTTCTGCGTCTCCTTATCCACATGCTTACAGGCCGCTTCAATTTGCTACACGCCATAAATGTCGTTGCTTACTTCCTGATCTTAGACAAATCTAAGAAAAACATCCCCATCACCCAAAGGAACTCCAGACTTACCGATTTCTCTGTTCGTCTCGGCATCAGATCTTCCACACCACCCACATGGTGAGAGACCTCTATGGTGGCCTTTGTACCTCGATCTCCACGGCCATACCTTCTGATTCTGCGTACAGAGCCCAAGTAAAACTGGGTAGTGGACGGACGGAGAATATGAGAAGAGAGCCGCCTGAGGTAAGGGAAAGGGAAGAGGCGGCGATGGGAATTTTGAGTGAAGGGAAAGGGGGAAGATGGAGGAGTTGAGGAGTGAAGGGGGCAAAATGAACAGCAGAAGCGGCAACGAGGGGTAAGTATTAGGTAGCGATTGCCAAAATAATAGTGAGCCCGCGCTTTGGGAAAAGAAAATGGGGGGAAATGCCCACGAGTCGTGCCCCTCAACCACCGCTACGCCTCATTTAGGAGTGTTAACGACGGAAAGTTTTATCATTTATGTCAGAAAGCAACTTTGGTCATTATTGGGTACATCGATAATGGCCAACAAAATTTCTTGCCGCCTTTTATGTAGCAATTACGTCAAGATATCAAAGTAGTCGTAAACTTTGACGTTAATAGACCAGTTTCTTGTAGTGGTAACTAATGAATCATCATTAAATTTTTGATATGACCTGACCCCAAACGGTCTTGAGGTCGTTTGGCTGACCTCCAAACGGTCTTGAGACCATTTTCCCCATCCTATCCTTGGATTTTGTAAAATTCCATTAGGGTTTAGATCATTGGATTGATCATCAAATTAGTACTTGATTGCATTTCAATTTGGTATCTCTGGGCCTTCAATTGCTCAACCATACTTAAACCTAGACCTCCAAATGGTCTTGGGTGACCTCCAAACGGTTTTGAGACCATTTGGGCTCAAACACCCAAAAATCTAAATTAACCAAATTGAATTTCAACACTTAACCTGACTAGGGTTTGCTAATTGATTAACGTTCAACTGATGAACCCTTTGGAATTAATCAATAAAATTTGATGGGCCATTAACCATCAATATTAGCATCATATTTTCCAAATGGTCAACCATGGTCAACTCTCCCAAATGGTTTGAAACCATTTAGCTTCAAAAGGTTTGATGAAACTGTTTGCTTTCAAACGGTTTGGTTGAAATCGAATGAGCAAGTTTGTTGAAACCGGATGAAATACAATTTCTTTGGGAAATGATTCCAATATGACGTCATCCTCATCTACCTTCGTCCTTGTAGACCTTAGTACCTCTGATTTCATGGAATTACCAATTTCAACCAACAATTAATCAAGAAGATGATGGAATCAACGAAATTGCAAGATTGACAGTTGAATAACAATGTAAAGGGGTTCAAGTTATATAACCCACCTCCAATTGAGCTTAAAAGCTCCAAGCTCACGTCAACAATGGTGGATTCAACTCCTTTCACTATCCCA
The DNA here is from genome assembly GCA_963693085.1 of Alisma plantago-aquatica. Classification (NCBI taxonomy): domain Eukaryota; kingdom Viridiplantae; phylum Streptophyta; class Magnoliopsida; order Alismatales; family Alismataceae; genus Alisma; species Alisma plantago-aquatica. The sequence continues at coordinate 506,023,867 of OY856412.1, forward strand.
AGGCTCGTCCTCAAGCTTTGAGTGAAAAGGAATGTTTAGAAATGAAGATGGGATCGAGATAAGAAGAAATCATGTATTGATTTGTGATTTCCACCATGAAATCAAGGTGAAAGGGAGTCAAGAAGCTTACCAACAAGTTGGGGGTCGTCCTCCTGATCCTCCAAAGCTCCCTTGGTCGATTTTCAAGCAAGGAGAAGAAGGGGATTCGAGAAAGCCTCTCAATTGAGTTGAGAAAGGTGTTTTTATAAGGAAATCAATGATAGAGAAAATGCTTTATAAAATCTTTTAATTCCAAAATTGGTGCCGCCTCTCCCCCCTCCAATTCCTTACATGAAAATATATCTTCGTCACCTCCGAATTGTTTTTCATTATCCATGAATTAATAAAAAGCAATTTAATCACCTTAATCATATAATAGTAATATCCATAGGTTAGTGGATATTACTTTGTTTTTTAATAATGTGAGTGAGTTATCCATTCCTTTGTATATTTTCGTTGCCTTTGCAAGGCATAAGAACGTTCACACTTGATAAAACTCAACCATCTCGTTTTTGTCTGAAGGCCCTGCAATATTTTTATTTATTCTTGCATTAAATTGAATTAGGGTTTCAATTATGCTTAAATCTTGATTATTTTAATATCAAGATTCTCTCTCCTCCAAAGTGATTCAAATGAGATGCCCCTCTGGTTTTCTTTGATTTACATGATGACAAGAAACATAAGGGACTCTCTAGAAGAGGTAATTTGCATATTGAATCCTAGGTTTTGGGTAAATTGCACAGTACACCAAAACTAGGTTTTAATGCACAAATATTGCTTTATCAACTCTTTCTTGGTACTCAGGCTTCTCCCAAGCCATAAAACTACATCATACTCATTCTCATGATGCTTTAACACATGAGGAACATTTAGTCATGTAAGATTTGCAAGTTAACCCCTCAAATTGGGTAATTTGCACATTAGTCCAAAATAAGCAAACATTGCTTCAACATTATCCAAATAGGACCAAAAGTGAAACATAAGTTCCTCTTGAGCCTTAATTACTTTTCACAAGATAAAATTAAGGATCTAATTAACTTGCTTAAGAAAAAATCCCAGGGTTAAGGCATAACCCAGGTCAGGGATGTTACATGTAGGGTGTAGTCCCTAACCCTAAACCTAAATCCAAATCAAGGGTAATCAAAGTAGTGTAGGTAAAATAATGACTCCATCCAAATAAACATAAAGAAATGTAAAAGGAAAGAGAAACACAAATAAGGCTAGATACACTAGTCTTCCCAGGCATGGTACGTGAAGTACTACATGCATGATGTATGTGAAGGGTTTTTAATATGTAAAGGCAAAATATAAGTAATCAATGGTTACATAAAAATGAAAACATGAGTCCCGCAACTCACATTTAGGAATGGTGTCCTAATCTGGGGTGGGTCAACTTGGGAATGTAGAAAGGACATATGGGGAAGGTTAAACTGTAAAATCATGAATTTGTGTTGTTACTGGAAAGCATAACCTCGTCCTATTAGGAACCCTAGTTGGATAATGTGTCCCAACCCCTTTATGAGTTTGAGGTAGTGGTGCACCTAAGTGAAAGTGAGTAACATCAGCCTCATCGAGAAATCAGTTCTATACTTGATGCTTTAATCCTTGTTGGAATACATGATACATGGAATAGATGAAACACGTTTAGATGTTATGATCTTTGTTTTATGTAATGAGATAATATTTATTATGATGATATTAAATAGATTTGAGAGTTTGGTTCAAGTTTTAAGGATTTGAAAATATATCAGATGATGCAAGTATGTGTACTTCTCCAACATAACATAAGCTTAGTTTATATAAAATATGAACCAACAAGAGCTTCAAACTCTGCTATAAAGGAGGACCTCTAGTGTTAGGACCAGTTATAGGGGTAACTCTAGAGAGAGTGATATCCAGAGGGAGAAGGTTGGAAACCTAAACTCCAAGATATGAGAAATTATGAGAAATATTTGTTGAGATATGTCCTAAACTAGACTAATCCTGAGTTAATGAGTTGAGTTTATTTATGCATGATTCCTATAGCCTTCTTGCACCCTACATGTCCTTGGGAGGACCAAATACTAGAGACTGAGAAAGAGGTTGCTTACATATATGTGAATATGATATGAGTACCTATCCTATAGGTGAGCGAGAGAGTCCCAAGATCCTAAGGAGGTAAGGAATGTTAGTATGTTGTGAAGCCTCATGCTCATGTTTGTGATTCCCTACATAAGAGTCTAGTGCTTGTATTATGAGAAAGAGAGAGTTATGTAGTAATATGTCATGAGTAAATATCTACAAAATGAAAATAACATCATGTTTTTGTTCAGTTTGGGCTTGAGTGGCTAGATTGTGTGAATTTAATGATCGATGATGATGAGGCAGACCTCATAATCCTACAAAAAAGAGAGAAGATAGAGCTAGTGCATATAATACTCATAGAGTTGAGTGATCTTATAAAGATTGAGCATGGACCCACCCTCAGTTAAGGGATTAGGGGAACCTCAATTGGACTTTTTGATATATGTTTTTAAGCCACTCGTGCAAGTTTGTTTAGCACAACCATAATATAATATATGTATGGAACTGATACAACCTTGAGATGTAATAATGGATATGACATGTTGGGATACATAGAAATGGTTTAATGGTTATATATATATATATATATATATATATATATATATATATATAATTGGTTAGCCATATGCATGAACTATGATAATGTGAAATAGCTGGATAGTCTTAGGATGAAGCTTTAATAAAGTTTACAAGCTAATATGAAAAGGTGAAATGAGATTATATTCATTATAAACATTGAATGTGGTTGTAGTTGATATAGGGAATATATGGCGACTAGATTTGTCTTCTTAAAGTACATTTTATGTCTTACTTGGTATACTATATAGGATGGTGATATTATGTGTACAAAATACTTGGCATATGATATGGGATGAAATAATTGTTCTTGTATGCCATCTTGTTGTAGTTTCTATATATATAGTCTTGAATAAATGAAGCATTATATAGTTGTTCCATTACATCTGAAAACATCAATTCTTTGGTAGTAAAATATTGGAAAGTAAAATACATCAAATCTTTGGTAAATAAAATATTGGAAAGTAAAATACTTCAACTCTTTGGTAGTACTTGATAGTGATCCCACTCTTGGGTAGTAGATCACATTGTATAATGATATAACTATTTAATTGTATATCATAAGGCCTTAATGAATTCAACACTCAAGTAATAAATTAATGTATAATATAATGGAAGTATGCTTAAAATACATGTTCTCTTTTGTTAGTATACATCTATGTTCAAGTGTGCTTTTGTTATCTTTGTTACTGCCAAGTATTATTTTTATCTTGTCTTGGGTTTGGACCTTCCCTAGAGGGGTGATTCCACAAAATAGTTTAAGAATTGACATAACCCTGAACCCACCTAAATCTTAAAAGATTAAGTATACAAAGAATGAGAGAACATACGTTGAGTATAATTCTTTTAACCCAAGTATGTATATCTAAGGAACATGAAGACAAGTCACTATAGAAGTGGCTGACAATATGGGACCAAACCCGAAGGGAAGGTCGCCATGAACCCAATGAAGGGGCATAAAGTAAATAATATGTACCCTAAGAGATGAAGGAAATTTGGCTTAAAGAATTCTAAAGGATATAATGTTCTTGAATATTATTAGAGAAACCTCAAGAAAATGTGTAATGAAATAAAGTTATGACATCTCCAAAAAATGGTAGAAAGGGGTAGAGCTCTGAGTCAATCTTAAGGTTAAGTAGGGATGATTAAAGGTGCATATAAATTTTGAGGTTAGGAGGTGATCTTGTCCTATGTGGATAAAAGCGTGAGATCAAGAGATAGCCATCCATGTGTACCCAAGGCCCATGGGGTCAGGAAATTAGCCACCTTCATAACATTGTGAGGCCCAAGTGGACAATGTGAGAGGCACTCCATAAGTGCATGCGAATCTTGTGCGGGAGATCACTCCAAAGGTATGTATACCCCTAGAGATCATAAGGGAATGACTTAGGCTAATGAGACATGAGATGTAGATATAAAGATTACAAGACTTCATGTAATGATGTATGATAAAATCTCAAAGGGAGTTTAGCATAATCTCATGTATTATGAAAAAATCACTTTCCCCTATGACTAAATCAAATTTAAGAAAATTATGCAATTAAAAGTACTCTTGGTTTGGATCATTATTGAGTGTGATTCAACCTAAAATTTGAGATGAAAAAATAATAGGTGAGTATACCATTTTTTCTCTTGGAATGGAGTGAAATTTGTATATGAACTACAACCAAATGCTTGTTTCATGAAGTTATGAGTGAGAGAGATTGGGTAGACGCATGTTATGCTTAAAAGAATGAAAAAGATTAACAAATGAGAAAGAATACCCTAAGTTGAAATTTAATGGAATAATCTAGGGTTTTTAGGTGTTACCTCACCCTTATATGAAAAAAAAAGAATGATAGTTTGGAAAGTTAGGTGAAAAGGTAATTTCCAAGTGAAAAACAAAATTCAAGTGAAAAAGTAATCACTAATTGATAATGTTATATAGTGGATGAGGTTGTGGATTTGAGTTCAAACCTTTGAGTTTTTCATATGACTAGAAGTTATTCAATATAATCAAGATAAACATAATTGTGGGTTGTGAATCTTAGCCCCTGTTTGGTTCGGGACTGAGATTTCGTAGTCTGGACTGGATTGGGCGGGGTTAGTCAGTAGATCTGGATTGGTGTAGTCTGGATCCAGTCTGATTCTGTTTGGTAACCCAATCTGATTCTGGTCAGCTGATCTGATTTGAGTCTGGTTTCAGTCTGATTCTGTTTGGTTATCAATCTGACTGTAGTCTGATTCTGTTTGGCAACCTAGTCAGGATCTGTCTATTCTGTCTTCTTCTAATAGAAATGACTTAACAGTTACACAATATGTGAAGTTGTGATGGCACTAAAATACAAGTAACAATTTTAGAAAAAAATATATCCATACACAATGTGGATGATATTATTTGTTGTTTAGTGGTATGGATATAAGAAGAGTATGCTATTTTTATATGTTTATTTTAAATATATAATATACATCTGTCTTGTCTTGTGTGGCATCTTGTATTTATGTATATATTCATGCGTATTCGATCCAATAATTTGTAACGGACAAGATAATTGAAATTGTCATGATAGAACATAAAATTACACACATGTAGCATAACCATTTGAATAGAAACATGTCCATACCACAGTTACACATAATTCTTACATAATAATAAAAGAAATGACAAAGAAGTTTTCATTTGAACGATGATTTATTTTGATCCCAGGTAGGACCATCCCAGTTGGCCCACTTCAGGGCCTCATCATATTCGTCCCATGAAACGAAACATTCTTCCTGCACAGGCTGCATGGGTTGTTTGACATCGTCTTTTGGCCAGTCAAACAACAATGGTAGATGACAAACCCTAGTTTGATTGACCCCTTCCTCCTTTTCTTGTTCCTGACTCCCAGGTTTGTCCCCATTAACTGAAGTCTTGCAACATTTTTTTTTTGCATACAAGATTTTCTTCAACATATTTTTTTATCTTTGATGTAGACATCAATATCTTTTCGTATTTGCCCAGTGACTTTGATCTCGATGGTGGCATCTATATTTTATAAAAAATTTAAAAATATGAGCACACAATGCAAGTAATACTTATAGTAATGTATTGAAATATAAGTTGTCAAGCAAACATAAACAAATGCATGTTTGAACGCGATGTAAGTCTTGTAATCAAAAGCATAAAGTAGATGTGCATAAAGTAGATGTTTAATCAAACGATGGAAAAAAACTGATTGTGCCCATAAGTTGTACAACATAAAGAAATAGAAATTAGAGACAGCCAAACATAAACAAATACAAACTTGAGCTACTATGTTACAACTTCATGCATTATTGTTGTTTTCGTCATTCGTAAGGTACTCAGCAAGTGCTGGTGGATAGGTGCGACGAGTAGTCACAAAGTTGCGTCGAACGCCGTTTTGAACGGTCAATGGCGGGGGAGGCACTAAATCTCCTAAAATGAAAAGATTATCTGTTATGAACTCTCTCATGATGTGTTGCCACCGCAGTTGCAGCTCGCTCAAAGAAATGTAAGACCCCCCTGTTATGTGTAGAAATTGACGCCACACCTCCCTCCAAGCCTGAGCAGTATATACTCCATTCACACATCTCCCCATGTGATATTGGGTTCTCATCAAACCTCTCAGAACCATATCAAGCTCTCTACACCATATAACATACGTCGTATTTTGTTGTGCAACCATATTACAAAATTTTGTATGTATATAATATTGCAATTAATATCCATAAGAATTGAACAGAATTAAGAAAATAACATAAATGCGGGTATAATTCGAATGTTACGATTTTGTGATCAAGTAATATATGGCATAAAATGTGATACATCCATAAGAATGGAACAAAATTAAGAAAAATACAAAGTTTGCGATGTAAGTGTAACAACAACTTTATGGAGTCATCGGGGGTGAAGGAGTATCCAAAAGTAGAGTACAACTGTCTTCCAACCTCCGAACGGAGGCTTGTAAAACTTCATACTCGTACTGTTTAGAGGTGTAACATGTTGGAAGTCATGATGGATTTCAACAAAGTCCTTCATGTTCATCGCCTGCCCCCATATCGACTTGCACTCATAAGTTAGTAACGTAATTTCATCCTTCAGTGAATCAGTTGTTGGGGGGAGATCGACTTCCCAATGAAAGTATTTGCATCGGTCTTTTCCCTAAAAATATTTCCCAAATCCGAGTTAAAAACAACAAATTCACCATTTACTTAGCTAGTGCAACTGATTATTTGTGGTTGTACTAGCACACCTCTCTAGAAGGACATATATAATACATTTCTCCCGGCCTTTGACTCAGAATGCCAAAATCATATAACCCCGCATCCTCTGTGTTAACTCGCAATGCTACAACCAGACCACAATCACACCTCGGAACTTCGGATAGATTGATCGACATCTAAAACACGATTAATGATTAGTAACATAAACTTGGCTTCAAAACATATGTCTTTGTATGAGACTTAGGTTTGAACGTAGTTCGTTAGTCACATTTGAATGTTGAAACATGTAGTGAGGCCATACTTAATTACATATAATTATATTACATCTATGATGTATTGTATCCCTCTTCCTCTGTTGAAGAGTCATTATCACTCAGGAGGTCGAGTCGTTTACGTAGATATAGACGCCTCCCCCGCAACACTTCAATTTCTTCTCTTAGCCGATCTGTGTCTGCTCTAGTGGAACTTACAAAGTCACATTGTTCTGACCATGTCTTGTGTTCATTGCGTGCATATGCAAGTTGTGTTACCAGCGCATCCCTAACTGCAGTTAACGTGGCAAGTGTATGATGTACGTGGTGCGCGGGCAACATCATGTGACATCTGTTTGGAACAACTCCCCTACCACATGTAAAATATGGCATGTGGGGGTTGTTGTCTTCAAACCGGCCATTTGCCGCATCTGTGGCATTCATGTACACTCGTACGGTGCACTGGAGCCCACATGTACACTGCGGCATTCCATTCTCCATTTCAAGACTGACAACCTAATCAAATAAAATGGGATATTTTTTATTATGGGCCATATAAAATGTTGAGGGGCTAGAATAATTAGAGAACACATGTGAAACATACATTGTTATTAAACAAATAGGGGCACAACACATGTCAACTCTTACATGAGTTTTCATATTGTATAGAAATGAGGATAACTACAAAGTCAGTTCAACGAGTATCCCAAATAAAAGTGGAAATAGTTTCACGTTGTACATCACTGTCCCTTGCATCTGTCGCATTTGTTCGGTGTAGCGAACTTAGATCGACGCCATTGGGTGGGATGGTAGATGTTGTACTGTTGTCGGGTATTTCTTCCATAATAACGTCACCATCATTTTGGTGACGTATGAAATTGTGGAGGATACAACAAGCCATTACGAGGCGACACTGGGAATGAATAGGATATGTCACCCCCTTTTTAAGGTAGGCAAACCGCCTCTTAAGCACTCTGAATGCTCTTTCGACGACATTACGCAACTAAGCGTGGCGATGGTTGAACATTTCCTTCTTGTTGTTGTACAAATTTTTGTTACCCCGATACTCAGATATATTGTAAGCTGTGTTGCGATACGGTGCAAGAAATTGCCGAGTGTTTGCGTATCCTGCATCCACTAGGTAATACTTTCCTACAGGGACTTTAAAACTGCATGTAGTCGTTGCTGCTTGTAGGACCCTTTGGTCAGCGGCCGAGCCCTCCCAGCTAGAGAGTACATATGTAAACTCCATTGAGAAGTCTACAGCAGCCATGACATTCAGGGAGACATTCCCTTTTCTATCTCGGTAACGATTTTGCTTGTCACGTCTTACCAAGACTGGGATGTGTGTCCCGTCAATAGCACTAATGGCATTCTACAATACCATAATCGAGTTTCAACATACAAAAAACTATGACGGTAATAAATAGTACAGGAGATGATTGTTACTACCTTGAAGTAAGGGTAGAACCTTGGGTTCTCCGATATACGACAATGTGTGTTTGTGTTTGTGGTTTGCATGACAATATAGTCATTGCACAAAGCGCACACCGCGTCCAATACTTTGTTGAACTTTCTGCTGATGGTTTCACCAGAGTGGATGTAGTCCTCCTCCAAAGCACGATTGGCATGGCCATGGCCAACCATCTGAAGGAAGTAGCATACAGCCTCAACTGATGAGACTCCTCTACTACTCTTTAACAAGCCACGATCCTCAAGCTTGTCTACAAGGGTATTTATAGTTTGTGGACGCATTCGGAATAGGTCATAAGCCCTCTGTTCATGACCAAACATTATTTCTGGCACCTTTTGGTGCCCACTCCTAATACTAACTGATCTAGGTATTGAAGGAGGTACGTCATCATCATCAGAAATATCATCCATGATGGAGTTAGCTATTGACTCAACTATTGCATCAGCAACACAATTTGCTGTACTAGTCACAATATCTATAATCTGTGGTAGGAGGTCTATTGGTTCTGTATGCCCACTACCCGACATGATGCCTACAACCAAAACGATTTCAAACTTTCATGATTCGTACATTAAAAAGAGTAGCAACATGATCATAATATGATATATGTGAATGAAATAGAACAACATGAACATTAAATACGAATAAAATTGACGCACTACAAATGTACTGATGCATCATATATATTACAACAACGAAATGGTTTTCCTATTCGTAAACAAATAAACCATCATCACAAACTAAAATCTTGAAGTTCATTGATAAATGATACTAGTTAATTGATAAACGATACTGGAAAGCAAACCACAACTCGAACCCTCCTATAAGTTAGGATGCTGAAGGACCTGTGTTATTCCCACTACTGCCACCAACATTGATACAAGTATACCACGTAGATGGTATACTTCTCGTGGCATTAAAGTTTGATGATGGTGACTGCGAAGCATATCCCTGCTGAGATGGCACATAATCGGATGCCATTGAAGGTCGGGCTGGTACACTGCCTATGTGGGACCTTTCCCAAAGATCATGCAACCATATAGTTAGTTTATGTGGGGTGTCAGTGAGGCTGAGGTAGATCGTACAATTTCTCGAGTCCTTGATGGCGTTCACAAGAGTTGTAAACACTTGTGTAGGGGCTTCGGGAAAATTGTCATTGAAATGTTGTAAAATTGTTGCAAACTCCTCTTTTTCAATGGATCTACTGGCGACACCTGTGCCCAACTCGTGTACCTTTGTGTACACTTGTGTGAATTCAGATAACACTTCATAAGAAAGGGTGCATCGTTTGTGTGCCAAGGATGTCCGTTCCTGCGCCTGTGGCTATGAGGAGTCCTTCCCCCAATGCCCTGGGAATCTGTGCCACCTCCCCCAGTGTCGGCCTCACTCTGCATCCTGGGTGCGCCTAAGTCTGGTTCCGCAATGGGCGTTTCTGAGGGCATTGCTGTATTAGATGAATCTAGGTCGGCAGCAACTTCTTCCTCGGAGGCGACATCAGATGGTATTTTCTATCCGTAGAAGACATTACATGATGTCCTCTAGCAATGTTCCTCCCCGCCATCAGCTCGATGTCGTAGTAGTGGGGAAAGGGCCGATTAACCAACCTAGCAAGATCTTTGTTTACCTAAATTTGAAAAATATGAGTTTATTACGATAACAATATTTATATGTGGCAAAGACTAGTTTTCGGTCAATGTAAGGTTATTGTATGTACCGCAAGGGTCTCCTTCCACTTAGGGGTGTCGGGCAGCCTTGGCTTGTTCCTAACTTCATCCCATCTGACGCCACTCTTGTTTATTACAAGCTTAAGTTTGACATAGTCCCTCTTGAGGTTCTTCCACCTAGTTTTCACCTGGTCCATCGTTAAGTCCGGCCTCGACATCCTATTTTGCATCTCACGGACCGTCTCCCTCCATGCATCCCTTGTAAACTGTTCATCGATACACCTACCCATATCATACTTTCTCCTCAGTGTTGAAACTAAACCGTCGTCACTGTCTCTCAACCATATAGAATGCAACTTTGGGTCAGTGGAAGACATACTCCCATATCTGCTGCAATATATAAATGATGTAAGCGGTGTTTATAGCATGTATAAATATATAATAAGAAATATATTCCATACACATCCAAGCATGATTTTCTACCATCAATGTTACCTTATACATTTACCTATTTACATTTGGTCAATTATGTCCAGACATTTTGTAAATGGAATAAACAAATGTCTGAAATTCAGGTTTCATACTTGGGGAATGTCCTAATTGCAACAACACGGGCCTATGCAAGTATAGCTTCATTACATTATTGGATTAATTAAGATGCAGTTTATATATATAGCATGCATCCTACTATGAAAAAATCTGGCAGCCCACATACAGTTAGGTTCTTATATTCATCTACTCATTCTCACCTTTTACCTAATCATAGAATGTAACCACCTCATATTAATCGTTATGTATATATCATACTGAATAGTACAATACAGACGTCTAACTCATTGTACAATTCAAATATTATTCTACACATGTCAATTCAATTCCCAAGCTTACTAAATAGCTAATTAAACTATTTCAGTTTTATATTATATTACTTACCTATAAGGCAGGAGACCAAATTCTTTTAATATATTGTGACTATTGACAAGCATTGAAGGGAGTCAGGTGATAATTCAATTGAATTTTTAGCAAGTTGCATGTAAATTTTGTAGTACTTGTACTTATACATACACATCAACAAATACATGTGTAGAATAAGAAACATATGTAATTTGAATAATCATGTGCTACAATTATTATACAAATCATTTGCAATTTTTCCTTTCCTTGATTTCTCTTGTTTACCCCAAATTATTATACCAATCCCAACCGAATCAAGACTCAAGTACCCAAATTAAACCCTAGTTTTCTCCCACAACAAAAAGTATTCACTCTTGTTCTTCCTTAGAACACATAGCAGACATGGATCATAAGGCCCTCTCAAGGAGGCCATGTCAAGGACAAGTAACGGTCCTTGTAGACTTTAGTCTTTGTCGAAAATGATGATGATGATATCATTTAAGCATATTTGTATAAAAACAAAATGCATGAATACTATTGTCAGTAAGTAGTAATTATATATTCACATTCAATGAGCTCATATTCAGCTTTCAGACTTGGGGAATGTCCTAATTGCAACAACACGGGCCTATGCAAGTATAGCTTCATTACATTATCGGCTTAATTAAGATGCATTTTATATAGCATGCATCCTACTATGAAAAAATCTGACAGCCCACATACAGATTACAAAGCATACATGTACCACATTCTGATCACTGAATTGAGTTAGCATTTATTAGCATCATCTACCTTATCATTTCAGTGTTACAGTTAGGTTCTTATATTCATCTACTCATTCTCACCTTTTACCTAATCATAGAATGTAACCACCTCATATTAATCGTTATGTATATATCATACTGAATAGTACAATACAGACGTCTAACTCGTTGTACAATTCAAATATTATTCTACACATGTCAATTCAATTCCCAAGCTTACTGAATAGCTAATTAAACTATTTCAGTTGTATATTATATTACTTACCTATAAGGCAGGAGAACAGATTCTTTTAATATATTGTGACTATTGATTATATTAACAATCGACAAGCATTGAAGGGAGTCAAGTGATAATTCAATTGAGTTTTTAGCAAGTTGCATGTAATTTTATAGTACTTGTACTTATACATACACATCAACAAATACATGTGTAGAATAAGAAACATAATAAGAAACACATGTAATTTGAATAATCATGTGCTATAATTATTATACAAATCATTTGCAATTTTGCTTTTCCTTGATTACCCCAGTGCTATAATTATTATACAAATCATTTGCAATTTTGCCTTTCCTTGATTACCCCAAATTATTATACCAATCCCAACCGAATCAAGTACCCAAATTAAACCCTAGTTTTCTCCCACAACAAAAATTAGTCACTCTTGTTCTTCCTTAGAACACATAGCAGACATGGATCATAAGGCCCTCTCAAGGAGGCCCTGTCAAGGACAAGTAACGGTCCTTGTAGACTTTAGTCTTTGTCGAAAATGATGATGATGATATCATTTAAGCATATTTGTATAAAAACAAAATGCATGAATACTATTGTCAGTAAATAGTAATTATATATTCACATTCAATGAGCTCATATTCAAACAGGGGAACACACATAAATTTTAACTGACTGCCCAAGCTAGGAAGATATTATTTTTACTCAAACATGGTGTTCTTTTGTATTTGCTTTTCCAATCTTGTTACATTTATTTACATTTTACACAAGGAATTCATTTCAGATAAACAGTATTGCACGGATCCAAATAGTATATATGATTAAACAGAAACCAATGGACAATCAAATTATCAACGTTGAATTGTATTTCAGTTTGAACAAAGCTCACAACAATGAAAAAAAGCACCGTTCAAACTAAGGTGGAATGGTATAGGATCAAAAAGAGAAGAAGGAAGGGATGTGGTTGCCCTCAAACGGACACCACAACAGCAAAAACTGGCAATGATCATGGTGTGAGAGGGCCAGAGAGCAAGAGCATACCTAAACACTGGAAGTGTCGCCGCCGTCCACGCACACACACCACAGTGTCGTCGCTGTCCACGCGCACCACAGCAGCAAAAAAACAGAAACAATAGCCAAACACACTAGTTAATAACTGGAACAACAACGGAAGAACACAACTACAAATGAATAATAGCGGAAGAACAATGGAAGAACACAATGCACTTACCGTGGAAGGACTGGTGTAGGATTCGACCAGGTTGTCGAGCAGCTACAAAAATCACCAGAACCGAAGGCGTCTGCGAGGAGGTTGACGACACTCACAAGGTGAAACAGGAGGAGTTGGAGGACCACTGCCCCCAATTTATAGCAGAAATACCTTTTCGACTGGGGCTGCTCGACGTTTGTCAATGTCCTGCAAAATTGATGAGCGACGTGACAGCAGTAGGGGGAAGAAGAGATTGGACAACACAATGCCCTTACTTGCTTTCAATTCGCCGTCTTCTACGGCCTCCTGTTTGCCCCGTGAACAGCCTCCCAGCAGCACTGCCATGGCGACGCCCTACCGGATACATTCTCAAAACACCCGCTACCACCACACGCTGGCGCCGGGACAGAGCCGAGTGGACGGGGAACAGGTAAAGCCGACCTACACCTACTCCTAGACCCAGTTATCGTCTTCCTTGAGCAGCAATGCTCAGACGGAGTAAAGGGGGGTATCGGGTGGCGCGGGGGCGGGGGAGTATCGGGACGGAAAGATGGGAGCGAGATTGAAACCGGGTTGCAAATGAAATCCCGCTCAGACCGGGACTGATTTGGTCCGGGTTTTGGGATTACGGAACCCCGAAATGACACTGTTCTGAGATGTTGAACCAAACGCTGATCTGCGCCGATCCGGATTGAAAAACGCTGAGTTGGCGCTATGCGACAGGCGCCGATCCAGTTTCAGTCCGGAACCAAACAGGGGCTTAAGGATTGGAGACATGTTGAGTTATCATTCACCTTAACCTTACAATGTTTGAATTTTGGGGACAAAATTCGTTTTAAGGAGGGGTGAATGTAAGATCCTCAAATTTTGGTAATTTGAATTGTATAAACATGAGGTTTGAGTTGATATAATAATAATGTTACCATGAATCCACTTTGTGGCATGGGTTCAACCCATTTCCCAAGGGAGGCCCATGAGACTATTTACTTTGCAAATCAGACCTTGTGACACAAGTTAAAGAAATAAAAAGAATTCATGAATAAATAAAAGATAATGTATTTATGGCTTATTAAATAATTAAAATGCAGAATAATAGACAATTTTTAAAATGTTTTTAAGATAATTTGTAATTTAGATATTTAATGGAAGCAATTAGCTAACCATGCCTTGCAACACTAGTCTGAGACATCAAATAAGAATAATTTAGTCTGGCTTTTGGAATACTTAAACATAATGAGTAATTAAGATAATTCTAGAATTTGAGGTAAAAAGGACTTTGCACATTATGTGGGTAATTATTTTAAGCAAATACATAAACGGCAAGTTCCCTACAAAAAGTTTTCCTAATAAATACCAAAAATAAATATAAGTTCAGAGAGATATGAATGAATTTCCCTTCAAGATTCATAGCAAAGGACGCTCCTAGTAGCCTAAGGAAAATTGAGAGGGAAGTGGGACTTGCTTGTAATAATTAAATATTGTTTCCCTTATTTGAAGAAAGAGAAAAGGGCATTTAGAAACATCCCTTTGATACCAAACACGGATCAATATTAGATTCTAGGTTAATAAAGGAAGTATACAATTTCAAAACTAATTGATGTAAAGATGAGAGAGAGATATGACTTACTTAATTTCCACAATCAAGGTTTACACTGGGATCCTTGGAATACCAAATAGGGAAATAAGTATTTTGTCTCTCATGAAAACTACTCAAGATAATTAATGAGATAGACAATGCAAATATAGGATTGTGGATGAAAATCCAATAAGTTCTAAAATATTTTGTATCCAAGAGAATTTAGTTTCTAATAATGTATATTTTCCTTCAAAACCAATTTTTGGTTAAATAAGGGAATAATGAAGGAGTTTTCCTTTTCACAATGGGAGGTAATTGTACTAATGTAGTTTTACAAAATAATGGTATGAGGAGTGATTTCCATTACATGCCTTCCGGGTATATAAAGTAAAACATATGAGATTTATATTATAAGGACATGAGGGAGGAATATATTTATTACTTTCCTAGAGGGATGGCTTGCCAATTGCATAAGGAAACTTTATAGAAACTGGACCCATCAGTCTCCAACCCTTGTGCTATATAAGAAATGGTATTACGAGAAGATGGACTACTCCAATCCTTTCCTTCCAAGATGTGCATCCTTCCAAAGAAGTGTAGTAGCAAATCTCTATCCCTTCATCATGGCAATGCTCTTCCACATCCATGATGGTCTTGTTGTGTATCGTAACACGGTGCTTTCCACTATGACACATAAGTCTAGAATCTTATGAAGTACTTCGCCCCTCATGCCTTTCCTTTTGAGTCTCAATGGAAGAGCACACAACATCATCCTATGTTTGAGGTATAGATTCCTATTTTGTTTAATTCATAGAAATTTCTAGGATTACCCAAATATGGAAACTTTATATATTACACTAATCAAGAGAATGAGTAGAATCCAAAGAAAATAATATAATGAAGTCAATCCAATCCTAATTCCAGAAGTAGGGTTAATACATGATTACGTGGTTATTAAATACATGGAAGGCCAAGATCTAATAATTGACATGTTGAGTATGTAAAAAAGTATATACATTGGGATATAAATTGATATTGTTGAATACGATGAAAACCAAAGATGATGATGAATGTAAAGAATCCCTTTATTTGATACATAATCTAATATTGTGAGAATCCAAGATGATGATGATGATAATGATAATGAATTAGGAATTTGAAACCAAATATCAAAACTTTCATGATATTATGCACATAATCCAATATAGGCATTCATAGTCTACATGTTTTCTCTTAATGACATAAAATGCTTAACTAGATAACTAGGGTCTCACTTTATATATATATATATATATATATATATGTAAATATATATATATGTGTATATATATATATATATATATATGATCTAAAACTCCATTGAAATGTAATGCATCAGAATTAGAGTTTGTATTGTACCCATATTCCTTATTTAGACTAGAACATCCCTAAAGACTACTATAGGACAGATGTTAGATAAGTATCTCTTGAATATGATTGGTGACACTTTAGGATATACATACATACATATAATGTTGGTTGATTATGTTGAATGCTTGGATTTCTAGATATATGCTTGAAGTACATTGTGTATGATTCTACATGGAAACAGGGCACGTGGTTATTGTTGGTATGTATGCCCTGAGAGCCAATCATGGGATGATTGGTGGGATACATTAAGATTGATTTGATAAACATCAAAGGCAAGCTTGCAACTCTTTCTGGTTCAGTCATATGAGATAGTGATAGAATAGATTGAATGTCTAGAGAATGACAGTACTCAATGACGTATGCTTTCAGGTTGAGGACATAAACGATGACATCATACGGATGCTAAGAGTTTGTACATTCTTGTTATGTCCCTAGTCGGATGTCATTGTGGAAGGTAGATAGACAACAATGCCACATAAGACTAGATTGTGGTGTTGGTTGATGACAGAATCTCTTTAGTCATGATATGGAGATTTCAAACCAAACACATAGGTAGTTGTTAGAGAACAAGTGTACCGAACAGACCCACCGTGAGTTTGACACATGGAACCATGACATGGTAGTCACAGTCAGTACTCACAGTGATGGTGGTGAGCGTGATTCTTTGACCTGAAATCACTACACTCAACACATGTCATTGGGCACACTTTGACATCATCAAACGCAGTCCTGAAACATGGGTTGTTATAAAGGTGATGATTGGGTGGCTTTGACACATGGGGCTTTTGAGGGGTGAGTGATAGATATGGGATTTGTCCCTCCTGAGGGAGTTTGATATCCATGGCCACTTGATGAGTAGGATTGAGAAAGGCATGCACGCATGTGTGAATCAGTATGTGATATTGATGTCATACATATCTCTTCCAATCTACTCTGAGATCAAGAAAGTGAATGAACATTAACATGATGACTGTTCCATGCCTCGAGTTCATTCCGGATATCAGTGACAAAGGAAATATACATTCATTGTATCAACATTCACAGATTGTAGGATTGAAAGTTGTTCTCCAACTTTCTATTTCACTTGGGTAGCATTGATGTGTGACTAGGCACCTCTCTTTGCTTGTGAAGTCATAAGTGTTATGGACTTTCATTGCCAACGTGAAATGGACCAGCAGGGTCACACACATAGGATTTAACCTGGAAGAGGAGTTTTGTCCACAAACAATGTTTAGATTGATTACTAAAGGAGTTTAGTAGTTCAATTAAACACTCAGTCAATTGATAGCTCAATGTCATATTGTTCAAGGTGTTGGACACATTGATTGGAGTATCAGATTGATTGAAACCGCAATTGATTGATTATGCACCATCTGCACTCCCAACCGATCGGCTCATGTGATGAATCGATCGGCTCAACTTGGTGAACCGATCGGCTCAGGTGGTGAGTCGATCAACTCATGGACAGGGTGAAATGATTACTTCAAGTGTTGAAACCATCGATCCAACTGGTGCAACCGAGCAAGTTGGGAAAGTAGGATTGGTGAGAATTTTCCTTTCGTTTCACTTGCCCAATTTGATTGGGAAAAGGATTGGTATTTGATACCAATTAGAAACAAAAGAGGGAAAGTCAATCGGGAACTGAGCAGGACCATGAACTGATCGGTTCAGAAGTGAACCGACTGTTTCATGGGTCCCAACCGATCGATTGAGATGTCAACCGACCGGCTGAGGTCCCCAATCGACCGTTTCAGTTGTGAAATGATCGATTTAGGTTGTGAGTTGGTTGTTTTGTGGAAAATCTCAAACCCTTCTACTCCTGCTTTTAGTCCTGCATTGCCCAGGATGGAGAACCCTGTCCCATGACCCTCCTATATATAGGGGTATTGAGGGCTTCTCAAAGTACAACATAGTGCAAACCAGTTGCTCTGCAAAGTTTTCATTCTCTCTGGTTTTGGTAGCCGAGAGAGCCCGAGCAAGTGCTACCCGATAAGGGAGGGATAGCAAGGGAAAGACAACTGCAGAAAGCGACTGATGGCAGGAGAGTGTGTCAGTGACTAGTACACTGACAGGAGGGTGCGACTCCTTCGAATTCCTTCTGGGACAAGGAGATTGATGTTCCAGGTGGTCCTTATGGACTACTTCAGAGGCGAGAGGTTTTTGCCGCTCAGAGGACAACTGTCAATCCTGAAAATCTCGTTGAGACCAGGAGTCGTCGGTCCAGGTGCGACCATGAGCTGCACAGACACCGTCCAAGACCGGAGTTGAAGACCACGCAATCCACGAGGTATTGTCACCGAGCAAGCCTCGGGACAAGGTATGATTCCACAAACCATCCCTTCCTATTGTATAGACGTTGACGCGTTTCCTTGTTCTGGGTTTGGGGAGGAGAATTTTTATTTCCGCTACCTTCTCTGCCTCGCCTAAAACCCAACAGTGGTATCAGAGTCACGTCAACTACTCTATACTTTAGGATTATCGATATGATCGGTTTTGGTTTGTCGCCTTTATTTATTGCATACGAGCAAATAAAATTGGCTTTATGCATGTCCAATCCTAAATCCACAAATCCCAAATTACATATATGATATGTATTATTAATGCACTCGATACGCGTCGCCCTTAAACGAGTTTTGTGGTGGATGTATAGCATGGTTATGGCCAATAAACCCTATCTGTGTATGGTTGTATGTGGTTGCTTGCATCTCGGTCTGCGCACCGATCTTCCTTCTCCTATTCCTGATGTAACTCAAAATAATTCAAGAATTCTTTCCTACCTTTTCTCCCCTCGAATGTAACTTGAGGTTTCTTCTTTTATAATGTAAAATAGGATAGAATTTATTTCCTGTTATGTCAAAGAACGGAGGACATACTGACGACAGCTGAGACGATCGGTTCAAGGTGTGAACCGATCAGTTGACGTTCCAGACGATTGGTTCAAGGAGTGAGTCGATCGGTTGATGACCGGTTCGAGGAGCAAGACGAGCGGGTGGCAGCCACATTGAGATGCACGACGACCAGGCGAACGGATCGGTTGGAGGAGCCAACCGATCGGCTGGTGGCACCCAACCGACCAGTCTGATGGCGAGTCGATCATTCATGTGATGAGTTGATCAAACCCAGAAAGGCAAAGCACAAAGTTCATCATGTACAGGTTGCATGTGATGTAGACCTAGATGACCGTGATTCCTCTTGTCTTGAGGAATCAAATTAGGATGGCCATAATCATCGCTTTTATCATTTTGCATGTTTTCTGTGGGATATAGCATGTATATGATACACACTATGTATTGTGGTGATTGGATATGTATATGTATATAAAAACCAAATGTCTTATTAAATATTAAGTTTTATATGCCTTCCAAATGTGACACATGTGAAAAGCTTGATCGACCAAGTATGGGCACGCCCAAGCGTGGTGCACCGTCTATCTCGTGGAAGTGTGAAGGATTGATATGTGGGTCTGCCCAAGAAGGGTGCATATTCATTGTGTTAGCTTTGGGTCAGACTTAACAAGGTGACCTAGATAGGATCTAGCACCTTAAGGCATGAAGATGATCATGGCAAGGAGTTGCATATTACATCTTATCAAGAGTTTCATATGATGCAATTGGTAAGAGTTGCCTACCTGAGAGATCTATGTTGTGGGTGATAGCCCAAGCTGGTCCATGACTTAGAGGATTTCAGGATCTTGCCCACTAGAAGGTTGTACGCTGCAATCTTCCAAATTGATGGTGAGGGCTATCAATTTGAAGTAAAATAGTGGGATCGGTAATTAATTAAAGGCCTAATTATATCATCAACTTTTCAAATCAATCAAATAAGTCAAAAATGAGTTTTTGGACTAAAATTGCATATTTCCTTTTGTAGTACAAATGAAAACAAACAACAATCACTTTTCTTTGCGATCGATCCTTGAAAAGGACAAGCTGAATGGGACAAACTTCCACGACTGGTATAGGACATTGAGAATTGTTCTCACTCAAGAGTGAAAGCTCTATGTCCTGGATACTCCAATTCCAGAGGAACCTGCTCCTAATGCACCAAAGACAGAAAGGGATGCTTACAAGAAGCATTCTGATAATGACATTGATGCAAAATGCTTGATGTTGTGCTCTATGAACCACGAGTTGTAGAGACAACATGAGAACATGGGTGTCATTGAGATGATTCAGCATCTCAGGAACATGTATGAAGATCAGGCACGACAAGAGAGATACAATGTCTAAAGGGCATTGTTCAAGTGCGTCATGACAGAAGGAGATCCAGTTGGTCCTCACACACTCAAGATGATTGGGTATGTGGAGAACCTGACAAGACTGGGATTTCCACTGAGCCAAGAGTTGGCTACTGACGTGATACTGCAATCGTTGCTAGAATCTTACAGTTAGTTTCTGATGAACTGCAACATGAACAACTTTGATAGGCCACTGTCAGAGTTGTTGGGCATGTTGAGGACAACTGAGATACAGATGAAGACAGACAGGCCTATGTCTTTGATGGTGATCACAAGCAAGAAAGGCAAGTCCAAGCGCAAGGGCAAGGACAAAGCTAAGAAATGTTCTAATGCTAGCCAGGAGTCCAAGTCGTCTTCATCTCTCAAGGCCAAGGGAGGCGTGACCAAGAAATGAAATTGCCACCATTGTAAAAAGCCAGGACATTGGAAAAGGAATTTTCCTCTCTATCTGGAAGAACAAAAGAAGAAGAAGGCGACATACGTCTCTACTTAAAGGTGTCATGAAAGTAAACTTGTAACACTTTGAGGTATATGATACCAAGATGTAAAGTGTAAAGCACTCAATAAATGGGGCAAGTGTTACCGCCATAGATAGGAGTACTTTAGTTTATTTTCAGCCTAAAAGGCATGTAATACAGTTATGAACTGCTATTTCATATTTGCCAATAGATAGAAACACTTTATTTTTTTGCATATTGTATGACAATGATGGCAATCAATAAAGAGATGTTTCAATTTATAAAGATATGATCTTTGTGGCAATGGTTATCTTGTGGTATTTAATATGCATAAGATAAAACGATACCTAAAAGTTATAGGTAACTCAAACAATCAAATTAGCATCAATCATGAGAAATTCAATTCTAGTTTCCATATGATGTATAAATCTAGACTCTTTTGGTTAGAGAACCAGTAAGAGACATGAATATCTTGGACATGATTAATAAATCTTCACTAATGGTAGTGAGAAAATGATTATCCTATTAGGTATAATACATGTGATATATTTACATACCTATTGGAACAAATGCTAATACTTCAAATGGTGTTTATAGAAATACCAATATGAATATCTTGAAGTGTTCCAGATTATCATGGATGAAGTACAAATTTGGTAAAGTGTTAATTCTTGATGAGATCAATGAATGAAATACTTGGACCAAATGTTTGAGATCCTTATGAGTAATTATGATAGTGTATCATAGTGAACTCATGATTAAGGCATGGTGATGTCTAAATCAAGAAGGAATCATACTCTAAGGAGTTAGATAATGATTATCAAATAACTAAATTCTTCTTAATAATAGAATACCCCACACTAATAAAGGACATTAAGAATTATAAGGAGTTGTAAGTTCTTATATCCTTCACAGATACACCTCGTTTATCTATGTGATGAGTTGATCATATGATGAGTCAACTATCTATATGAATATGAGGAACTGAATTTTGAGTTATGGTTTTTTACCATTACATCCTAAATGACTTCCATGTGAACCATAAGGTATGACCTTGATGGTAGCACCCATTGGATGAAATCCATAAGTGCAAATGAATCTTAAGTGTTAAGACACATGGATAACATTTTGAGAAGGATGATGCTTGTTGATTGCAACTTAATGACTAAGGCATTTGGCATATGGATACTAAAACTGCATTCCTATGAGGAATAAAACAAGGATGTGTATGTCACACAACCTATAAGGTTTATGAATCCACTAATGCAAATGAAGTCTATAAGTTACAATGGACTAATCAATGTGATTGATTGAGTACAAGCAACTCAAACTTGGATCTTTACTTTGATAATATAGTCAAAGGGTTTGACTGATATGTCAAAGATAAAGAAGCGATCTGTGATTTAGTGGGAGTGTGTTCACATTCCACACGTTGATGTGAAATGAAATGTTCTAGAATGGAAATCCAAAAGTGGAAATTATCTTTAAGGAAGACAGAGATGTTTCCTATGTGATAGGAATAGATATTTATAGAGATAGTTCTCGAAAACCTCTTGACGTGAAAAGAGAAAGCATACATTGGCAATCTGTACTGAAGGGTTCAGTATGCACGGATTCAGTGGGAGAAAACTTGTCCATGATACATGGAGTCATTATCCCAAGGCCAAGTGTCCAATTCTTATGAAGAATGGGAACACTAAGAATAGATATGGATCTATCATGTATGTAATCATCCCATTATCTTTCATGTATTGACATGGCAAGAACAAAATGCATTCATCATCTTGTATGCAGGAAATGGCAATATGATATGCTCATCCTGATAACTCGTATGTGAGACATGACGAGTGGATGTCTGTCTACTTCCAGTAAGGGTTACTGGAATACCATGAGAACTTGATAAGTACTTGAGAAGTACTAGTTCTATGGAGATAAGGAAGAGTTCAATGTAAAGAGTTACATTGATGCGAACTTCTGAAAGGAGAGAAAATTAATCGCAAAATATATATAGGATATATAAAAGTGAAAGTTTGTTGATAATTGGAAGTGTTCCAATAAAACCATTTAAAAGGAATGTTGAGTATCTATGTGTTAGAGAACAGCAGTGTATACTATGGATTTGGAAGTTCATGAGATGAACTTATAGATATTCCTCTCATTGATGACAAGTATAGAATCCTTGATCATGCAATGTGGCTAAAGGTTAGCAAAGGAATACTAGATCACATATTACAACAACTCCATCTCATACGTTTGACGTACAATGAAGAGATGTGAGACATGCAATTTATACTGACTTTGGCAAGGTGTTTCCATTACTCACTATGTTCTCACTACAGCACAATAACATGTGGGACATGTTTGAAGATCACTATGAATATGATTCAAGGGCGATTGGCTCACAATGCAAGTGGGAGTATGTTGGTATGTATGCCCTGAGAGCCAATCATGGGATGATTGGTGGGATATATTAAGATTGATTTGATAAACATCAAAGGCAAGCTTCCAATTCTTTCTGGTTCAATCATATGAGACAGTGATAGAACAGATTGAATGTCTAGAGAATGACAATACTCAATGACGTATGCTTTCAGGTTGAGGACCTGAACGATGTGATCATACAGATGCTAAGAGTTTGTACATTCTTGTTATGTCCCTAGTCGGATGTCATTGTGGAAGGTAGATAGACAGCAATGACACACAAGACTAGATTGTGGTGTTGGTTGATGACAGAATCTCATTAGTCACGATATAGAGATATCAAACCAAACACATAGGTACTTGTAAGAGAACAAGTGTACCAGACAAACCCACCGTGAGTTTGACACATGGAACCATGACATGGTAGTCATAGTCAGTACTCACACTGATGGTGATGAGTGTGATTCTTTGACTTGAAATCACTACACTCAACACATGTCATTGGGCACACTTTGACATCATCAAACACAGTCCTGAAACATGGGTTTTTATAAAGGTGATGATTGGGTGGCTTTGACATATGGGGATTTTGAGGGGTGAGTGATAGATATGGGATTTGTCCCTCCTGAGGGAGTTTGATATCCATGGCCACTTGATGTGTAGAATTGTGAAAGGCGTGCGCGCATGTGTGAATCAGTATGTGATATTGATGTCATACATATCTCTTCCAATCTACTCTGAGATCGAGAAAGTGAATGAACGTTGACAGGATGATTGTTCCATGCCTCAAGTTCATTCAGGATATCAGTGACAAAGGAATTATACATTCACTGTAACACCATTTACGGATTGTAGGATTGAAAGTTGTTCTCCAACTTTCTATTTTACTTGGGTAGCACCGATGTGTGACTAGGCACCACTCTTTGCTGGTGAAGTCATAAGTGTTACGGACTTTCACTACCAATGTGAAATAGACCTGCAGGGTCACACACATAGGATTTAACCTGGAAGAGGAGTTTTGTCCACAAACAATGTTTAGATTGATTACTAAAGGAGTTTAGTAGTTCAATTAAACACTCAATCAATTGATAGCTCAATGTCATAATGTTCAAGGTGTTGGACACATTGATTGGAGTATTAGATTGATTGAAACCACAATTGACTGATTCTGCACAATCTGCACTCCCAACCGATCGGCTCATGTGATGAACCAATTGGCTCAGCTTGGTGAACCAATCGGCTCAGGTGGTGAGTCGATCGACTCATGGACAGGGTGAAATGATTGCCTCAAGTGTTGAAACCATCAATTCAACTGGTGCAACCGAGCAAGTTGGGAAAGTAGGTTTGGTGAGAATTTTCCTTTCGTTTCACTTGCCCAATTTGATTGGGAAAAGGATTGGTATTTGATACCAATTAGAACCAAAAGAGGGAAAGTCAATCGGGAACTGATCAGGACCATGAACCGATCGATTCAGAAGTGAACCGACCGTTTCATGGGTCCCAACCGATCGGTTGAGATTTCAACCGACTGGCTCAGGTCCCCAACCGACCGTTTCAGTTGTGAAACGATCGGTTCAGGTTGCGAGTTGGTTGTTTTGTGGAAAATCTTGAACCCTTCTACTCCTTCATTTAGTCCCACATTTCCTGGGATGGAGAACCCTGTCCCGTGACCCTGCTATATATGTAGGGGTATTGGGGGCTTCTCAAAGTACAACACAGTGCAAACCAGTTGCTCTGCAAAGTTGTCGTTCTTTCTGGTTTTGGTAGCCGAGAAAGCCCGAGCAAGTGCTACCCGATAAGGGAGGCATAGCAAGGGAAAGACAACTGTAGAAAGCGACTGGTGGCAGGACAGTGTGTCAGTGACTAGTACGCTGATAGATGGGTGTGAATCCTTCCAATTCCTTGTGGGATAAGGAGATTGGTGTTCCAGGTGGTCTATGTGGACTACTTCAGAGGCGGGAGGTTTTTGCCACTCGGAGGACAACTGTCAATCCCGACAGTCCCGGTGAGACCAGGAGTCGTCAGTCCAGGTGCGACCCTGGAGCTGCACAGACACCGTCCAAGACCGGAGTTGAAGACCACGCAAGCCACGATGTATTGTCGCCGAGTAAGCCTCGGGACAAGGTATGATTCCACAAACCATCCCTTCCTATTGTATAGATGTTGACACGTTTCCTTGTTCTGGGTTTGGGGAGGAGAATTTTTGTTTTTGCTGCCTTCTCTGCCTCCCCTACAACCCAACAGTTATGACTATGAATACTCACCTTTATCGAATTCTATGTTTTTTCAAAGTTTCATGAATGGATTGCAATTCAACTTCTTGGTTATTTATTTACTTCCTGCAATATATAAGACCATATGAGTATCACCTTATAATCTCGTAACTTGCCCAAGCCCAATATGCTACCTCTGGAGGGATGGATTTATGTAAAGAGGTCATTATAGAGACTACCCCCAGGTAGTGGGTATGTCATTAAAATTACCTCTAATGAGTTGGTATGTTTTAAATGTTACCCCTAGCAAGTGGGTATGCCATTGAGTCGACCCCCAATGAGTGGGTATGCCATTGAATCTACCCCAAGTGAGTGGGTATTCTATTAGGATTACCCACAATGAGTGGGTTTATCAAGTGTATGCTATTGAATATACCCCCAATGAGTGGAAATATCACGAGATTGAGTAATCAAGGGTTGATAGTTATAATTGAAAATGCATGTTTGAATATTTAATGATAATTGTTGATATGGTTCACATGTTGTTACACCTACATCAACATATTTTAGTGCATTTTCTATCAATCAAGCACCCTACATAATCTACATCACTATAAGCAGTAAGAGTAAAGTCCCTTGACTTGGGATACCATAGTCCAAAATTTTGGGTTTTGGCTAGTACCTTAAAATCCACTTAACAACTATAAGATATGATTTTTGGGATTTGATTGAAAGCGAGCACACAAGCCAAAACTAAACATTATATCAGGTCTAGACAGTTAAGTAAAGTAAATTCCAATCATACCTCTATAGAGCTTCTCATCTACCTTCTCACCTTCTTCATCTTTGTCAAGTTTGGCGGTGTTTGACATGGGCATGTCCATCGGCTTGGTATTCTTCATCCCAAAGCGTTTGAGCAGCTCACTTGTGTACTTGCCTTGGTTGATGAAGTTCCCATCTTTTGTTTGCTTGATTTGAAATCCGAGGAAGAATGTGAGTTCACCCATCATGCTCATCTCGAATTCACTCTACATAAGATCACTAAATTCTTTGAAAAGATTAAGGTAGTTCCACCAAAAATGATATCATCATTATATATTTGTATGATAAGAAAATTGTTAGAAGTGTGCTTTAGTAATAAGGTAGAATCCACTTTCCCCATGATATACCCATGATCTAACAAAAAGTTCTTTAATTTATCATACCAAGCTCTAGGTGCTTGTTTTAGTCCATAGAGAGCTTTTTACACCATATAAACATGGTTAGGTAAACTATCATGTTCAAACCCCAGAGGTTGTGCAACATGCACTTCCTTCTCAATTGTACCATTCAAAAATGCACTTTTAACATCTATTTGATACAGAAGAAGGTCTTTATAACTAGCAAAGGCATGCAACATTTGAATGGACTCAAGTCTAACTACAGGTGCATGCATATGTCTCATAAAAATATATAATTTCCTGTTGATTGTAGCCTTGAGACACAAACCTTGCTTTGTTCCTTACCACTTTGCTGCTTTCATCTAGCTTGTTGCGGTAGACCCATTTGGTGTCAATGAACTTTCTATCACTTGGTCTTGGCACTAGGGATAAACTTTGTTCTTTTCAAATTACTACATATCTTCTTGCATATCTAGGATCCACTCGTCATCCCCCAAGAGCTTCCTTGACATTCTTAGGCTCAAGTTGTGAGATGAAGGTGATGTTGGCTTATTCTTTGTTGAATACAAGCCACGTCTTCACTATTTCAAATGGATTACCTAAAGTCAACTCCTTTGGATGATTCTTGGCAAACCAGGGGGTTGGATCCTTCTTCTCATCATTTTTTTCTTCTTATTGAGTGGCCACCTCTTTTCCCTTTTAGGTGATGTTGAGAACTATTAGAATAGGAATTACTTCACCTACAACATCATCATTTGGAACAATATCTTTGGGAATAGAGGGGTTAGTCTCAATAAACTTTACATTTATGGATTCTTCTACTTTAGCAAGATCAACATTAAAAACTCTATAAGCTTTGCTAGTAGTGCTATAGCAAACAAAGAAAGCCTTATATGACTTTAGATCAAACTTGTCGAGAGAATATTTCATATTCAAAACAAAACAAGGACATCCAAAAATATGGAAATACTCGATAGATGGCTTCCTACAACTCCATAGTTCATAGGGGGTTTTCTTCATAGAAGGATGAGTAAAAACCCAGTTTTGTACAAAACATGAGGTGCGAACCGCTTCAGCCCAAAACTTCTTTCGAGTATCACACTCTAGAAGCATGGTCCTAGCCATCTCACGTAAAGACATATTCTTCCTCTCTACAACCCCATTTTGTTGAGTTGTTCGAGGTGAATAGAAGTTGTGTGCATATCCAGATTCATGACAAAAACGTTCAAAAATCTCATTTTCAAATTGTCCCCCATGGTCACTACAGATGGAAACAATGCAGCAAGAAGCTTCATTCTCAACTCATTTATAAAAGCTCGATAAAACATCAAGTGTATCACTTTTATTAATGAGAAAGAAGGTCCAAGTATATCTAAAGAAATCATCAATAATAAAAAGGCAATACTTGGAACCGTGAAGCGATTGAGTTCTCATTGGTCCAAATAGATCAATGTGAAGAAGCTCAAGAGATCTCCTGGTACTAAGGACTCCTTTAGATTTGAAGGAGGAGTTGGTTTGTTTTTTGTTTGGCATTCCTCATCCTTTTCAAAATCTAATGTGGGAAGTCCCTTGACCAAATCCTTTTTGCTCAACTTCTTCAACAGTTGCATATTTATGTGACCAATCCGACAGTGCCAAAGAGATATATCATTTGAAAGGCTTCATAGAATCAAGAACAATAACATAAAGATTACCACTTCTAGTTCCCTTATAAATAACTTGGTAGGTGAGGGAATCTAGAATCAAGCATTCAAAGGAAGTAAATAACATAAGGTAACCATTGTCACATAGTTGACTAACATTAATTAAATTTTGATGTAGGCCATCCACAAAAAGAACATTCTTGATACAAAAGGATTCACCTACATCACCCTCACCTTTGACTTTACCTTTCTTGTTGTCCCCAAAGGTGATCGATCCTCCTTTCTTTTTGGTGAAGTTTTTGAAATGGCTTATATCACATGCCATATGCTTAGTGCATCCACTATCAACAATCCATCTTCCTTTTTCCTGCAAGAAAGGAGAATGTCAGTTCCTAACTCAAACTTTGGGATCCAGAGTTAGCTTGGGGACCCATTTCATCTTTGGGTTGGTCCCCCTAGGCTTGTAAGGACAATAAGTAGAGTAATGATCATCAAATTTGCAATAAGAACAAACCCTAGGATTCTTAGTGCTAGAAGACCATCCTACAAAGAAAGAGGTCTCCTTGCTCTTTTTCTTACCTCTGGCTTTGCTCTTGCCCTTTGATTCTCCCCCTAAAGAAATAATGGTAGAAGATAAGCTAGCTATGTGTAGCATGAACGAGATCAGCCCCAAGACATATGATTTAGTTAAATATGAATCTTTTTCAAGAGAGATAGAAGCAACATTAGCACTAGATAATAAAAGGTCTAGAAGATAGATCATTTACTTGACCAATTAACCTAGCATTTTAAGATTTAAGCATTTGGATTTCTTTAAGATAGACAAATCTGTCTTCTCTTTGAGCATCAATAAGGAGCTTAAATTCAACATTTTTAGTTTTAACTATTTCATGCTCTTTAAGGAAAATTTGTATTTCTTCCTTAAGATTTTCATTATTCTTAAGATAGATACCATTATCAACATCAACCAGATTGTATTTGATCTCAAGATCAAGGTATTTGCTCTATACTCTCAATATTAGTTTTCTCATTCAATTCAAGAATTAAAGTTTAGCATATAGATCATCAATGATTTTTCCTAATAGTTTTCTTTTAGATTTACATTTAAGAAAAGATGAACAGGTAGAGATAAGCATGCCAATAACAGCTTCCTTAGATAACTCATGCAAACTTACCTCACATACCTCACCAATTTCTTCACTAGTAGAGGCCATGAGTGCAAGGTGGCACTCTCCATCTTCTTCGGAGCTTGAACTGCTTGAAGATGAACCTTCCCAAGATGCATGAGCTCCATTCTTGTGTCTCTTCTCCTTCGTGTCCTTCCTCTTGTATTTTCTCTCCTTCTCGTACTCTTCTTCCTTCTCTGAGTTTCCCTTGTGGTGTGAATTTCTTGAATTGGGACATTCACTCTTGTAGTACCCCTTTTTCCCACACTTGTAGCATTTAGGAGTAGAAGAGGAGGAGGCTTGCTTTCCCTTGAAGTGTTTGTCCTTGATGTAGTTGGCTTCATGCTCACTTGGGCCATCATCTTCACTATAGGAGGAAGGAGAAGTCTGGGAAGCAAGTTGTTGTTGAAGGATGATTGTCTCCACTTGTGCTTTTAAAGCACTATTTTTTATCTTCTTGGCTTCCTTCTCTTCTTGCTTGGCTTCTTCTTCTTGCTTGCCAAGCGTTGTCTCATGAGCTGGGAGGTTGCCAATGAGCTCTTCGGTTGGGATGTCACCAAGGCTCCTTACTTCTTTAATGGAGGGGACCTTTGACTCCCATCTCTTTGGTAGATTCCTCAAGATCTTGCAGTTGATTACACCTCTATCCGAAGTGTTTCCCAATGCAGCTAGCCCATTGATGATGACATTGAGTCTTGAGTACATCTCCACAATCCCTTCATTCTTTCCCATCTTGAAGTTCTCTGGAAGTCTGTTCAACATGTAGATCTCGGCCTCCTTGACTTAATTTGTGCCTTTATAGGTGATGCACAATTTGTCCCAAATCTCATAAGCGATGTCTCAAGATGAGATCCGATTAAACATCGTTGGGGTAAGAGATGCATAGAGGATGATTATGGATTTGGCATTGAGTTGGGCTTCTTTTAGAGAAGCTTAACTCCATGTTGTAACAGCTCTGGTTGGCTCCTTGTAAGGTGTGACCATCACCTTCCACATGTCAAAGATCATATCTTGAATGTAGAATGGCATACGCCTCTTCCAACAGAGGAAGTTGGTGCCATAGTAGACCAGAGGATGCAAATAGAAGCCTCCCTCTAGGTTGAAAAAACCAAGTAGGTCGTCGCCCATATTCTCATCTTGTGGGAGATTGTTGGAGAAGATACTTGGCTCTAATACCACTTGTTGGATCTACGGCTCTAGAGCAGGGGGTGAATAGAGCTACACAATTTCTCACAAGATAGATTCGACCTTCAAATTATATCAAATTAAAATGAACAAATTTAGTACAATTTGATGTCCTAACTAACAAACATAGCAAGGATGAGAGGAATTGATAGCAAGTACTTGACAAGGTCATGTAGAGTGGTTCCACTCTCCAAACTAGGAGAGAGTCATTCTACTACCTAGAGAGGTCAACCTGTATGACTTTGCAAGTGATTTTCTCTATATTATTACCAATAAAAGTTACAATAAAAGACCACCAAAGGACTTACCTATCCCAACACAAAGAATATTCCACCTTACCAAGGACTTACCCACTTTGCAAGAGTCTTCAACCTTTTTCTAAGGTCTTATCCCCTCTAGCAGAAGTCTTCTGCCTTTAAGGACTTTTCCACTCTTCTTGGATCTTCAGCCTTTGTCTTCTCATTCACCTAGAGAAGATCACCACCTCTTCATAAACTTTGAAGAGGAACATCAACAGCTCCACCTTCACTCGGAGTAGCTTGCTTCACCTTTGATTCATGGATGAAAGGGGTTGGGAATATGGAGAAGATGAGAGCTTTACATGAACAAGGGAGTATCTCTCTTACAACATGTTTTTCTCACTCATAATCACAAAATGAAGTGTAAACTAGAGAGACAAAGGGGCTCAATGATTCAAAACACATTCAACTATAGCAAGGACTTAGAATAACTGAATGAGAAAACTTGGAATGAACTCTAAGGGGTCCTATTTATAGATGGGGGTGTTCCCTAGGGTTTGGGATCACTTAAGGTTGAAATATAGTCATTTTAGACAATGCAACAGATCTATTTTCACCCAAAACAACTCACCAACGGTTATAAGCACTTTTTCTGCATTTTCCTTACAATACATTCAGTCAAGTTTCAATAAAGGTAACTCGATCGACCGATCAATTAAAAGACAAAGCTAATTTTCAAACTGTCGATCGAGTTTGTTCTGGTAAACTACTCGATCGATGAGCTAAAATTAGATTTTCTCAATGAGTCAGTCGGTCGAGTTTTGTGAGTGTACAACTTGACCGATTGGCCATCTTCAAAAAATCCATCATAGGATCGGTTGAGTTTCCAACTCGACTGATGAACAGCCTGTGATAGATTTTTTAAGTTGACTTTTGAGTGACTAAACCTTGGTATTAAGTGTCCCAAATATTTTTCTCATCTTACTTACAAGTCATATCATCAATACAAGTGATTACCAAAATTATCTAAGATCATTTGGAGTGATTTCCCAAATTGCACGCTTGCATTGCATTTGACTTGAAATTGAACAACCTAGGGCTTGTGTAATTTGATCATTTTCATGTACCTAAAGCCTGAAATAAATCTTGAACAAACATATTAAATACATAGGAATGGAATGCTTAAGTCATCATCAAAATTTGGGCAATGTATAACTCTTCAGTCAACACTTGTGACTTATGTGCTCACTTTATGTGATGAACTGCATTTCATGACAATGCTTCTCTCTCTTGATTATGTAAACCTAATCTTGTAGGTGAAATGAATGTCATGACTATGTCAACTCCGTGGTGAACATTATATAACACAAGGTGGTGATTAAGAACACTATTAAGATATAATGTGTAATCAATTGTGCAGGATTACATGAATGCGTCTAATGACCTAGTAAGTGCTTTAAGCATAGTTTGAGGTGAAATCCAATAGTGACATGGTATTATTGATGACATAAATGAATGGCAATATTACAAGTATCATAATGATTTCGTATCTTATGAATTTGCATCTTACCTTAATTTTATAGAATCAGTTTAGATTTTATATGATGTAACTTGATTGATGCATTCAAAGATACTTAATTGGAATGTCTAATCAAGTGAAAACCTAATTATGTAGTTTCCATATACCATAGATCCATCCTTAGCGCCAATATATAGCTCGATGGTGAAACGAGTAACTCCTACGGGAAACTAAGAGCACATATTATTTAATATAGGGGGTGCAAGTGGAGACATCTCCATGTATCCTTAAATTGATTTAAATAGTTGTATAATAATAGTTATAGAACAACAATGTACGAGTTTGTTCTGTAGTATTGTGCCATGTACCAAGGCAGACTAGTTCTTTTATAGGACCATAGCTTGACTATGAGTGGTTGTCCCTGTAGGACTATATCTATGATTATAAGTTGTTGTTTAATAGTTAGACTATTTTTTCACTGCAATGCAAATTTGAATTGAATGCGTAGTGGTGATGATGATCATGGAGTCTGAATCTTCTATTGATCTTGTATGATATTGATTTCAACTAAGTAGTGGTCAGTTGGATTTAAGCGGTACACCTCAAATGCTAAGGGCATTATAATAAATATAAAAATGATGCCTTGTAGTATAATTTTTTAGGGTCTAATATGAATCACATTGGATGACCCCGTTGCCTTATTTCTTGTACTTCTTAGTTTAAGACAGGCATACATTTTCTCCATATTCCTTTTAATAGTATAAAATGTTCTACTACTCAATTGCAATTACTTAAACTATTCAAATAGAATTACATACTTTATTTACTGTTCTTTATAGTACTATGCCTATAGTAGATGTTGGCAAAGATTTATAACGCTCGCTGGGATGTTTGGTCTCGCACCGTGAGTTTTATAACTTTTTAGGTGGTCATGGATGAGAAGGTCAAGGTCGTGGTGCAGGAACTAAGAAACAAGGAGAATAATAGTTTTTAGAGGTCGGATATGCTGCTAGAGTATTATAATAGAGTCATATGTGTCATCTTTGTACTCTTGGGTCTTTGGGAGAGATTTTGTATTTTGTTTGTCGACACATGGATTTTGTTTTGTGCCATGAATGTATAGCAATGACACGAATATATAACAAATTGTAAAATGTATCACTAGAGGCTTGATAGGCTGTAAACATGAAATGTAATATCAACTTTGATCATATATGAATATAAGTGCTCTGTGTTGAAGTCTTCACTAGTACATAACTGGCCTTTGGTGTCAGTTAATTAAGGCCTTTATTTTCAGTTTTTAAGCGACACCTATGTGGGCACCGCTAAAAGCCCAACCGTTACGCGTCGGTTCTCAAACCGACGCCACAACCCTTCGCGCGCCACCGAAAACGCGCCAACAGGGGGTATCGGCATCAGTTATTAGCTTTGAAACCGACTTCATATACCTTCACGCCACAGAAAGGGCGCCATCTGGGGCACTATCAACGTCGGTTTATTAGTGATAACCGACGCCATATCACCCGCTGCCACGGCTGTGCTGGACAGTACAACCGTGGTGTCTGGCCCACTGCCACGACTGTGTTGGCTAGCACGACTGTGGTGTCTGGCCTCATTAGGAAATATACGTCGGTTACAAGTAGGGAAACCGACACTGTAACCATATGTCATCGGTTTTATACAAATAACCGATGCCTTTTTAATGTTTTTTTCTGTCATTCTATAGACCTGCTGTGGCTGGTTGTAGGATGAGAAACCTGCAGTTCAGTTATGAACTGTAGGTTTTACGACATCCATTGATATCAGCCAACAGTAGGCCACAAACCTGCAAAATTAACATGATGGACAATATTATATATATGTGATTCACACTCATGTATAAGAACGTTTAATTCATATTATTTTTTCATCACACGCATGTAGAAACTAGTAGCAACCTGCAGTTCCATTTATTTCATCTCTTTTCACATTCAGACACATGTAGAAACATTCATGTATTGATGATTTTCACACACATATGACAATTCATAAAAATTCATTCACATTCACACAAAATTAATTATGAGAACAAAGTTATTCTTTATTCATCATTGTCATCATTGTCAGCAAAATTATATTTAAAAATTCCCACTCTTTGCAGGGCTTTTGCCCAATCTTCTCTTATAATATCTAATTCATCTCTCTGACCAGCCTTTTTCACGCGTCCAGAATTGAACGCGGGACAAAGGAAGGAATCAAGCTTTAAATTTATAACCCGAAACCTTCTAGGCCCCCGCAACTTTTATTATGGGGTCGAAGTAGATATACGGGGTTGAACACAGGGACGTGGTGACGTTTAGGACGCCACAGATCTCGTTCTTTCGTCAGATAAGCCAAGACGATAGTCGATAAAAGTAAATGCTAGAACTAGTCTAACAGGTTGTCACGATATAAAACAAAACAAAGAAAATAAAACAAAACAAAATAGAGCTCGTGAGTCTACTGATCAGAGAAAGAGAGTTCCTGGCTATGTAACCACAAACGGGGCAGTCTATGCACTCGTTCTCGGGCATAGACAACCCTCGAACACCCAAGCAAGCATCTAGTATGCACAGTGGCATTTGTCCTGTGGTTTCGTCCCACTCACTCTCACGATGCGTGACTAGAACCATCAACAATATGTCAACGACCCTCTCTCAAGGAATGACATATCAACACCTCAGAATACACTAATTTCCCTCTCGGGTCTTAGGATATTCTGGGGTGTTAGGAACAGAATACCTTGGATCGTCCTCCTCTCAGGTTCAGATCCAAACTATCATCTCTTAGCTATTCCTACAACAGATCTCTCGATACAGGAAGAAACAACAGTTCAAGCGAGTAAGAGATCAACCAAACTAGCAATCATAACTTGGAAAGAGAAAATAGAACATGCAACATACTAGATCTGATATGAATCTACTTGCTTAAGGCAAAAGTATATAAACATGTCCAGATTGGGCCACATAGCCAAGAAGGAGCTAACTAGCCATAGACAAGCATAGCTGGCACCGAACAAAGATGGATAAACATCGTTTTTACAAAAAACAAATGAATGCAGTAGAATGAAAGAGAAGAGTGAAGAGATATAGCCCGTAGAGGAGAGGTGGCTCTCGCTCCTCGACCTCTATGCAGGTTGGATCTCGGCCCTTGGGTCTTCTCTTCGTCCCTCGGGACTCCTCAGCTCACTCTCTCTCTAGACCGTATCGGTCGACGCAGCCGTATCGGTCAACGCAGCTGTATCGGTCGACGCACCCGTATCGGTCGACGCACCCATATCGGTCGACGCAGCCGTATCAGTCGACGCAGCCGTATTGTTCGACGCAGCCGTATCGGTCGGCAGACTTTTGGGAAACTCGACACACTAGCTCCTTGGTCTAGGCACTAGCTCTTACCGGGTCCTCCCTCCGACTCCCGACTCACTCTTTGTAGGTTGACAACTGCTATTTATATGCAGCGAGTTGATGGGAGTTGTAGCTTTTATTGGTCCACGTGTCCTTCATCCGTGGCTTCGATCTTGTGGCATCAGGTGGCCGTACCGGGCGACGGCCGTATCGGGCGGCGGCCGTATCGGGCGACGGCTGTATCGGGCGGCGGGGCCGTGTCGGCCAGTCCCTATCGGTCAGCTGCTGGAATTCTTGTCTTTTCAAGTTCGGTACTTGAGAGTCCCAAAATTGGCTAGTTTCGGTGCCTGCAAGTCTAAAATAGGCTAATTAGCTACATTATTGGCTATTTTCACTACATTATCTAATGGAGAGACAGAAAACATAAAACATGAACAAAAGAGTGCATATTAAGACTAAAGTGGCACAAAACTATAGATAAAATGCATAGAAAATATGCGCTAATTTGGGTGTTATCAACTACCCCAAGCTTAAAACTTGCTTGTCCTCAAGCAAGACTGTGCTCAAAGAACATAAGATAACATCCAAATTAAGCTTGGCGATAAATGATAAAGTTAAGAAAAATAGTTTAAAGCATCAATATTCTTGATCCATGTCATTTCAGAACAAACCCCCACCAAACAAGCACAATCCTACCAAAGCAAGATCAAAGAATTTCCAAGCAAGATTAAGCGAATTAACTACAGCCTGCCGATACTCATGAGGGTTTGAATCATAATTATTTAAACATGAAAGAGTTGTCAATTAGGTGATCAAGCAGTTGATGAGAAATGAGCCATGACCATGAATCCATGCATACCATTCAGGAATACCATGCCTCTCACTTATTCATGTCCTAAGAAATAAAGCAAAAAGACTCTAATGACTTCTGAGGATCCCGATCTGCGTCAGGTTGGTCCATGTAGCAAGCAACAGTCCCTACAGTCCGAACCAGTTGGTCCAAAGTAGTGAGATGAACTCCTCGTACTGCGATCGAACCAACCATGCTACTGAGATGATCTCATAGGTCACCTAGGGGGTTCCTAGTGACTCTCTAATGAGATTTTAGAGTGGTACTACCAGGCACGACATATCAGCGTTCATGAGCGCAGTCATACACCGGCTGGGCACCATCCTCAACTCTCCTAAAAGAGAAAACAAGCGCTCATTTATTGTTCACACTCAGGCTTTTATCATCTGCATTCAATTTTTAGGCTTGGGTGAGAACTATATAGATATTTTTGGGATTTTATGGGCGGCCAAACCTCTTTTGCACATTTTTATATTTTTCATCTTTTTGACTCAATCTAATGTGAGAAGGCACGTAGTCCATCAAGGAGAAACATTTCATCTTGATCATAGCTCAAAGCCCATCATAATCCGCTTGATACCTGTGTGAGAAGTAGCAATTATGATTCAAGAATCCTTAGAATAGAGGCAACCTTGTGAAATTCGCAGCTAGGAGACTTTAATCATGATTTATCCCATTCCAACGGTCCTTTACCATGGATTTGTAATTCACAACATAGATCAAGGGAATTTAGCTTTAAGCTATGAAAAAGGGACATAACCTTAGATTTATTACCAAACTCAAGGAAAGAGTCAAAGAGCAAGTCAAGCGAGAGGTCAAGCAATTTTTAAGATGAAAACTGTGCAATTAGGCATAAAGTCAAGCATTTATCTATTAGAGTCACACCACATAGCCATAATTGCGAAGCTACAAGCTCACGCTATATGCAAGAAATAAACATGCATGCAAGAAGGGTGAAGAGAAAGAAGGGCGAAGCCTACCACCCCAAGCTTAAGAGTTTGCTCGTCCTCGAGCAAGACTTAAACTTGAAATAGTGAGGCGAGAATGCATGATTGGTAATGGTAGTTATTGAAGTTCTAAAGATGATGCATGGATGCAAGGATATAAAACAGTTAGAGGAAAGAAACTAACAAGAACATGAAAAGCAAAATTTATTGTAATAAAAGGGTGGGAGGGTGGGTAAGAGAAAATGGGGTGGTTGCCCCACGATACTGACACTGGGATCCCAAATTCTCAGCTTTGGGACCAGTGTCACCTGTGTCTTGCCGACGGGTTCCGCGACATAATATGAGTAGAATAGGCGGATGTGTTGGCCCTGCCGAGTCTGAAGAAGAAAAGTAAAATCTGGTGACTCGGTGAAGTCATCTTTGTGCTGGAATTGATTTGAGCTGCACTGGGATGAATTCTTTGGAAAATCATCCTCAAGGTACCTTTCATTATATGAATCTGAAAATGAAGGTCCTGGGATGTCTACGCTGGATGTGATGGATGAGAGAGGTTGGATGTCATCTTGATGACTCATATCTTCTCTCTCCATCTCTACACTTGAGGTTGGATGTTCAGATAGATCTTCATGTACAGTCTGAGTCATCCAATCGTCTTCGGTGAAAGAAGTACCCCCTGAAGAATATGTTTGTGGTTCTATCACCCCAACCTTATCACCTGGCGTGGAGTCAGGGGTGTCTTCATGCTCAACAAACATGTTGAAGTGGACCATCCATCCTGCCCCCTTGACGTCCACCAAGCCTTGTAAAGGGATGGTGGCAAATGATGGCTCATTTTTCTCCAACTCGTCTTCATTACTGTACTCACTGCTCCATGTCGAGCAGCTGTCATCATCGTCGAACAAATTGTTCCAAACCATGGTTGGCGTACTGCTCAAAGTGAAATGACAAGTCTCAATATGAGAAATGTCACTCTGGTCTGGTTCAATATCTGACTCTGGTTCCTCAAACCAACCTTCTGGTTGTGAGGTCGATTGGCTTTTTGAGTCTTCATCATCGTCATCATGGACCCATTCATGTCTATGACTCATTTCTTCCATTGGTTCATCAGCTGGGTCATCTGGATAGAATGAAGGGCTTTCCCAAGTGGGTTGGTCTTCACAGAAAAATCCTGGTGAATCCAGTTGATGGTCTGAATAGGATGGTGATTCATACTCCACATCATACCCAATGGGATGGTCTTGATGACTAACATCTTCATTGTCTTGTGATGGCAGTTGTAACCGAATTGTAACCAAATCGATGAGCTCTTGGAGCCTCCTGCCTTGTTCAACATGTTTATCATGAATTTCTTTTACTTGAGCAGCAATGCTTACGAGATCTGTCGATTCTGCCATGCACATATAAGGGGAACCCACTGTATCAAACAGATGCTTTAGGATGGATCCTTGTTCAACGGTTTGAATTATACTACTACTGCGGTCTGGAGCCTCGGTGGCTACTTTGAGATGATGCTCCTGCTTGTCTAATAGTTGCTGGAGCGGATCGACGTTTTCTTGGAGATGAGGAACTAGGGAGGTGAGTGCCTTGACACTTTCTCCAGCTAACTCCACTGCCTTGATCAGTTCTTGATCCCATGATAGCACATGAGTCGATGGTTGACTGGCAGTCTCCTTTGTTGGAATTTCAACATATGACGATGATGGAGGTGAGTATAACTCGACTAGTTGCAGAGCACGACCTTCAATTATTTGCGAGCAGTCGAAACTGCGGAAAAACTCGGGAGGATAGGTGGACAAGATGACTTGTCTTGCGGAAGCAAGGTCCATGGCTGAAAAAGGTATGAGAAAAAGAAAAGTGATTTAGTATATATGAACAAGTATGTGTAAAGCAAGAGGAAAACTATGCATGTATATACAGACTTATAGTGACATAAGAAAAATCTACTAGGCGTGTAAATGTGGAAAACCACCTCCCCAGCAACGGCGCCAAAAGTTGACCGGACTTTTTCACGCGTCCAGAATTGAACGCGGGACAAAGGAAGGAATAAAGCTTTAAATTTATAACCCAAAACCTTCTAGGCCCCCGCAACTTTTATTACGGGGTCAAAGTAGATATACTAGGTCGAACACAGGGACGTGGTGACGTTTAGGACGCCACAG
The DNA here is from genome assembly GCA_963693085.1 of Alisma plantago-aquatica. NCBI lineage: Eukaryota > Viridiplantae > Streptophyta > Magnoliopsida > Alismatales > Alismataceae > Alisma > Alisma plantago-aquatica. The sequence goes on from OY856412.1 coordinate 506,063,786, forward strand.
ATCTCGTTCTTTCGTCAGATAAGCCAAGACGATAGTCGATAAAAGTAAATGCTAGAACTAGTCTAATAGGTTGTCACGATATAAAACAAAACAAAGAAAAGAAAACAAAACAAAACAGAGCTCGTGAGTCTACTGATCAGAGAAAGAGAGTTCCTGGATATGTAACCACAAACGGGGCAGTCTATGCACTCGTTCTCGGGCATAGACAACCCTCGAACACCCAAGCAAGCATCTAGTATGCACAGTGGCATCTGTCATGTGGTTTCATCCCACTCTCTCTCGCGATGCGTGACTAGAACCATCAACAATATGTCAACGACCCTCTCTCGAGGAATGACATATCAACACCTCGGAATACACTAAGTTCCCTCTCGGGTCTTAGGATATTCTGGGGTGTTAGGAACAGAATACCTTGGATCGTCCTCCTCTCGAGCTCAGATCCAAACTATCGTCTCTTAGCTATTCCTACAACGGATCTCTCGATACAGGCAGAAACAACAGTTCAAGCGAGTAAGAGATCAACCAAACTAGCAATCATAACTTGGAAAGAGAAAATAGAACATGCAACATACTATATCTGATATGAATCTACTTGCTTAAGGCAAAAGTATATAAGCATGCCCAGATCGGGCCACATAGCCAAGAAGGAGGTAACTAGCCATAGACAAGCATAGCTGGCACCGAACAAAGATGGATAAACATCGTTTGTACAAAAAACAAAGGAATGCAGTAGAATGAAAGAGAAGAGGGAAGAGATATAGCCCATAGAGGAGAGGTGGCTATCACTCCTCGGCCTCTGTGCAGGTCGGATCTCGGCCCTTGGGTCTTCTCTTCGTCCCTCTGGACTCCTCGGCTCACTCTCTCTCTAGACCGTATCGGTCGACGCAGCTGTATCGGTCGACACAGTCGTATCGGTCGACAAAGCCATATCGGTCGACGCACCCATATCGGTCGACGCACCCGTATCGGTCGACGCACCCATATCGGTCGACGCAGCCATATCGGTCGATGCAGCCGTATCGGTCGACGCGTCCGTATCGGTCGGAAAACTTTTGGGAAACTCGACACACGAGCTCCTTGGTCTAGGCACTAGCTCTTGATGGGTCCTCCCTCCGACTCCCGGTTCACTCTTTGTAGGTTGACAACTGCTATTTATATGCAGCGAGTTGATGGGAGTTGTAGCTTTTATTGGTCCACGTGTCCTTCATCCGTGGCTTCGATCTTGTGGCATCAGGTGGCCGTATCGGGCGACGGTCGTATCGGGCGATGACCGTATCGGTCGGCGCGGCCGTGTCGGTCCGCGGGGCTGTGTCGGCCAGGCCCTATCGGTCAGCTGCTGGAATTCTTGTCTTTTCAGGTTCGGTACTTGAGAGTCCCAAAATTGGCTAGTTTCGGTGCCTGCAAGTCTAAAACAGGCTAATTAGCTACATTATTGGCTATTTGCACTACATTATTTAATGGAGAGACAGAAAACATAAAACATGAACAAAAGAGTGCATATTAAGACTAAAGTGGCACAAAACTATAGATAAAATGCATAGAAAATATGTGCTAATTTGGGTGTTATCACTCTCGTATAGGGAGCATGTACATCGAAACACTTTGCACCTGTGTTGAAGTCCTAAGTTTTAAAGACCTACAAAGAGAATGACGTATATACATAATTATAATAATAAATAATAAGATTCATATATTTCATATTATCTAACGAGACTATGTATACTATATGTTGTATGTTATCGATTTCCAATACGGCATGTTTGATGATTAGGTCCATAAATCACATCACATAGTAGGCACATGCCCAGTCGTTGTCTTGAGTAGCACACTAAAAATTGAAACATACAAAATATTTAAAAATACAAATAAGTACAGTTCACATAAATAATATATACATTGGAGTTAGGAAATTACTTTCACATTCTCCCAAATGACTGTCAGATATTTTTTCCGGGGGACCTTTTCTCCAGCTTTTTTGTACTCTTGTAAAGCCCTATATATGTTAATGTAGCACATTAAATTGCATAATTAAATAGTAATGCAGTAAACGATTTTAACAGATATAAAAACATAAAATATTTCTTACGAGAATAATGGCCTTTTAATTGCATGTCCATATAATACATCCAACTCACTCCCCGCAGGATCTAGATAATAGACGGTGAATGTCTTGGGGACAATAACTGATAACTCTCAATGCCTAGCACTACAAGTAAGAAAGTAGAAAATTAATAACTCAATATCCGCAATAAAAATGTAATTTACTTAAGTCCAAATTACAAGAAAAGTAAACTTACTCGACATTAAATGGAGCTATTATCACCGTCTTATTATTTTTACCAAAATATTCAAAAGCATCATAGAAGTATGAAGTAACTAAATACGGTTCTGTATCTACAAGACTAATCAAAGATGGAACCAAAAATCCCACATGGGAAAACCCGAAATCTGTACATGTCTTGTATAAGTGGCTGCAAAACATGTATTACGTATGCATTAATATATAAGAAACCAGATTGCCATATATAAAACAAGGTATATGGATGTATAAACCAGATTGCCGTATGCATTAATCTCACCATATCCACAACTCTATCATAGATGAGTTCAGCCATTCATAACTAAACAACTCCAAAATATCTTGTATAAATATGTTGTTTCTGAATGTTTGACCTACATTAATACGTATCCAGAACTTCTATTACGTATGCATTAATACTTATGCTAAACTTGTATAAATAGATTGTTATCATATGATTTACCTGCAACAGTCTACGGAATAGTAACATATATAGGGAAATTTGGATTATGTTCGCCGATCCATGCTGCCACACTCCTACAATTAGGACCTATCGAGGCATGTAGGTCCCCTGGAAGGCAACTTGGTAGTCGAGGAGGTGGAGGCCGAGATGTAGTGGGTCTCGTCTTTTTGACCTATATATATAATTTCATATGAATTGACTCATATATATATACACACTAACAAATTAAAGTAATGAAAATTTATCATACAATATCAGTATAGAGGACATCCGCTTCGGGCCACAGTATCACTCTGCCTACTGCCTCACCAAGTGTTTCAGCATCTAGGTGTGCATGAGGCAGTGCAAGATTCGTCCATCCAGGGAGTATATGTATCAGGCTCACATGTACCATGCCATCTGGTACTGGACTCCCATGAAACATGCACCCTTTAAGGGGTGGGTAAGCTGATGCCTCTGTAACGATATATCCTTCACTTTTTAGTCGGCATGGCTCCAACCCCTATAAATATACGTAAAGAATGTTATATGCATATATACACAAACATATCATCTTGAACAGACTAGCTATTATATATGCCATAAAAATACTTACAGAAGACGTGCTAGGTTGTGGGTCTATAGGATTACTCCCAACCTCTGCAGTACGAGTAGTTGGAGAAGTGAGGCCCGCCACATGTATTGTCTGAGTGGCAGTCTGAGACGCCTGCCACTTGTTCATTGCTTCATGGAGTATTTTATCAAGTACTTCCTCGACTCTCCTATCAATTAAGGAATCTATCTATACATGGATAAAAGAAATGCTAGTTTCTGATTATTGAATTCCCTTTCACAATAACGTTCTAAAATAAGAAAAAGTTACCTCAGCTTGTGAAAGTCCCTCTTTTGGGATAGGTTTGCGCTGGGATGGCCCAAAGAATGCTTTGATGCCCACACCAGTGCCTGCACCCCTTACACATCCAGGATGCTCTGGGTTACCCAGAACAACTGTCAGTTCATCCCTTGTGCCCTGAGGGATGAACTTGCCATCCTTCCTCTGCTCGTGCAGCTCCCACTAATCACCATCAACAAAAAATCGTAAGTAAACATAATAATAATCCATATCAATAGATTGCTCTAAGAGTTGATTTTTTACCATTTTTGCAGCCGCCTCAGCCGTTGCGGGCTTCGATGTCTCTCCCTTCTTGTTTTGCCTCCCAACTATCCACATAGCATGGTGAGGAAGAGGTGCGGGAGCAGCAGTAGAGTACGGTCTCCTGAGTAGCAGTAGGCTGAGTGGACTCAGCCTGTAGTCTTTGGCGAACGCCTGGATATTCTCTTGGATCCATTGTGTGGTTGTGCACATTCAGTGCACACCTTGCTCGTTGAGCATCGCTGATAGCCTAGTTAGTTAGCACATTGATTTGGTTAGTAACACTAAAGGTTATAAATCTTGAATAAGTGAATACATAAAAACGCATATTAATTAAATTGGGAGTGACGCTTAATACCTTGAATTCATCTATTTTTCTTTGGGTAACAAACTCCTCCCAGTCTATGGGGTCCAAGTAGTTCCATTGTTGTGTCACTTCCTTCTTCCTATATTTATTTTTCAAAGAGAATACAAACAAAAATTATTAGTGGAGAGTTAGTAAAATACTGATCAATGTCTAGAATTGGAATCAATCAAGAAGCTATTCTCAGCATCGTGTATGTAATCTCGGGTGAGATTGGTCCTATAGTTCCTTAGGACCCTCCCACAACGTTGCATCACACATTTACGATGAAGTTGTTCATCCAGATCAAATATGCTCTGCAAATTAAATAGAATTTCTATTAACTAGTATCCTAAAAATTAGTAATCTACACAAATAGAATTACAAATAATAATAAATCATGCATAGTTCCTTCCATATGTGGTTTTTCTTCCCTTAGGAACTTTATGCCATGATTCTAGGATAGGACTGCCATGGCTGCGAGTAAGAACCCCAAGATATGAAACAAATGAGTTGTGGTTCACTCCATATGGATTTCCTACCTGATCGAAATCCACAGCCAATTTGGGTCCATTGCCCCTTTGATGTATTAACTTGTTCATCATTGTGATGCCCCTCACTTTCTCAATTTTCTTTTGCTGCTCATCAAGTGTTGTAACAACTTCAGTGGGTACATCACCAGCCTAAAATTTGATAAAAAACACACTTACATGATATAATTATAAATGAACACATAGATAGAAACCTCAGGGATATATTCATAATTAAAATTAACTAACATTTTCAGGCGGCGCAATCACGTCCTCACCCTCGCGGTGATCATCAACACAGTCATCATGGGAATGCTCAGCCATCTGAAAGTTCACATTCAATTTATAAATTTCACATTGTTATGTAACACTAATTGTAAAGTTCACATTGTAAAGTACACATTCACAATGTAAAGTAATTCACATTGTAAAGTTCACATTAACATTGTAAAGTTCACATTCACATTGTAAAGTTCACATTCACATTGTAAAGTAGTTCACATTTACATTGTAAAGTAATTCACATTGTAAAGTCCACATTCACATTGTAAAGTTCACATTCAGAAAAATAAATCATAATAAAAATATAAACATCCATGCCTCTAATATTGTGATCTTTTATCAATTAACAATCCTTCGTTATGATCCATGCGAACATACAAGTCATTGTGATCCCTAGCTTCAATGTTTAGTGGTGTCGGAAACCCAACTGAGAACGGACTGGAGTCATCATACTTATCATAGTAGTCTTCTCCATCTATAGGATCTTCAATGAACTGTCTTTTACCATGAAGAACAACTGACCATTTATCATTTGTAGGATCATCAATATAAAATACTTGTTTCGGGTTTGAAATCTCTCCATGCTAGTGTCATTCTGTATAGCCTTGTACAATCTCGTTGCACATGACATGGCTTCGAATTTCGTCACCAGTACTGACTTTCAAGTTGTTACCACAATGCCTACATGGACAGTAGAACCTATCTCCATGTTGTTTCCTATGTTCCTCAGCAAATCTAATAAACTGGTCAAGACCAGATATAAACTCTGGGGTGCAGCGATTGCGAATGGACATCCATGATCTATCCATTCTATGATCAAAGAGAAAACAAACTATATATTACAATAAGATTATGGTCTAGGGTTAACAGATTAGAGTTTATGCATGGTTAAAACTTTAGGCCAACAAATACATGTGTTGTCATTCTTATATATAATAAATGGGTACCACCTATCCCATTCCTGAACACCTAATATCACTAGTAAGTATATATTGTGTATTGGGTTTTCAAGAAAATTTTGGCAGCACTTCCACATTGTTCTCTATGTACATATGTACTTAGAGAACAAACGGGGAAATGCTGCCGAAATTTTCTTGAAAACCCAATACACATTATATACTTACATCCTAAGTGAGATTAGGTGTTCAAGAACAGTCCCAAACCGGGGACTATCTAAGATTTACGCCTAATGAGTAAATCTTGGACGAGTTTGTAGGCCAACAAATACACGTGCTGTCATTCTTAGGTATGAGTAAGATGAAACTCAACATATATGCACAATTAGCATCAAATATAGGACAAAAAGGTAGATTAGAATCTTAATTTACTCAAACATGTATAAAAATTACCATAATGACAAAAAGTCTAGGAATCTTTACTAGACATTATATATAGCCCTATTCATCATATTTAACATACTACATTATTATTAACATCCAGGTCAGATTAAGATCATACTATGTTATAACTGTTGGTTTAATAACCCTATTTCCGCATGTACATGATTATCAACTTTAAAACCCCATAATTCATTGAAATCATTCTAATCAATTTAAGATGTTGGGATCGCATAATTATATACTAACATCAGAATAAATATAAGAATCATAATTAACATGATTAACAATATGCTCATCAAACTAGGGGTTTTCTTGAATATCATCTAATATTCGTGTACTAACTATACCTTTGTAACAAGAAGAATAATAGAGCTTTAAGTATATTTTATTCACAATCTATACATTTTTCTGATAAAAACCATATACAACATGTCTATAATTGGAGCTAGCATTCATTCCTTACATTAGTGGTAATATTAATGTGAAACAGAGCATTTTTTATTCACAATCTACGCATTTCCTATATTATTCGAGCAGGAGCAGTGTACCTGCTTGAGGGTAGAGGAAAAGACGAGGAAGAAGAGCAGGAGAAGGGTACCTTTATGGTGGCGTTGGGCACGCATGAGCTGTGGTTGGAGCAGAGCAGTGACCTGGAGAGCAAGGAGCAGAGCCCTAGGAGCCGCGGCCGGCCTGGAGAGCAACGGCCGGAGAATTGGCGGCGGCTGGCAGAAGTAGAGGCGGCAGAGGCAGAAGCAGAGGTGCGGCGACTAGCGGTGGCGAGTGGCGGTGGTGTCGGCGACCAAAACACCAGCAAACGGAGGCGGAGGCGGAGGCAGAGCAGCAGCGAGCGGCGGTGGAGCAGAGGAATCGCCGGACCAGCAAACCCTCAATGGCAGAAATGAATGAAATAGAAGGGGAAGAGTCTAGCTCGTGTGGGTGCACTGTTAAGTTAACAATCGACGTCGATTATTAACAACAATCGACAATAAAGACTATAAGTGTCGGTTACTGACAAAAAACTGACACTATTATTCAATTATAGGTGTCGATTTCAAACATAAAAACCAATGTCTATATTTATATGCTGACAAAAATAAATGTTTTCGAATTAAGACCATAGTCGTCAGTTTCCTTACAAAAACTGACACTAAAGGGAGTTGAAAATTTATGCGGTTATGCGCGCGAAAATACAATGGCGTCAGTTATTATAACACAACCGACGATAAAAATTGGTCAAATTTCTATCTCGCAGAAAACCTTTAGTCGTCGGTTTCTTTTTTAAAAATCGACGATGTATGTTAATTTTTGGAGGTAATTTTTTCGCTAGAAATTTTGGATTTGGTGGTTACTTTTAGGCGTCGGTTTGTATTTAAGGAACTGACACTGAATAAAAGTGATACCCGTGTCTGGTCGCCCTTCACAAATTGATGTCAGTTTATTTTATAAACCGACACTGTATTGTTTAGGTGTCGGTGTATTATTACAACTGACACCTTTAAAAGTGACGTTATAAGCCATTTCTGTAGTAGTGCTTGTTGTGATATATATTTTTTTGATATAGTGAATTACAATTGGTTTTAATGTAACCTATTTTGGCTTAATATTTTTATTACTGATTATTTCGTGCGTTGTTATGAGTACTGTCGTTTAGTGTGACGATGATCATCACACACACATAGCGCCCACTCATACAAGAAATGCTTCAAGCGCCTCCAATCAGAAGGTGTCCCTTCATCAGGTTACACTTGTTCTTAATGTCAATGTAACTATTAATTCAGGCAAAAACACTACATACACAAGTTGCATAATCAGTGACAGAGAGGATCACTTGATCAATAGAAATGCTATGTTGATGGAATGTTTGGACCCCCCAAATGGAGAATTATATGCGATCTTGGATGGCATAGCGCAATGCAAGAAGTTTTTCAAACACTATCTTGTGATCACAGACTCAAACATATCAGTAAATCTTATCAACAAGTCCATGTCATGTCCTAAGAAAATATAAGGTGATTGTGGAACATGTCATACAAATATCTAAGAAATCCAATATCAAGACCCTAGTAAATGTGAAGAGAAACCAAAATCACTTGGCTGGTAACTAGTTAAGCATTGTCTCAAACAGTTGGATGGTCAGGGTCCATCAGTCACAATGCCTTGAATTTCTCAAAAAAATCTACTTAAAGGAGAAACAAAGTCTTTCAAGAAGAGCTCAAGAGGAATGTCTGACTGCAGCCATCGATTCTCATGTAGTCAATTTAATTAATAATTGGATTATCTCAAAAAAAATGTAACCTCACAAATACTCTGTCTAATTAGACATGTTATCCTTGAAAAGTGAATCCACCGAAAATTTTGTTAGGGAGTGATTTTGGGAGGAAGCTAGACTAGAAACTATTTACTTGGAAAATTTGTTTGCTTAATCATGTTCATGTCCTCAACCTTTATACCTTTCTTCTGCGATGATTTTATTCTAGGGTTCCGCGCTTCACAATGTCTTTAATAATCCGTTTGTAATAGCCTATGTGTCCCAAAAAGAAGGCACAGTTAGGAGTGGCGCAACTATAAGGAGATGAATGAATCGACCTCCAGGGAGAGGTACAAATTGAGTGAAGCTAGAGGAACTAAGTGACTCGACCTTCAGAGAGAGGTACAAATCAAGCAAAGCGAGAGGTACAAATCAAGCAAAGTGATAGGAACAAATTGACCGATATGGAGAGGTGGCTTTCGCGATATGAACCGAACAAAACTAGAGGTTGACATGAGGATGAAACATCCCCTCATGTTGCCTCGTACCCTATCTGGTCCAACCCCCAAACACACTTGCGTTCGCTCAGAGAGTTGGTCCTGACCTTCGGGTGAAGGTAAAGACATCAAATCTGCAAACGCCTTTTTTTTCTTTCTTTGAAACCATTATATGAGAATTTGTATGACTAAAGCTTCCCGCGTCACAACGGTTCTCTTAACAGGACCGTTGACCGCTATTACAAAGCATCCTAGAGGTTGATTGGCTTTTGATTTGACAGTACTCTCTACCGGGGATAGTTTTTTGCTTTCTTGCAGTTCTCCCCTTTCCATCTATCTATGAAACAACAAAAAGGCTAATAAAAAAAGATGAGAAAATTGTAGATTTTTTTTGTCTTGCTGAAAATATATTTTGTAGATTCCGTGGATGAAATAGCAGAATTCCCCATTTAGTAGCACCACTAAGTAGGAGCCAAATGGTAGCTTGTCTGGTATTATTCATTAAAAAAAAGACATGCATGGTGATATGTGCTTGACAACTACGCAGACGGCGATCCAAATAAAACGGAGATAGGACTATTGACGGTGATTTTCCCATTGTACGAAACCCAGGTCAGAAGGCCTTCCCAGAACCATGACGGCGGTGGCACTGTGCGGCTGAGCTCAAAGGCCACCCTAAATGTCTGTTGCTGGCCCACCTCGGTAAAGTAGATAGTTTCTGGCTCCACCGTCACAATAACAGTACCCGGCGGCGGGAGGATGTGCGCCTTGTACGTCGAGTAGGGTTCACCAACGTTGGTCACTGTCCGTGTTACAAGCTTTGCCGTATGCGAGGGAGACACTGAGGAAGAACTGAGATCCACAGTCAGCGATGGGTAGTTGAGGTCTGCCTCAGTTATGGCCTTGTGGCTGGAGCAAATGATGCGCTCCATGGTGATCATGCTGACTTGCTTGTCAGTGTATCCGAGGCCGCATAGGTAAGCAACGTAGTCGTCGATCTTGGTATCGTAGACGAGGCCTGGGTAAGTCGCTCTTAGAGGGTTCACATGTCCAGCACCGGTGGCAAAGAAGTCTGCCCGCTTGTTATCTATAAGGTCGGTGATTGGTCCGCCCTTGAGGTTTGTGAGGTCCGCCGTTGTCACGATGGCAGACTTGATCATAGCCGGAGACCAATCAGGATGGATGTTCTTCAGGAGAGCCGCGACACCGCTCAAGTGTGGGCAGGACATGGAAGTGCCAGACATAAAATTGAAGTTCAGCCGTCCCAACCCCAACGACCTCAGATCCAGAGTTGGACTTGCTGCCAGTATGTTCACACCTGGGCCGATAATGTCTGGTTTCAGAATGCCAGGGTTGACTACGCTTGGGCCACGAGAAGAGAAGGCTGCAACAGAGGGAGCAGGGGTGGAATCGGGGAACCCTATCTCCGTTCCTTTGAAGATGATGGTTGTTGTAGGATGGGAATCTGATCCTATGTACCCAAGAATTTTGCTTCTTTCGAAGTGGCTTACACGAGCAGTGGGTAGGTTTTCGATATCTGTCTGGATCTCGAATCCTGAATATTGGGCATTGATTAGAATGATCCCAGTTCCACCTGCAGCTATGACGTTGCTCCATTTGTTTGACATTTGATCTAGAGCGGATTCTGCAGAAACCTCACAAACCACCACTTTTCCCGTCACGTTGTATTCCAAAAGGGATGTAACATTATTGCACAAGTTTGCCAAAGTATCATCCACTAACGGACTGGGATAGATAAGAGGGAGGAAGGATGTGGTGAAGTTTGTGGGTTGGTATGCCGACTCTCCTTCTATCTGTACTCCGTTTCCAAGCACCACCACCGAGCGTATTCTCCTGTCTATTGTGCTAGCCCCGACTGTTAACATCCAAGGTGAGGTGTTCTCAACCGTTCCACTGCCTGGTCCGCTATTTCCAGCGGAAGCACTGACAAACACCCCTTTACGTATAGCTCCGAAGCTTGCGATTTCAATGGAGTTATTGTATAGAGGCAACGGCTTTCGTCCTACTGAAAGAGACAGCACGTCGACGCCGTCCTCCACCGCGCTGTCAATCGCAGCTATAATCTCCGAGTCAAGCCCACTCTCCTCAGCATACTTGTACATGGCCACCCATGAATCAGGAGCCATACCGGCGGCGGTTCCTCTGGCGCTGCCCAAAACGTTTGCATCTGCTACAAAACGCCCAGCAGCAGTGCCTGCCGTGTGAGTTCCGTGCCCGTCGGTGTCGAAGGGCTCAGGAATTCAAGATTGGTTGAGGTGATCGAATATCCTCGCCCCGATAAGCTTGTTGTTGCAGAGTGAAGCGTTGCTGAACCCACACTTTCCCTTCCACCTCGGCGGTGGTGGTGGCATGCCATGATCGTTGAAAAAAGGGTGGGTCGGGTCAACCCCGGTGTCCACCAATCAGATGATCACACCCCTGCCGTACCCTGCGACGCAACCCCAGTAGCTGTCACGACCTGGATACAACCCGAGGAAGCTTGGTGAATGGGTGGTGTGCCGGGAGATCTTCTGGTCCGGCTCCGCGTGGAGGAAGCCGTCCATATGCCTCATAGCTTCCAGTTCCTCCTCTGTCAACCTCGCTGCAAAGCCACTCAAGGCGTGGGTATACGAGTATATCAACCGTGAGTCCGTCAGCCCGCCGTCGGTACTGACTCTAGGCGGCGGCAGGAAGGCCTCGTGCCAGTCCCGGTGGGAGCTGGTGTGGTCGGGAGGAGGTTTGTGGACGTGGACGATATAGGTTCTACGGGCACTTTCGCAACTGACATAGTGGGAGCAGCACTGAAGGCAGACAACAAGGGCAACGATGAGTATGGAAAGTGAGGAGGAGACAACCGGCACTAAAGGCTTGAAATGATTAAAGTTGTTTGAAGCCATTGGAACATGCGATGAAGAACATGATCCAAGTATGCCCAGCTTATATAGGAGAAGATGTGACGAATATGATGAATAATCTTCTCCCTCTTGATCAGCTAGAAGCACTGATTCTAAGTAGAATTGTTCAACGCACGCGCCCTATTAAAGCTACAGGGAGACACAGGCTGTACGTAACATGTTTTCCATTCAAAATAAATACGATTAACAGTCAGAATCTAGATATCTTACCATGTTGGCATTTCTATAAAACATTTTTTTTTAATTAGCAGATAGGAAACCCCCGAAAGGAAAAGGACACAAACGAAGTCAAATCGGGGTATCAACAAGGAAACTCGACGCAAGATTTGAAATGTCATCGACGCTGTTCGTCCGGCTGGTTTATTCGGTGCATGTGCATGATGCAATCATTTTTCCATTTCACCGTGAGAACGAGGTCGTAAGAGTTGTCACTGATGAGGCCGTATAAAAGAGTCAAAAGTGAATTCTTACAATCAAGATTCGTCCTTATAAACAAATGTAGTAACGGAGAGTGGATCTATTGACCGAGTCCGTTAAGATACTAATACACTAAAATTATGGGTACGCTTGACAGATGACAACAAATTGTATGATAATTTGACAACTAAAGTAAGCTGCCACTTTTTAATAATTTCCCCATCAGCATCACCATCTTCTTCTCCATTACCGTTTTCATCCCTATCACTGTCAATTTTATCACCACATACACTGGGACATCCTGAAGAGTTCGGTAGTTACCACTGTAAGAAGGGCCTTATCGGGAAAGGCTTTAAACAATGAAATGTGTGAATCGACCATCGTCCTCATACCCAAAGTTCAGAGCCCGATGAGTTGTGATCAGTTGCAGCCGATATCTTTGAACAATTACTGCCTTAAGTTGATTTCTACAGTAGTGGTGGAGAGACTTAAAACACACCTGCCCGAATGGATATTTGAATCCCAGAGCGCCATTGTACCTGGCCGCCGCATAACTGACAATATCGCCATAGCTCAGGAGGTAATTTTCATGATGAGGAAGAAGACAACTGCAAGGATGATGGCAATTAAGATAGATCATGCCAAGGCCTATGATAGGCTCTCTTGGGACTTCATTGTTGATACCCTCGCCAAGATGGATATTCCCGAAAGCATAGCTGCTTATATCATGAACTCCATTAGTACGGGGGAGTGTTCAATTCTGTGAAACAGGCATACAACCAGACCCTTTAAACCTAGCTGAGGGCTCAGACAGGGCGATCCTCTATCGCCATATCTCTTTGTTATGTACATTGAAAAATTGAGTCAGTTGATTTAGACGACTGTGAGAGAAGGCGAGTGGAAACCTTTTAAGCTGGGAAGGAACGGAGGCAGTATCTCCCACTTATGTTTTGCTGACGACCTGATCCTGTTCGGGGAAGCATCAAGCAACCAAATGAGAAGCATTAAACGATGCTTTCAGACTTTCGAAAAGGCCTCTGGTCAGATGATCTCCATAACCAAAACTCAAGGCTTCTTTGCTGCGAGTGTACCCCAAAGAACAAGAAGGATTATAAATAAACTAGGGAGATTCAAGGAGGTTGACGACCTGGGTAGATACCTGGGGGTGCCCATCATTCATAAGAGGATCACTAGGGACACATATGCAGATATTTTGAAGAGAATTAATTCTAGAATTAATGGGTGGGCAGCGAAATGCCTATCACTAGCCGGAAGGACCTGCCTCGTAAAATCCGTTTTAGAGACCATCCCAGCCTACACGATGCAGACGGTGTCTCTACCAGTGGGGTTGTGTGACCGGATAGATGGATGTATACACAGATTTCTATGGGGGGAGGACACAAGACTCATCCAATGTCCCTGGTAGCGTGAAACAAAGTCACTTGTCATAAAGGAGAAGGAGGACTTGGGCTTAAGTCTATGCGAGAGTGGAATACTACTTTGATTGCCAAGAACGCATGGGACTTAGCCTCTAATAGGAGTACTACCTGGTGTGATCATATAAGGGAGAAATACAAGAGGTTTATGGAAGGAAAAACATCTAACCTTTCCAGATTAGCCGTTGCTACTCTCAAATGTAAGCAACTGATCACAGACGATTCTTTCTTGATGCCTTTTAATGGAAACAACATTTTCTTTTGGGAGGATGAATGGGTAGAGCCTAACCTGAAACTGATCAAGGTAGCAAGGCGTGAAGTACCTGAACCCATCAGGGTTATGATCGTAGGAAGTGTTGTTCTTGATAATGGGCATTGGGATAGGGAGTTCCTCGAGGATTGGCTGCCACAACAGGTCGTAAACAAAATTCTCAAGATAGAGCCTCCGGTAGCTGATATGAAATCATACGTGAGAGTATGGACTGGGACTTCCAACGACAAGTTCACCACGAAGTCTGCATACAACATTCTGAGGAAGGAATGGGAGCTAGCTGTACAAGGGGAATGGTATAAGATGTGGAAGATTAAAATGCCAGCAAAATTCAAAATGTTTGGTTGGCTTCTTATGCACGACACTATCTTAACCAACAATAAGTGGGTCAGGAGACAGATGGCAACCGATGCTACTTGTACTAGATGCCGAGAACATGAGGAAACCCTCAGTCATGCTCTTAGAGATTGTGCTTGTGCAAGGGAAGTGTGGACAAACAGTCTGAACGGCAATGAACTCATCGACTTTTTTCAACTAGAAGGAAAACAATGGATCATTAGGCAGATGCAGAAGGAGCCCAACAAGAGGAAACGCCTACTAGTCACATGTTGGATAATCTGGGGGGGGGGGGGGGGGGCGAAACCAGTAGGTGTTTGAGAACCAAACCACGACTGTGGAGAGACAAATACAAAGAATAACTAATGAACTTCAGCTTATAGATAAGGCATGGAGTAGTAACCCTGCAAACCATGTAAGCGGAAATGAAGAACATTGGAGAAAGCCACTACAAGGATACATCAAAATGAACACGGATGCGGCTTGGAAACCAGACAAGGCCACAATAGCTATTATAGAATGAGATTTCAAACGATGCTGGATAGACGGACATGTCAGAAGTATCAAGGCGAGTTCAGCCACTCGTGCAGAAATTATAGGAGCTGATATTGCCTTTGAGATAGCAAGAAGGAATGGTATCTCAGATCTCATCCTCGAAACAGACTATAAGATTTTAGTGGATATGATTAATTCAGATAAGGAGCATTACCCAAGGTATCAAAGACTCTTAACCAGGATCAAGCAAGTTTTAGATGACCATCAAGTTTGGAGTATTCAATTCAGTCCAAGAGAGTGCAATTTGATGGCGGACAAGGCAGCAAAGGAGTTTCAAAAACTGCCAGACGGGTGCTTTGATTTGCACAAACCACCTGAATGTATTGTAGATATCTTAAATGTAGATAAATGTAACAGAGTTAGTACCTCAAAATTTATTTTCCGCAATAATTTAAAAGTTTGTAACTACTTCCCGTATTGTCTTGCAAGAGGAGGGCAAGATGAATAAAATAGCCTCTTGGCTTCCCCAAAAAAAAAGTAAGCTGCCATTTTATAGTCGACAAAGTTTGTTCTACAATAACTACAACAAAATAGAAAATTCGTTAAAATTATAAACCTTAAAGGAAGGGACATTCTAGAAGCGAGAATTGAAGCATTACAAAAAATTGTCGCACAATTGGTCTACTCTGTAAGTCTATTTCTCAACTCAATGTGTCACGGTGACCACCTTAACGACAACATCAAATTCTCTGTTCTAGGATCCTGTTCCAGGCGTGACCCAAATAATTGAGTGATAAAAATATCAAATTATTTTTTATTTGGGTGTTTTGAGATAGATTAGTGGTTCAGATCGGATGGAACAAGATG